>PGCI01000138.1:0-234317 GCA_002873125.1 Puccinia coronata f. sp. avenae | reverse complement strand
CCAGTCTTCCTTAAAAGTAATTTTGATGGCTCAATTTTACCTCAAAGTTGAGCCATGCATCATATAAAAATTTGAATCCCAAACAACTAAATTCCAAAAAAAAAAATGTTGAACTGAATGTAAAAAGGGACTTCAGAAAATGATGGCTTGACTAATTAAACCTTCTTGATGAGATGTGGAAAACAATTCATGTGAGCTTATTCTAGCATTTCCAGTGATGCTCATGAAAATTTACGGTGAATCCTTATTGTGAAACCCCCTGTTAATGGTGGAGGGCTTAATTCCATAGTAGCTGCAGAGCTTCCTTGCTTTTTTTTTCTGAAACCCTAGCATTCCAAATGCTCCTCAAGTTACAAGTCCTACCCTCCTTGGTGGGAGGGGCCTCACAGACAGATACCGCACTGAAAAAAATTGTACAGACTTCAAACTTACTACAGTCAAACTTATCCTAAGCCATACTTGTGAAAACCCATGACCTCCCCAAACCCATAGCATTTTGGGTTTACCAATTTGGTTACTGCTAAAAAAAGGGGCTAAACCCATGAACCTGTTGTCTGCCGTAACCCATACCATTTGGTCTTACAAAACCGGATTTTTCCTCTCCAAACCCATACTTTGTCCAAGCTAAAAATGCAATCTTCCTCCAAAATATTTTGACTCTATCCCCCCTCCACTCATATGTTTGCACCCCACTTCTTTTCAAGTGGAATAAAGTTGATTGGTCTACAGAACACATTTAAGTAAATCAATTTTACACAAATGAAATACCTCTCTAGACCCATGATATTCATGGATTTTGGCAGGTCCTCACAAAAGATAAAAGAAATCCTGTCCAAACCCATGTATTTCATGGGTCTGGAGAGGTATGGCTGTATATATGTGTTATGACAGGATACTGTCCACACCCATAACCTGCCATAACCCATAGCAAAATGGCTTTACCAAAGGGTATGGGTTAGGACAGGTTCTATTGTATATCACCAGTGTGGGTGTTGTGGAAGATGAGAGTTGTGTTAGAAACGAGTTAAACAAAGTCTCTCCGCGTCTGGTTGACGCAAAGCTACAGGTTTGAGGTCACTCACACGCATTGCAAGCTGCGCAGACCAGGGAATTGATAGGGGCTTGCGTTAAGTATGCGTCAGAAACAATCACAATATATTCTGCCCCGCTCCTAGTCTCCTATCATGCTGCTATGGCGCGGCCCGGGGATGAAACATGAAATTAACTCAATCAGTCCCGCCACGCAGCGATGGTCACCGGGCGCGGATGGGGGACTTGAGTTCAGGAGTGAAACTCCGCAGAAACGTACATATTTACATATTTACATATTCTTGAGAAGTGTTGTCGCGGCGCGCTCGAGCGAGTCGCATCCATAAGATTCGACGTGCTCTTGAGAGGAGTTACATGAGATCAAATCGAGAGGCTGAGGCCAATTTGCTGCGCATAGAATATTATGTTGAGGTTTTGGAGACAGAGGAAAATGACTCCATAATGCCAAAACGAATGAGCTTACATGCGGTGCTGTATGTGTGTGATCCATGTTGCTGTAATGTTTCTTTTGCTGAATCGACAGCAGCGATCCCTTGCTTGGACCTGTGAAGCCGGCCGGCTCCCTGAGCCAGCGCGGTCCCGAGGCACTTATGTATTTAGTTTGAAATCGATGTTACGTTGGCGCCGTGATTGGTGAACTGACTGACTGATGTCCCCACTCTGAGTGTATTTATAGATGCCTTCACTCCAGAGATTCTACGCAGTCATCAGCCTGTAGCTGTATCACTTCCTCGTCATTGTCACTCTCTTGATCCTTGGTTCAGAGTTATTTAGAACTTGAACAGATATTTTCCCTACAAAGCCTACCCGAAAGTCTCGGCTTGAGAGAGTCTCTGGTAATTCATTTCTGTCACGTTTTTCATCTGTTGACTCTTGGGTTATTGCTTGTTTTTGAAAGGAAAGTAGAGTAGGACATGGCTTTTAGACTGTCACAGAGTCTCCTTCTAGTTTTGTGGGCCGTAACATTCAGCGGATCTAATGCCGCCCCAAATTCAATGGTACGTGAAGGGGGCATCCAAAACTGCATATGCTGGTCTGACTCGAACTGAGTTACATATAATCATCAGGGTACTTCCAGAACATGGAAAGACATAATTGGTGCTGTCGTTCAAGGGTAAGTGGTTAAATCCTTCGAAAAATCACGTTGTACACTGCCATTTTTTGCTGATGTATCACCAACTTTGATATAACAGAGATGGTAGTCGGCTATTTAAGCCCACCGAAATCGACATGACTTCCGGGGATGACAAGCTCAGTGACCCAGTGGTGTCTGAGTCTATTACCGCAGGAAAAGTAGCGTCTGCAAGTGGGAGTTTCTGGGGGAAGCATGTATACGACAGCACCGAATCGGTAGCCTTCCAGCTTGATGGTTAGCCTTTTTTTCAGGTTAAAACGTCAAATCAACAGATCTATTCTGCTTGCTAATGCTAGTTTATGCTTTGCTAGAGACTTTCTATGGTTTTCCATCAGGAGTGGAGCACTGGATATTGGAGACATGGGTACCCCCCATCACGCCTCGATCTTTTGAGTCTCGGGGACCACTCCATTACAAATGCTTGAGTCAGGAATGGGTGGCTTTGATGATGAGATACATGGACCATCATGACTTTTATGGTTGGTCTGGGATTGATGAAAAATACATCGACTCGCTCCATCATTCTGCTGCCCCTCATCCCGATGAAGCCGTCTGGATCGACGCTGTTTCCGGCAGGGCCGTCGGTCGCGAAGAGGCCGCCCATACCATCAAATGGGTCGGAAAAGATGTTCTCTCGGTCATCCATTCTAAATTCCCGGCAAATCAATATCAAATTCTGTTCAATCGTGCACCAGTCAGTTCGAAGTAAGCCCATCATCCTGTTGTCCTACATTACCGCTCATCACAGACGGACTTGTGTCTGAAATTTATCCTTCTTTTACTTTCCAATTCTTAAGGCCCATCAATGTTCCTCACCGCATCGAGTGCGTAACTCCTTATCTTTTCTCCGAGATTTCATGTTTAATGCTTAAATAATTCTCACTGACATATTTCTGCTCTCCAAATTTCTTGATAAACTATATTCAACTCAAACAAAAAAGTATCCTCGTTGCGCCAAAGGTTCCCCGTTCAAAATTATAGCGGGGGTTTTATGATTATGCTAAGGTCTCTGGTTAACTCAGCTGGGTAGCTGCCCTTCAGTTCTACCTTCTCCGATCCCTTTGGTTTGCGCGGAATCACGAACTTCGCCAGAGCGAGATGACAAGCTCAATTTCGTACTTCAAAATGTTGGATTTCTGAGACAGAAAATATAAATATCGATAAATAGATAAATAAACATAGAAGAATATATTAGCATTGTGCCCTTTTTCCACTTACACATACTATTAGAATGTTTTCTATTTCATACTCAGGTTTTATACAATTCCTCATTGTTGGTCATTTTTGAATTGAATTGGATGACAATAAGTAGCTAGGATTTTTCTGTCATTCTGCTACACTTATGTAGTCATTGAAATCATAAGTAGTCAGAAATAACCAGCAACAGCAGTGAGCAACGAAGGAGGGATAACTCCGAGTTAGGTGAGCTAAGGGAGCGAGGAAAGGTCTTGTACCTGAGAAATAACCAGCGACAGCAGTGAGAAACAAAGGAGGGATAACTCCAAGTTAGGTGAGCTAAGGGAGCAAGGAAAGGTCTTGTACCTAGAAGATGGTACGGGGCGATTGACACGATGATGAGTGAGTGTTGATTGCATGACAAGCATAGAAAAGAGATGAAGGAAAGAAGGAAGACAAAGATGTGAAGAAAAGAGAAAGAAATCAGACCTGAGAAATAACCAGCAACAGCAGTGAGCAACAAAGGAGGGATAACTCCGAGTTAGGTGAGCTAAGGGAGCGAGGAAAGGTCTTGTACATCTAAAGTACTAGAGAAGTGAAACCTAATCTAAGTACAAACAAGGTTGATACATGCAATAGCCGTCCAACCTAACCCTAACCATAATCATGTCTACCCTGATGACGTACTCATTGTCACAAGTAGGAGTTCCTTGTTGATGACATTTCTGATCTGCTTTCACTTACTCCTTTCCCTGATTTATTGTTTGATTCTTTATGCTCATTATGTCAATGTCAGTCACATATTTGCTTGCATAATACTGAAAACAGATGGATGAAATTTATCAATCAATTTGATTGTTGAATTTATCTCTCTTGATCCATCCTTGAGCCATTCCAATAAGAATAACTACATATCTTACTTTTCCTATTTCTTCTTCACTTTCCTAAACTAAGCAATCAAATCTCATCAAAAACAAGTAAATGTAAAAAATATGTGATTTAAAACTTTGTTTGCATGCTCAAAATGAAAAAAAAAAAAACAGAAATAAAACAAATATGTGGGGTGTGATGAATAATTAAAATAAAACCAGAAAATGATAGTCTCTTCTTGAGAGTACTCATTTTGATCAAAGTGAATTATCAGAAAGATGAAAGAATCCACAAGATAATAATGATGAAAATGAAGAGAGGTAGAAGTAGCAGAAATGAAGAAGGCTGAGAACAAGCCAGAATTCCAAATAAAACAAGGATGAAAGTAAAATAGGGCCAATTTTATGCTTCAGTTGGTTTAATTTGCAGAAATCATAAAGCAGCACTGATTTTGCCATTGCCCAAACTGTTGGGTCCAAAAATAACAAAGCCACCCACAAAAAGGCAGCCAAAGGAGCCACTTGAAGAGGTCTAAAAATCCCTCTTAGATCATCCACATTGTTAATGTTCATCTTCTTTCATTTTCATTGGAATTTCAGTGCATTCTAGACAGGGAGAAGTGATATTGAGGAGAGGCAGTGACATTATTAAAAGAAGCAATATGAGGCACAGATGTGTGGATCAGTGAAGTGTGAAGAAAAAATGAGTTGATTGAATGCATAAAAGGGAAAAGTCACAAGTACAACTTGGGTCAGAGGCTATTTTGAAATGAGATCATCCAGGCATGGGTTTGCTGAGGAGATATCAAGCTGAAAGTATAGCAGTGAAGAAAAAGACCTCCTCCAAAAAGGGGTTAATGCTGTGGCGCTGGAAGACAGAGCTCTTTTTTGGTTCCTGAAAAACCAATATTCCAAATTCTAACTGGGAATGTACTTGCCAACAGATGCAACTTGCAACTGTAGAAGGAAAAATATGTTTGCCAGGACCAATCTAGCCTTAATTTTTCCATCATGGACGGTGGTCAGAGTTGCATCAGAAGCCGTCATAGACTGTTCACCTCCTTTCCTATTAACAGCCTGCTGTGGCAAGGGAGTGAAACACCTCCGTCAAAAGGTATGGTGTGTTAAGTTTGTCTGGGCCGGTGGTTAAGCCAACCCCGAAATTGCTTAAGCGCGCTTTTCCGCTGCTTAAGCGTGCTTGGCCGGTGCTTAAGCAGGGCGGGGTCAGGCTTAAGCTTGGCTTGTCCCCCAATTAAGCCAGCCGGCCACGCCTGCAAGATTGGTACACCAGCCTGCAAAATCGGGCACACCATGAAAGAAACCAATAAAATTTTTTCACGAAACAACATTATTTGAATATTGTCTTGATGGTTCTGGAGGTTGAACTCTGCAAGTCGTTGGGCAAGTTTGCTTGCTTCCGCTTTGCGTGCTTGCAAGCAGAGCTCCCTGTTGCTCATCCCGTTCTCGTTCGATATTCTAAATTTGAAAAAAAAAAATGTGAAAAATTAATAGTGTACCCTGATGTGAGAAAAAAAAGAATAAAAAAAACCCCTGACCTGTGTGAGTTGGTGGCAGTTGTGAGGCGCCGCGTAGGAGTTCTGGGCCGCTTGGCTTAAAAGCGGACCAGGCTAGCTTAAGCGCCGGCCAAGATCCAGCCCGCACAGAACGGGTGAAATTAAGCTGTCTGGGCCGGGGGTTAAGCCCCGCTTGACCGCGGTCAAGTGGGGCTTAACCACCGGCCCAGACGAGCTTAGCACACCATCGATGAATCGTTGTTGCGGCCCGCTACAACGCGGATCCATCCCCTGCTCCACGTGCTCTCAAAAGAAACACTACGGAAAACTTGTCTCTACGGGAAACTTTTGTCTTGTAAGGTTTGGAAACTGCGCAACCTGGTTATACATATAACATGAATCAAATTTGCGTGCTAATGTGTGTGATCCATGTCGCTATACATTATTGTTGAATTGACCGCAACCACAGTCCCTTGCTTGGATCTATGAACAAGGCCGGCTCCCAGCTTGCGCCGGAGTCCCGTGGCACTTATTTAGGTTCGTTATCGATTCTGTACGGGGCTTTAGGCGCGGTCAGAAGAGTCCTTCCCTAGCTCGGACATGTTATGTACGCGCCGTGATTAGTGGACCGGCCGAAAGATGTAGTGTATTGACAGATGCCTTCGCTCAAGAATAATTTTTCGCAGTCAAGCTTGCAGCCATATCTCTTCCCGGTCATCTCGACTCACTTGATCATGTGACATTAATCAGATTGTGCCCCTATAAAACCTATCTGGACTGAGCTGATTGGGATAGTATCTGCTCGTTTATTCTCGTCACAATTTTTACCTGTTGATTCTTTCAGTTATTGTTTCTTTTGGAAAGAAGAGTAAAGTAGGCCATGTCTTGTAAACTGTCATGGTGCTTCCTTCTATTTTTGTGGGCAGCAACATTCAGCAGATCAAATGCCACCCAAACGGTACGTGAGGGGGGGGGGCATCCAAAACTGCATATGCTGGGCTGACTCGAGATCATTTATGCAAACATTCAGGCTCCTTCCAGAACCTGGAAAGAAATGATTGGGGTTGTTGTTGAAGGGTAAGTTTTGAATATTTTGAAGAATCAGCCCTGAACATAATTCATCGACAATCATGTATATATCTTGCTGATGTATCCCCAACCTTGGTACAATAGAGATGGCAGTCAGCTCTTCAAATCCACTGAACCCAAAATGAGTGCCAGGGGCGACCAGATTAATGGACCTGGAGTATCCGACTCTATTGCCGAAGGAACAGTCCCAGCCCTTACAAACGGTAATTTCTGGGAGAAGCATGTCTATGACAACCCCGATTTGGTTACCTTCCATCTTGACGGTAAGTCTTTGTACATTTCTTAGTAAAAATTATTGGAGGGTATATACTTTTTGCTGATAACAAGTGTATCGCTCGCTAGAGAATCCGGCCTATGGTTTCCCACCAGACGTGGAGCACTGGATAGTGAAGACGCGGGTACCGCCTGTCACGCATCAGTCTTTTGAGTATGCCCCAGGTGAAATACAACGCAGTTTATATCACTCGGATCCGGAATGGGTGGATGTGATGATGAGATACATTGACCACCATGACTTTTATGGTTGGTCTGGGATTGATGAAAAGGAGGTTTCCTCCTGGCGTCATTCTGGTGTCCCTCATCCCAAACAAATCGTCTGGAACAAACAAACTTGCTATCCTTTAAGTCCCATCAAGCTCGTCACTCGCGAAGAAGCTGTCTGGATCGACGCTGTTTCCGGCAAGGATATCTGTCGCGCAGAGGCCGCCGATGCCATTAAATGGGCCGGAAGACATGTTCTCTCAGTCATCCATTCCAAATTTCCGGAAAATGAATATCAAGTTCTATTCAACCGGGGACCAGTTATTGCCAAGTAAGCACATCCACCTTTGTCGTCCCACCCAAGCATTCATCACAGACGTATTTATTTATGTCTGTAATTTGTCCTTCTACTTTCAAATCCTCCAGACCAAGGGGCGTTCCTGACCTCATCCAGTAAGTACATTGCAATTTGCCCTGAAATATTTCCGTCTGTTTCAAATTCCACGGCTTGAATCCAGGAATGCTGTGAACTGACATGTTTGTGCTTCTCGACTTTTTTGACTACATTTAATACAAAGTGCTCTTGTGCGAAAGATTCCCGCTTCAGAATTAAAGCCTCAGATCCCCCCCAATCAACCCAGCTCCGCAGCTTCACTTCTAATCTTCTATCTGCTTGCTTTTTTTCATGCGGGGAATTATGACTTTCATTAGGGCGATTAGCCCATAGAATTGCTTCTATCTGCAGCTGAATTATCATTTCTCATCCTTCACCATCTTAAATTGGATTGGATAAGCATGGCCCGCAAGCAGCTAGTCTTTCCATGTCTCACAATTAGTAATCATTGAACCCAGTATATCAGACATGTTGTTAATAAGAATTACTACTAGTAAATTCTTATTAGCAACATGTCTGATCTACGCTCACTTTGTCCTTTCTCTGATTTATGGTTTCAAGTACTTCTTTCAATATTCATCATGTCTGTTGGTCTGCTTTTGCATTGTCTATTTAAACCAGATGAATAACACTTAACAATAAATCTCATTGCTTTTCCTTACTATCTCACTGTCTTTTCTCTTGAAACCTTTCTTGAGGTCAGAAGTCAAATCTTATCAGAAAACAAAAGACAAAGGATCAAGATGAATGGCAAACTTGAGCGTGCATGCAGGGACTGGAAAACTTGAAAAACACAGAGAAGGGTATTAGGGCAGTTCACAACATGATGTTGATTTTGTTTTGTTGGAGTGTGAGACCTCTGCTGAATCCTGATGAAGCCAAGATTTTATGACACTTCTGAATTGGTGAATCTGAAAAATGATGAGAAAAGAATGTGCACAACTTCCAAAGAAATTTCTTATGCAGTCTCAAAGTGCATCTGATTTTAATAAGGTTAGCATTCTGTGAGCTTAATCCCTACACGGCCGCGCGAGTTCACGAGTTTTGACCTCGTCACCTGGAAAATACAGTCACTCAGGGGTCGCTTGACCAGCCCGGGAGCCCCCATGACACCACCCATGGGAGCGACACCAGGACAGAATTATTGCCACCCAATTGACGTCTCGGGTCCCAACCACGTCATTTAGGGGCCAATATGACGGCCCTCACTTCTTATGGTCACATTGTTGTCATTGTGACCAGGATAGCTTGCACATTCAATTCTTGCAAAGTATGTCAGAGCAATTCATTCAACGTTGTCCGCCCAGAAAGGTGATTTTCTTTTGTCTTTTTTTTTGCTAAAAAAATGACTTGTCAAAAAAAAAGTCAAGTGAGCATCGTAGATCATTGTATTTTTCAGAACTAATCTTGGATGTCCTTGCCGCTCTCCAGATGGTGGGTGTCTGAATGGCAGTCCGTGACCAGATGTGCCATGATCATGACGGACAAGGCCCGTCCCCAGGTTTGAGTCCGGTGTCCGCTACAATTACAGCGCTTTTGTGGCTTTGCAGCCAGCCCACCTGTATTTACCAGCTGGTAAATGCATATATGTTGTCGCAATGGCGCCTGATCATGACCAGAAAGGACGCAACGCAGGCGCAAGCTTGATGCTTGGTTGTGGCATCAGTGCGCCAGTCTTACTCACGGCGTCCTTTGTGGCGCCTGCGAGTGGCCGGGTCACCGGCTCAGATTTGTGACGTCACATTGGCGCGCAATTTGTCCAGCCGTGTATTCATTGTATGCAGAGTGAAATGAATGATGACAATAAGACAGAAAAAAGCTAGCCTCTGCTTGGGAATCCTAGTATCAAGAAAGGGGAATGAGAGATGTTCCAAAGAGATGCACAAGAATAATTACCACCACTTTAGTTACAATTGTATTTTCAATTGAGAAAGAGGTATATACAAGAAGAATAAAATAAAGCAAATGTGAGTCAAAAATGTGAAACACAGCTGTCAGAAATTGAATCAAAGTCTAAGTCCTCTGTTAGAAAGGGGCACTTTGACAGAGTGGGTTACAGAATGTGGATCTTCTTGCCAGGAAATCAAGCAATTGAAATCCAAAAGGCTGCACAACCACACTGATCTCTGGTGCCATGGTGGTTCATGTTACCTGGGTGATGATGGAGGAAAGACTTCCCAGATGCTGATGACATTGAGCCAAATTTTCTCAGTTGGAATTCTGGAAACTAGCACTACAAGAAAATCTGCTTCAACTGCCATCAGTTGACATTCAGGCTAATCCCATCTTACTACCCCTTTTACTTCTAAGTTAATCCAAAACAATTTTTCTTGCACAGTCACTGTGCACAATGCACAGTTACTGTGCATTGAAGTTGTTTTGAAGTGTTCTTTGAGTAAGATTGAAGTAACAGCAGAAGTAAAAGCAAAGTAACTGCATGTCAACTGGTGGCAGTTGAAGCAGATTTTCTTGTAGTGTAGATTGCTTGTTGGGTGGTGAAAACATGACTGTGATGCATGTTCATCATTACATCATGTTTAGAATTCAGAGCCAGACCACATGTAAAACATGAGATCTGAGCAAAAGAAAGTCCACCAGGATGTGATGCTCTTGTATACTCTTGTTTATATGTCTGACTCTTTGGGGGTCATTTACATTATGCCTTGGGACTTGAAACTATTTGGATGGCTTAAAAATTTCATGCCATGCTAGGTGGCAAGAGTTTGCAAAAAATCCAAGTTGAAAGACCATGCAGAGTGACATGAATCAAAATGGAAACTTGGGCTGTAGGAAAACAAGACAACCATCTACTTATGTTATGCAAAAGAGATAAACCGTTGGGCATAACAATAATTATTATGGGATCTCTAGCTAGCAACGGTATTAGATTTTAGATGTGGTGAGGTTCTTCAAACGAATTGTTTGAAAGTGCCCTTGTTGGCATCCGAGACTTTCTGAGCGAATCGAGCGATGGCAGCCTTGACAGCTTGCTTGCCCTGCCCATGGTTGCTTTCCATTTCTTTTCGAAGCTCGGTAACTTCCTCGGGCTCAAGGGCAGAGGTCAGGAGGTCCAACTCGCTTAGTTGACCTTCGATGACACTAGCATTAGCGCTTTCGCCATCGCCCAAGAAGTAGTTAGATCCGGTCACGATCCCCTGGATGGTCTTCTTCTCCTTCTTCAAGTTTTTCTTGGCGGCCTCCTTCGCTTTCTTGGCAGCCTCCTTGGCCGACTTCGACTCTTCGTTCTTCTTCTCCAACTCTTGCTTAGCTTTCAATTCGGCCTCCTCTTTCTCTTTGATCTGTGCGGCTGTGAGCGTTGGGGGTGTGGCGGTCGACGCGTTGGGACCCTTCCGCTTCGCTTCTCGAGCCAAACGTTCTTCGGTCTTGAATCGTTTCATGCGTGGGTCGAGGGACAACGCAGTCTCAACAAGATTTCTTCGCCTCGCGTTATCCTCTTTCTTACGACGCTCTCGCTCAGATCGGTTTTTATTTTCAATGTGTCGCTTTTCCGTTCGTCTGAGTTGGGATTACAGCGGTCCAAGTTGAGAAGAAATGATGATCCTAGTCAATAAGACACCACCTTGCAGGGAGTACGTAGGACCGTGAACGGCTTTAAACTCACGAGTCTGAGCCTTCGTTGGCATCCTTATCCTTCCATTCAAAGCTCCTCCAGCTATCGAACTTAAGCCAAAAGTCGTAAAAATCTTCCACCTCTTCTCGAGTGCTATTGATGTCGCCGATTGAGGGCACAGGCTGTTTGATACTGAATCGGGCCTCCCGTTCGAACACGGGGCGATAAAGCTTGAAGAAAGCTTCGGGGCTTGCATTCACTTCCTTCTCAGATGGAATATCTCCATCATCAATTTCTTCGTCCACGGAGTCGAATTGCCGTCGCTTCACGGGGTCCGACAATGTCTCGTAGGCTGGTCACGTAGTTCAATGTTAATGGGTATTAGCTGGAGATTTCAGTTATGATAACATGTGTAGCGTACCTTTAGAAATGCACTTGAAAAAGCTATCATCATTGGCGTTGCCCGCTTGACCAGCTTTCTTATCGGGATGATGACGCAAGACTTTCTTCCTATGAGCACGCTTGATTTGATCGGGGGTAGCCTTCCAACGCAATGAGGATAGTCCCAAAACAGCATACTGGTCTTGGTTCTGGTTCGAATGAACGAAGGAGGATGGATGGAAGAATCAGGCACAATCCTCGATCAAGGGTCGATACGCATGGACAATCAAAGTTTTACCTTCCAGTCACGCGGATCGAGTTCGAGCAGGTATCTACTTTCGGGTTCTTCTCCCACTCCATCATCGTCTTCGTCACCCAAATCGGCAGGGGAGTCGTTCTTTGCCGCTTCGAGTTCCTTAGCAATGGCAGCCTCGTGGTCGGCCAAAGTCCACTTGTTCAGAACCCGAGTGGCATGGAATTGGAACGCTCGCCCAACTGGCAACAATTCGTGCGGAACGGGGGCTTTGTTTTTTTTTTCGGTTCAAAAAGAGAAAAAGCAAGAAAGAAACAAAAGTGACTCGACAGTAAATTGATGAATATCCAATGAGGAACTTACCATCTAGTTTCCCGATCGATGGCTTGCTGTAGCCGACGGTGATTTGGAAGTCAAGCGTGACAGGAATGGTGATGGGTTCGAAGGCCATGGGAATATAAATATTATTTGTTTGAATGGGTTTGCAAGACAAACGACGGGGAACGGCTGAGTTTTCGAATCGAACCTTTCTCTAGACTTGGCCGGCGTCAAAATTTTACACAGTGTGTCCTAGGTCATGACATCTGCGCGTCTGCAGTACGCGGCTGCGGTTTGACTCGACGTCGTGGTCCATAGACTCTTCAACCCACATCGACACGACGACTCCCATCCGAGCCTTGAAGAGGTCTCCCATTGCTCAGGTTCCACTGATAAAAACTACTCAACCCGCCACTTACTCGGCCCAAATCCAGTATCAAGCCCAACTTTTCAAAATGGATCAGGGTTTGGTGAAGGAAATTGGGAAATTGACCCACCTCGGACTGACCCACGTATTCTGCAGGTTCGGCTTGAGCTCTTGTCGGCGCCACTTTTGAAAAAGTGCGCGCCAAGGGGCACCTCACAGGCTACCGTGGGTTCGTGCCATTGGCTGGCAGTGCCCTGGAGCACCTCTACCCACCGTTTTTGGGGGGTTTAACTATCCTTTTTTTATACCTTATTTTTGCTTTCTTAGTCAGACTCCTCTCAAGCTGCATTCTCAAGCATTTTAATGCCGCCATGTAGCCAGCATGGATAGGGATAGACCTGGGAATTTTCATGATCATCTTCACAACTCAATGAGATTCCCATTTTATGTATTTTATACATAGATGGAGGTAAATGCTAAATGTTTGGGTGCCCCCTCGAACAGAGAGTCCGGAGGGATCCCGCGCGCAGCATTCCTGCGGGAGGCTCCGCCGTTGCGCGCCAATGCTGAAACAGCCTCCTAGCAGCTAGGACTTGTGATACGTTAGGCCCGCCGAACCTATTTATAATGTTGTGGTCGTTAATTACCACCAAAAGGGCCTACATATTGCGGAAGAAGGAAAAAACTATCTGGGGGCATAGAAAAAAACTTGACGCAAGAAAAGGAAACGGGATCACTTCAAAAACCACCCCAGACGAGAAGTCAGTCTACGGTTTAACTGGCGTTTACCCTGTAGAAAGAAAGTTGGTGTATGGATTAGCCAGCGTTACATTCCTTGAGGGAGCCTGGCCAAAACATACGGGTACCTGCAAAATCAAACAACCTGGAATACCCAGAATCTCTATCATTATGTAGACAGAAATAGTACAAAATTGCATTAAAAAGGTTAGGTTAGGGAACGGTTAGGGTTTAGGATTTGGTTAGGCTAAGAGTTGAGTCCAGATTGGGGTTAGGTTGATCAGCTACGCAATAGCTTGTTGGTGTGTTTTTAATCACTTGAAAAAGTGGGATTTCAGGGATTCTGGGGATTCAACAAATTTTCAATTTTAAGAACTTGGTGTTTATCCCAACTCTGAAGGATGTAAAGAACGGGCTAAACCATTCCTCGCAGAATCTTCCACGGATTTGGATGAAAAAAAAGGTTGTATGATTAGCTGAGCCTGCACAGTGGCTAGCAAAAAGGTTTTGTCAAATTTGATAGCGCCGGGACCTGCCCCTAACTTAATACAGTCCCCTCCGTCCGCGGTCGAGTGGTGAAGCTTCAGAGGCCCTTCGGGACTCGCAGGCAAATTTAAGGACGGACGCCCGCAGCAAAAATAAAATTCTGCCTGCCACTGTGCATTTGACACAAAACACATCAGGTGTGCCAGCAAGCGACACCACATGAAACAGAATCACTTGTACATATTTATGTACTTTTAAATGATTGATGTTGTGAAACATGTTTTGTACACATAAACATACATATGCTGCTGCGTCAGAAATAAGTATGCATTGTAAGGGTTTTTCCGCTTTCCAGGCCTGCCAACCAACCAATCCTGGATCCCTTTCCTTTAGCATAAGAATAAAAATGCCGCGTCCAGTTTTGCTCCGTGGATTCTTAATGTTTGTGATGACTTGTCATGGTCTTGCGCTTATTCATGATGATGAGAGTCTATTGGCTGCCAGGATAAACCCCGATGCTCCCAGCTTTCCTCATGTTCTCCAACCTATCGCAACGTCCGAGGTGATTCCTCATGTTCTCCAACCTTTCCCCACGTCCAAAGTGAACACCGCACATTCAATTCCTCCATTGGAAGAAATCACCACTCCAGCGGCATCCAGCTCTTTCAAACAGTTAGGTAGACTGCCCGCGTCCAACAAACTCAATCCTCCAAACAATTCTGGTGGTCTCACTTCCCATTTCATACCTCATTCAGTCTCTTCTAATTATTGGTCAGATTTTGAATTGATGGTTCATGACATGACCCATGTCGAGCACCCCAGCAAGATTGATCAAATTATGGAGGAATATCAGAGATTGTTGGAAAGTCCTCCGGAAGAACCTCTAGATGTCCGCAAGAAAAATCGCAACCCAAGAACAACGTTTCAGTCTGCTGATCATGAAAAACAAACAACACAAAACCTTGGCGACATCCACGACTCGTCAGGGGCCTCTGATCTTTACACACAATTCCAGATAATGAAAGTGCCTTCAATCGTTGATTCTCCAAGTAGTTCTCCACAAGACTTGCAGATTTCCTCCTTCAGTCCCGGAATTAACCTAAGCCAAAAGAGGAAACCAGAATCGGCCGCTAATCTGAACAAGAGTAGATCAAAAAAAAGAACAGAGACATCACCTTTCCTCATGAATGTTGACAAGTTTACTCAAAACTCAAAATGCTTACTTGAACAAACGGAAAGCTTCCCTTCAAAGTACACTCGAAACGGATCGTCAAGGTGGAAGAGAGCAAAACCCAGAGACATTATAAGATTTGAACAATTTTTAAGAAAAATGGATCTGCACTCCGCTGGCATCCACAATCATGGCCGACAGCCTAGATTACCGTGCATTGATGAGAAAGGCTCACTAATTTTGCATTCAGGCGCATTTCACTTTGAAAATCCATCTGCTACTGATACTGGGAAGATGCAAATATTAAAATCAATGATTGATGGTTCAGATACTCCAGAAAAGAAATTCTTGATTTCAGAGGATGATTTGGAGACATATATGGAATATTTTCATAAAATGTGTTCTTTACCCAAAGCAAAAACTGGATTAACAATTGGTGGTGAAGAAAAAGTGGCTATTGAGAAATTCCACAATGATAAAATGAGAGATAACAAGCGTGAAACAGCAGTGACCACTTTTTATTCAAAGTTGAACGATTGGCTTGAATTTTATGAAGCAAAATGTGGAATAAAATACAAAGAGCTTGGCTTATTTGATGACCCAAGATTGGGAGAGGATGTTATGAAGACGTACTTCGTTTTGTTTCTCCTGCGAGTAGATATTATCTCAACAGTTCTTGTGAAGAAAGAACCGCAAATTTCAAATGGCAAAATCACTCTGAGTAACAATTTGGATGTCTTGAAATACGCAGCAGAAAATTTTCATCACATCTATCAACAGTCCCGGGACCAAATCAACCAAGTCAAAAGAAATCGCTGCATTGATAGAACTGTTAACGAAAGACCATCCAAGGTTAGGGCAGCAAAGAAAGTCAATATCTGCATTGGAACATGGTTGAAGCTTGGAGGACATGAAGATAAAAGAATCCCTTTCATACCCTGGCAAAAAAAGATTGTCAAGAAATATCTTGGATCATTATTTGAAGATGTCTGGTTGTACACCACTAAATCTCTTGATGAAGATATTTCCAAGGTTTCTTTGGAAAAGATGAGAAAAAAACTTTTTAATCATCATCTTTCTACTTCTTGAAAATTCATTTACTGTATAATCAGTTTTTCTATATCAATTTTTATTGCTATGATGAAAAAAGTTCCAATTTTATTTTATTTTTTTGCGTGAGTTTATTTAATTTCATGGTTCGGGAGGGAAAATCTTTCTACTTGATGATTTATCTTAACAGGTGCAGAACTAAAGAAACAAGAAATTGCAAAATGTGGAACTGTCAAACAAAAATAAGCTGCTAAGCATATGCAATGACAGGTAGTTGAAATTATCCAAGATAGAGTGCTATAGAGTGAATTGGGTGCCGAGCTTAACTAGTCCTAGTCCTCCACGTGCGGGGCAGCGGAGTAGTCCACGCAAGTGGACGCAAAAATCTAGATCCAAGCCTAACTTTTCACTGAATAGATGAGGAAATTGGGAAATTGACCCAACCTCGACTGGGGGCTTGGGACCTTTTTGGCGCCACTTTTATGAAAAGTGCGCGCCAGCGGGAACCTGTAAAGCTACCAAGGGTTGGTGACATTAGCTGGCAGTGCCCTGGCGCACCTCTTGCCACCTTTTTGGGGGGTTAACTGAAATATATTCTTTTCGGTACTTTTCACATTTATACTTTCTTAATGAGACTTCTCTCAAGCTGCATCTTGCGCATTTGTATGCCACCATTTAGCCAGCATGGCCAGGGATAGATAGACCTGGAAACTATCACGTCCATCTTTGCAACTGAATTAATGAGTTTCCAGGGTGCGCGACCTGTTGATTATTCTATGGTTTTTGGGCGCGCAACCAGCACCGGCGGACTTCGTCGCGCAGAAGGCCTTTGCCGATAATCAGTCCGGGCCCACCGCCAGAACAAAGCGCCTCAAGCGGGAGGTCCGGAGGACCCCGCGCGGAGCACTCTTGCGGGAGGGTGGCTTCGCCGCAGCCCATGCTGAAACGCGCCCGGCCGAAAGCTCCGGCCTTGGCCTATGGGACTTGTCAAGAGGCCCACAGGTCCACCAAACCTAAATGTTTCGGTGGATGGCTGTCGCCGAAAGGGCCCACCTACACTGTACACATACATACTGAAGTGAGGAAAAAAATTGGGGGGGGGGGGGGGGGAATAAAAAATCTCGACACAAAAATAAGAAAAGAAATCACGTGGAACAGGAAAAGCACCAAAAAACCGGAAGGTTTTATGAAGCTGTATTTTTTATGTATTGTTCCCGGAGGGGCGAAGCGGGGAGGGAGCAGAGTGGCATAGGGTCCACAGCCGGGAGAGCCTGTGGAGCGTACTGCGTAGCGTGTGGTAGAAGCCGACCGGCCCGGCAGAGCCAGGGGCAAAACTCTCACCAGCAACGGCCGAAAGAACAACGGACCCAGAAGGACGACTGCTCGCGGCGAACACATCCCACCATCTCTGGAGGCTCCCACCCATCGGAGCTCCCCCCATTCTCCATTATGAGAAGGAGTTTTGTCCTCCGGACCCGCACCCCGCAACCCAGAAGTCTCAGAGGAGACCGACCGGTACGGCCCCGAGGGAAAGGGTGAGGGTACCCATACCAGGACAACTTGGGCCAACCTTCCACAGAAGGAAGCCGGGTCGACCCATCGACGTGAACGAAGGAGTGGGTCTTGGAAGAAGACACATAGGCCTCCCTTACACTACAACCTCCCGTGGGATGCCGGAGTGGCCGGCAAAAGTTTTCGTCAAAGTTGACAGAGCCCCATAGCGAACACTTTGTGCCGACCATGGCTGTATTAGCGCATTCGATTCGACACAAAACACGTCAGGAGTGCAAGCCAGCGAACACACGATGAAGCAGAATCTAGCAGAATCACCCGTACTATATTCTTGTTAGGTAATTGCCTACTATTTATTCAGCCATCTCATTTGTCTGCCCGTATCGCTCCCAACTAATCTTGGATCCCTTTCCTATAACACATGAATGAAAATGCCTCGTCCAGTTCTTCTTGGTGGATTTTTACTATTTCAATTTATGATAACTTGTCTTGGTGCACTTATCCATGATGATGAAAGTCCATGGACTGCCAGGATATCCCCGGATGCTCTCAGCTTTCCTCATGTCCTCCCACCTATCCCAACGTCTGAAGTGCAAACCTCACATCTAGTTCCTCCAGTGGAAGAAGCCCCCACTCAAGCGGCATCCACCTCTTTCCAATGGCTGGGTAGACTACCCTCATCCAACAAATTCAATCCGCCGAACAATTCTGGTGGTCTCACCACCCATTTCATACCTCATGCAGTCTCTCCTAATTATCGTTCAGATTTCGGGTTAGCGGGTCATGTCGAGGACCCCGATTTCGGTTCAATGGGTTATGTCGAGGACCCCAGCAGGATGGATCAACTTATGGAGGAATTGCAGGGATTGTTGGAAACAGAAGAACCTCTAGATGTCCACGAGAATAATCCTAACCCAACAACAATGTTACCTTCTGCTCATCAAGAAAGACAAACTGCGCAAAACCTTGGCGACATCCACGACTCGTCAGGGAGCTTCCAAGTGCCCTCAATATTTGATAATCCGAGTAATTCTCCAAGAGACTTGCAGATTTCCTCTTTCAGCCCTGGCAGTGGAAGTAACCCACGCCAAAAGAGAAAATCAGAATCGGCGACCAATCTGAACGAGAGTAGATTAAAGAATAAAATAGAGACATTACCTTCGCTGATCAATGTTGGGAAGTTTACTCACGACTCACAACGCTTACAAGAACAAATGGCAAGCCTCCTTTCGAAGCACACTCCAAATGGACCGTTAGGAAAAAAGAAACCGCTGCCCAAACCCGATAGCATCAGACTTCCAAAATTTTCAAGAGAAAATGATTTTCCCCCCGTTGGCATCCATAATCATGTCCAACAGAGCAGATTACCGTGCATTGATGAGGAAGGCTCACTCTTATTGCATTCAGGCGCATTTTCCATTGAGAATCCATCTTCTACTGATACTCGGAAGATGAAAATATTCAACTCAATGGTTGATAATTCAAACACTTCAGGAAAGCTGCTCTGGATTTTAGAGGATCGCTTAGCAGCGTGTATCGAACAATTTCATGGTAAAAGTTCTATCAACAAAGACAAAACAGAAGTAAACGACGAATGCGGAAACCGTATGAAAATGAGAGATAGCAAGCGTGAAGACGCAGTGACTATAATTAATTCAAAATTAGATGATTGGCTTAAATTTTATGAAGCAAAATGTGGAATAGAATACAAAGATCTTGGCTTATCTCGTGACCCAGGCTTGGAAGAGGACGTTATGAAGACGTACTTCGTTTTGTTTCTCCTGCGAGTAGATATTATTTCGACAGTTCTTGTGAAGAAAGAACCGCAAATTTCAAATGGCAAAATCACTCTGAGTAACAATTTGGATGTCTTGAAATACGCAGCAGAAAATTTTCATCACATCTATCAACAGTCCCGGGACCGAATCAACCAACTCAAAAGAAATCAAGTCATCGATAAATATATTCGTGAAAGAGCATCCAAGGTTAGGGCAGCAAACAAAGTCAATATTTTCATTGAAGCGTGGTTGAAGCTTGGAGGAAATGAAGATACAAGAATTCCTCTCATACCCTGGGAAAAAAAGGTCGTCAGGAAATACCTTAGTTCATTTTTTGAAGATGTCTGGTTCTACACCGTTAAATCTCTTGATGAAGATATTTCCAATGTTGTTTTGGAAAAAATCAGAAGAAAACGTCTTAATTATCTTAATTCTACTTGTTGAAAATCCATTTTACTTCATAATTAGTTTCTCTATCTAAATTTTCCGGCCATGATTAAAACCAGTTTTAATATGATTTGAATCTTATGCGTGAGGTTAGTTTATCATCATGGTTCAGGAAAGAAAACCCTCACACTTGATTAATTTATCTCAGCAGGCACAGAACTAAAGAAACAAGTCCAAAATTACGTTGGACTAACAACAAAACACAAGCTGCTCAGCATATGCTGATAGGTAATTGATGGAGTGCTCATATATTTATGTAGAGTGAATTGTGTGCATTTAGCGATCCTCGGGCAAGAGATTTTTGTACTGCTTTTCCTCCAGTGGTCGGGATTACATGATGCGACAAGAGCGTGGCCGTGGCGCGCATGCATCTCGTCCAATGAGTAACATGAGTGTTTGTGAGTCACATGGTGATGCGGATGTGCTGAATGACGGCGAGCGTGGACTGTCACTCATGAAGATTTGCTGATGGCTTATCCAGAATTGCCGATCGGTCGAAAGAATCACGGGGGAATGGGCTGAGCAAACAGCTTGCAATATGACGTCATGGATCCCTGGGCTGTGAGTACATAAACCAGTTATCGACGGTTTGCTAATGGATTTATGTATTAGGAGGAGATATTTATTATAAAGAAGGTGGTCAAGAGGGAGTTTCCCATTACCAACCATATATTTGTACTCTCAACTTGCTCATCACGCACAGGAGAGAAGAGTTCCCCCTCTTCATCCCGTCCATATATTCTGAACAGATGGAACGATCTGATAATAGTCAAGCACACTGCACGGAGCAAACTATGCTACCCCCACCGGGGAGACAATCGTTGATTCCTGTCTCACCGAAGAACTCGGCCCCCGCAATGCGAAAGTCTTCCATCACCCGACAACCCATGTCGGGTGAATTCTCGTCAGCTTCTCCAGCGATCCGAAACAATCTTTATAAGAATTCTCGGGCTGCAGCCCTCGGCTCCCCACTTGGCCGCTCGGCCGGTAGAACTCCATCATTAGGAAGCCTCCCCGCTTCCAGGAGAGAACCTGAAGAGAGATTCATGATGGATATTTTTGATGGTAAACCGCTCCTTCAATAAAAATATTTACTTTTAGGATTTTTTTCTTTGAGAAAAAGTCACTAACTTTTACGACCAACTCGTACTCCTTTAAGATCACAATTCTTTTAATGATCAGGAGAGCAGCAAGGGGCTGAAGAAGAGGACCCTTTTCGGCCATCCCGACCGAAAGAATAAAAAACGAGCGGTCGAAGAAACTGTTGGTGAGAAGAGTAAAAAGGTGCAACCTACTTTAACCTGTTGAGAAGGAAGTAGACATATTTTTTGCACATTCAGCAGTGATTAATTAGATTTGCCATTTTACCATTTCAAGGAATCTTCTCACCATCCAACAGAAATCCAGGAGGATGGGCCACCAAGTCGTCGATTGTCAGTCCGCTCTCCACGTCTTTCGTCTCCCGCGGCCCGGTCGACCAAGAAACGGGTTGGTTCTTCCACTTATGGGAGCGGCTGGCCAATCGCCGAAAGGGTATATGTGGAAGAGCCTAAGCATGTTCAATCGAAGCGCGGTGAGTGGATTGAAATACTTTACAAGTCATCTAAGGAATATGCTAAGTTTGGGTCGAACAATTTGGTTGATTGAACAGACAGTCCACCATCGAGTGATCCGGAAGACCATAGTTTAGAAAACTGGTTCGAAGGCCACAGGGTTGACGGCGACCTTACTTCGGCGAATCGTCTTGAAGATTACAACAGCGAAGGAGGACGTTCGTCGCCGTACTACGAGCAAATCGAAGACGCCGAAAGGACGATCCTGGGGCCCTCATCCTCGACGCCCGATGCAGAAAAGAAGCGGGAAAATGGGCCGGCCGGGCTGGCGGAGCTGGACGAAAGCTTGAAGCTTATTCCTGGTCCCACGGAGTATCAACCAGGCGCATACAACTCGTTGACCGACGAACAATGGCTCTGCGCGGGCCAGAAGTTGATCGAGCGGTTCTGCGAAAATACCCAAAAGATTCAGAAGGTCATCGCCATGCGTGCGGAACGCATGGCTGGCTACACCGCTATGATCTCCGAGTATCATAACCTGCTTAGAGTGCGTCGTGCTAAATTAAAGGAGGAGCGGGAATCAATCCAAGAAGGTGTTCGTGGATCAATTGCCAGCTATCGGAAGTAAAATGTAGAACATTCAGTGACCTGGTTCTATCTAGGGGCTTTGTCATGAGCTAAAATGCCCAATAAAACCAATAAATTTGCTGTGTGACCTCGCAAAATCGACACGCAATAAAATTTTCTTCCATTCGAAGTAGTACATGTTGTGTTTGTTAACCAGTTACTCTCCAGTGTAGAATTGTACTAGTGACAGTGCTGCTGTGGTTATTGTAGGGAGGGCCCAAACCAAACCAACATGTATTTATATACAATTATTATTTGATAGACTTTGTGCAAGTTTGTAAAAACCTGTCAATGTGGCTTAATCTGCAGTTGTTGCAATTCAATATCCCCTACCTAAAAATGTTCTGATTTAGTTTCTGATGCAAACTTCTTTTTTTTTTTTTTGGCTTCTGTGGTGGATACCACAGGTAGACCATTTTTTTCTCTGACTGATTGTGAATAATTCTCAGCTGTTCCACTTGATCTAGTTCAAACCGACGTAGCATCCCAAAATTTTAGCGTCGTGAAGTAAAGCGACAACCCTCGTCAGATTGCATGCCTCATTACTGCACACTGAGTTTGTCAAGAACCACGTTTGCTGATACCTGCACCACACAGAAGCTAGACTCAAGCGCAAAACCTTTCCAAAACGCGCTTCGAAATGAGTTGGAAAACGGCTCCCGATTCCCAAACTTATTTGCAAATGATCAAGACAAAAACATGCCAGATTGGCTACGACGCGCGCAATGGAATGTGAAAGATGCGTGCTTGAAGTCGGGTTTACCAGCGTCCTTCTCCCATCATCACTCTCTCGATCTGGAGTGCCTACAGCCAGAGTGAGTCAATGAGTATCCGAAATGAAAGTGCTTGTCTGAATGAAACAAGCAGGCATTACTTGGCTACACCATTTTCTTTGAAAGCCTTCTACTAAATTTCACAGCCAATCAAGTAGCATGGGAGTAAAATAAGTAAGGATTAGGGTGGCACCGGCGCGGAGCATGCAGTCCAACGTTTCGAGAACCATGGGTTTCAATTCGTACACTCCGGCATCCGCGCCAGCCAGGAGGGCTGCGTACTCCCCCGAGACCTGGTAACAAGCTAGTGGATGGGATGGGGCCAAGGCGCGGGCTTCCGATAGCACGTCAAGGTACGTCTGGGCAGGCTTGACCATGATTATATCGGCTCCTTCCGAGATATCTCGAATCTAAAATTTCCCCACGATGACTCGTCAATTCGACTGGCATCTTCTTTGTTTATGGCATTCTTCTCTCTCAACCATCATAAAACTGAGACTCACAATCGCTCGTTTCGCTAGACCTCGAGCGTTGGGGGGGAGCTGGTATCCCTTACGGTCACCTGATGAAGGTGCTGAACACGCGGCCGCGCTATAAAATAAAGAGAAATGCACATGAGTGTTCTGATCACAGCATCTGGAGGAAAGAAAAAGATGAGAGGGGAAGTACCGAAAAGGGCCGTAGAGAGCGCTAGCGAATTTAGCCGAGTAAGACATCAGACAGCAACGGTTGGCCAGACGGCTGTTGATGAGGGCCGTTTTGATAGCTCCCACTCTGCCGTCCATCATGTCGCTTGGAGCCACACAGTCCGCGCCAGCTTGAGCATAGCTCAGGGCTACCTCGGCGATCCGATCCACCGATTCTAGCGTGTCGATCTCGCCCCCGGGTCGCCCCGTCGCATAGCCGCAATGCCCATGATCCGTGTACTCGCACAAACACACATCCGCGGCGACAAATAAACTCGGGAACTTGCTCTTCAGTAGGATAATGGCTGAAATCGTGGGGCCAGTTGCATCATCTGCCGGTGTGCCTCTGGCGTCCTAAAAAAATTGACAAGGAAAGGCAAAAAAAAAAAGAGAATTATATTCATATTTTCAGAAGAAAAAAAAAACCTCATTTGCGGCTATGAAAGCTCACCTTTTCACATTTCGTAGGTACCCCAAATAACATGACTGATCGCAATCCTTTCTCAATGAGGGGACGGAGGAATTGTTCGAGTACGTTGAGTCCCAGGCTAAACAAAGACATAAAAGTTTTAACGAAGACATACGTGTGAGTCATCGAAAATGAGTAAACAGCAATCTAATGAGTAGAATAGGACTTACCGATATTGATTGGGGAACGAATCAATAGGTTCTTTTGCATCCGGATTGTCGGAAATGAAGATTGGAAACATGAGCATATCCTTCGTCAACGACCTCTCAGCCTGTGAAAAGACACGCGTTTAAAAGGGACACTATTTCTTCCCGTTAGTATGAGGGATTCAGAATGGATGATACGACGAAACTAGCGAGACCCATCATCACGCACGACGAATCTTGGGCTTTCTTTTTTCGCGAGTGGCTACTGATGACTCACCTGGAGTGATCGGGTGAGCGGATGGGCGTATCCTCCCTGAAGGACATGGCTAAGCGGCGTGGCACTCGACGATGACTTCTGGCACATGGCTTAAGAGCTGGCGGACGGCGTTGGAGAACTTTTGTTCATCACTTGAACTTGTTGGTACCACTGCCCGGGGTGTCGGGGACTCCCCGATGACACCGATCGATCGCCCGTGTCCTCCCCCGGTCTCCCCGGCTGTTTTCTTGAGGGAGTTGGGCAGTGAACTGCTTGTTGACCGTTCTTCATTCTTCACCCGCAGGGAATCTCTGGCCGGATCCATCGAACCGACGGCGTTCGCAGGTAAGTCATTCAACTGCTCAGCCCTTGCGGTTAGTATCTGAGGCTGATTTGGCATGGTTCCGCCCTCCTGCAGTGAGCGCGAGGATGGAGGACCCGTATGATCTGAAATATCTGGATGAGTACGAGACGGAACTCGAATGGCTGAACGAGCTCTTGGCTAACCAGCACGAGCTGAAGGATAGCGACCAACTCTCGCTGTCACATCTCGAAAGCAAACTCTCCAAAGTCATCTCCGTCCTGGAGCTCGCCATCAGCGACACATCCACCCTGGTCGATAAATCAATCGAGGAAATCGTCAGAAGTGTCCCCCGGCTCAGCCTCGACCTGCAATTGATGAGGGAGAATGCACTCCTGCTCCGTTACTCTCTCAAATCCATTCACGCCCAATCCCAACCTTCCAACCCATCCCCATCAGAAACTCTTCAGTCTGCTGCAATCACCTCGACCGATCAGAAAACAAATCCAGCCTCTTCGGATGATACGGATCAGCTTTTATCTCATCTGAGCACTCTGGATTTGATTAAGGAGAAGATGGAGTCCGCCCGAACCGTGCTACGAGAGGCCGAAGCTTGGTCAACCTTGGAATCAGAAGTCACCGGCTATCTGACCGACCCTATTCCCTCACACTTCAAAGCCGCTGAAAGACTAGCAGAGGCTGCCAAATCAATGGTCGTCTTTCAACACACTCCTGAATATGAAGGCAGAAGAGGCCTCATGCTAAGTCTTCAAAATGAACTCGAGGCTAGTCTCAGTACCAACCTGGTGAAAGCCCTGAGTGACAAAGATGTGAGACGTTGCAAGGAATTCTACGAAATCTTCAAAATGATTGAACGTGAGGGGGAATTCAAGAACTATTACTTCGGAAGCCGTCGGAGCGCCATCTCATCACTCTGGAGTCAAGCTGTGCTCGAATCTCCCATGTTGACTACTTCATCACGGGGGCCATTGATCCAAAGCACTCACATCAAATTGAAACCCAATTCGCTTCCGATATATCTAGGAAAACAGTTCTATCCTGAGCTGCTCAAGCTTCTTCAAACTGAACTGGATTTTCTGCCGGCCATCTTCGCCAATCCGATCGAGGCCCTGACCGCGTTCTTGAAATCGGCTCTTGATAACCTCCGGCCATCTATCTCCACCCGCTTGATCGAAAATGTCGAATGCGCGCATGTTTTGGTGTCTTGGCCTAGTCTTGTTAGCTGTTGGAATCTAGCCGAGGATGTGGGTTGGAAACTAGAAAATATAATTTCCCAGCTCGAATCGAAAATTAAAAAAACTTCCGACTCGACAAGCTCTATCAGTCCAGTCATACCATTAGGATCGGGATCCTCAAAGTTAGACCTAAGAAACTCTCTCAAGCGTCCAGCCTCTCGGTCGATAGGGTCAAGGAGTGGACTAGACTTCCTACATCCTGAAGATTCATCCGTCGCGGGAAGCCAAGCAGCTGTGATTCAGGACTGGGAAACTTCCTTATACGAACCCTACGTCGATTTCCAATCCAACTACTTTGAGCGAGAAGTCAACTTCTTGCGCGCATCCCTGCAGAACGTCGTTCTTAGTCTATCGGGTCAGCTCAACCTAGACTCTTCTACTTCCGGACAGCAAATGACAATTACAATGATTCAACAACTGCCGCAAGTCTTGGAATCGATGTTCACTCTAGCAGACAAGGCATTGGATCGCTGTGAAGCTTTCACACATGGCTATGGGATCTTGGGCTACGCCAAGGCGGTTGATTTGATGTTCAGCGAGTACCTCGACACCAACAGACAGACTTTGATAACAGAACGTCAAAATCGGGAGAAACGCAAGGACACCAAACAACAACGCCTTGACGGGAATGGTGGGCCCACCAAGACTGGAGCACCATCATCATCCTATCACGACGAGTCCGTCAGCCAAATGCTCGAGCTCGAGGGACTAGACTACTCCTCTGATGATTGGGAGGTCTTCCAGCTCGGTCTCAAACTCCTAGCCACCTGTAAGACCGTCTACGATAAACTATCCGAATACGAGAAAAAAAACCAGACGCGGTTGGTCGAGATCCTTTCTTCCCTACGTACCAAGAGCTCGAATGAGAGTATAGGATTCAATGAGGAGCTCGAACCTATGAAAATCAAACTCAGTAAGGGGGCCAAAGTGATTCTCGAACAATCTCTTCTGAATAGTAGTGAGCTGTGGGAATTTTATGAAACTTTGCAGCCCTCGGAGCGAGCCACTCATTTCCTCGGGAACCGTAAAGAGCACAAGCACTCCAGCTTTTCACTCAGTACGGGAGAAAACAAGAGGCTATCGAGTTCCCATATGAAGCCAGCGATCTCTCAATCGCGCTCGCTGTTTCACCAGACGAACCTATCGGTCTCCAACCTGATCAAAGAGTCTCAGCAGATTGTGCAGTCGATCATCCTGCTGCCGCTGCTGAAGCAAGTAGAAGAGTATCCGCACCAGCCGGTGTGGAGCCAGAGTTGGAGCGAGCTGCAGCGGCAGACGCAGTCCATGTCGACGATCGAGCTGAAGATCCTGAACCAGTTCTCCAAGAGCCCCACAGAGGCGATCTCCAAGCTGGGCGAGGGGCTGTTCAACCTCCCGCGGCTGTTCGAGATCTACACGACGGTGGACGAGGATGCGCTGGCGTTCTCGCTCGAGACGCTGCCGTTCGTGGACTTCTTCGAGGTGCTGGCTCACTGGCAGGTTTTCCACCAGTCCACCTCCGCCGCCGCCGACCCCCCTATGCTCGACCCGAATCCCCACAACGACGACGAGGACACAGCGGGCAAGCCGGCAAGGGACCGCGACAGGAAACATTCCGCTCACCATCTCAGCTCCGAAATGGTCATCTCCACATGGCTCTCCTCCCTCACCCTCGCCGTCCTCAACCAGTTCTCCACCGCCATCCGAAACGCCTTCATCCGCCCCCACAATCCCCTCCTGAAATCTTCCTCCACTTATCACATCCTTTCCCCCGACGCCCTCGCTCAGTTGCTCGTCGACCTCGATTATCTTGGAAACGTCGTTCGCGCTCTGGACGTCGATGTCTTGCCCATCGATCAACTCAAATCCGTTTTACAGCCTTGATGAAACTTTCTTTTTCTTCCTATTTTTTGTTCCCTTTTTTTTGTTTGGTATCTTGCTTTATTTCGCGTCTATTTTTATGTGTTCTTTGTTTATTTTTTCCCTTTTAGTGACTTAATTCAGTTCGTTTTTTTTTTGTTTTTTTTCTGATTAATGAGCTACCTCAATACTTGTTTTATTATTATGATTTTATGATGGTTATTGTTTTTAAATTCATGCCATGAAAGAGCACCATAGATTATTCTTTTGAACAGAGCCTAATGGCCCGCTGACCTTGTACTATAGTCAGGTTCGAATCGATCACAAGTCTCTCACCTGCTGGCAGCATCGAGAGGGAAAGCCTCTGTCGCGTTGCGCCGACCACAGAGAAAAACAAATCAAAAAAAAAAAGTCAAGATGAAAATCAATTTCAATTGTTTGAGCAAGAATTCCAGGACCACGGATATGTGCTTGACTAAATCATCCCTGATCCCGTCAAGCTCTTAGGATTGCAATAAATGTAATTTTAAGATCAACTTACCAAAATCAATGGATGAAGTTGTTGCAGTGGATTTCACTGATGGCTGGTTGCCATCAAATATTGGTTTGTAATCCAAGCTGTGGTTGTTAATCTCAATGATTATTCTGTGAAGGATCACACGTGTCATCATCACATTGTGGAGTGCTTCCTGTAACCATGATTGCGCTAGTAAGGTCACAATGGGTAGTTGCACTTGAAGGACAACAAATTACCTCTTCACATCCCTTTGACATGCCTCATGTATTCTGGTAAAAGCTATCAATTGTTCTGGTGATTTCAGGCTTGGTTGATGAGATTTTTTGAAAAGTGGCCTGAATTCTGGATTACTTTACAGTCACCAATTAGCTCGTTTTTAATATTAATTTCTACTGTTCCCATGGCATGCTTTCTTTTGCTGGATACTTTTCTTTCCACAATATCCATCAGCTCTTCCACTGCCAATGAATGCAGTCAAGAGATCAAATCATCCCAGATAATCCTATTTTGAAATTCATAGCTGAAGTAACAAGCACTCCATCTCATCTTTTGTTGCATCTATGATGTTGCAGATCTTTTGAGCCATGTAAATCAATGATTGAATTGCAGCACAGTTGATCCAAATTCTCCAAAAATGGGATTTTGGCAATTATAATATTATAAATTCATTTTTTTTGTGTCAGCTTCCCTGCCATTGACAACTATTGAAATATCCAGAATTATCTTTAGAACCAGATATACAAGCCAAGGAGACTAGCTGCATTTTCTTTGTTGTGAAAAGCTAAACCACTGTGGCCCCTTTTTTTGGGGATGAGAAACTGTTCACAGGTGTGTATTCACTGTGCCATCTACAGGAGAGCCTCTCTAGGAGGCTAGGTTCTTATGGGTGTCACTGTTTGCAAAGTGCTTTTAAACCTCCAGTTGTGACGGGTATTTCACAGTAACACCTTGCCTGAAAAAGTTTCCTTCAAGAGATGGCCTCTACCACCAGAAACAATCATGGGAATAAACTCATAAGAATTACTTCCAATGGAGGCCTTAACCATGTGGTATGTACAGGTCATGATGCAGAAGAAGAGTGTGACACCAAAAACAGAAAAATTGGTTTTCTGCACCGGGAATCACCCCTGGTGCAGCAATGCTTTTGGCATTTGCTACATAAAACCATACATATATATTCACTAACACTTAGGTAGCTCTTCTATCTATTTATGTACTTAGGACACCCATCTCTATACTTGAAGGATTTTGAGACAAAGTGCACATTTGAGGACAGGCAGGTGCAACTCAGCAAGCAAGAGATTGATTGCTGCAACTATTCTTGTTAGAGACAGGACTCAAAATGCCAAGTCAAACAGAAAGAAAGAAAAAAACACATGAATGTAATTTGAAGTAGTGAGCATGTTGATTTGCATGACTACTAAACAAGGAATCTACACCAGTAAGACTTCATAGGTTTCATCAACATGGCTGGTTGGGACCAGTTTTCCTCTTTTTCATGAACCTTAGCTGCTCTACTGACTGCCAGTGTGGCATGTAAGTTAAGGAGAGATGGAAATCATTGGAGGCATCATTACGTTGAGCAATTTGCAATTAGTTTTTTGCTGATTCACTCCAATCCTAATTAGGACAAGTTTGGAAAAAGAAATCCCAGCCGACATTTGGGAGAGAAGGTAACAACCGCTACAGGGCAATGCCTGGCGCAACTGTAGCTTACCAATGTTTTCGTCCAAGTGCAGCATCTCACCAAGAAAAAAAAACGACTTAGATTGCGCTGAAGAGCGAAGAAGGGCATGTTTTGTTTTTCATATTTAAAAGTGAACGGCACAGGCATACTAAGAGAGGAAGCGGAGGGACAATTGTATCATGTTGAGTTGCTTTAAATTGTCTTAGATACCGAAGCTGCGGATTGGCCAGCAGCCTTAGCCCGTTTTTGAAGCATGGCAAAAGATTTGTTGCCCCTGTATTTTCCGGTTACGAAGGTCACGAAGTCAGTTGAAGATTAGTAGGGGATGTCGATTGAAAGGAAGCAAGATGAGAACTGACCTAATGCCACCACCCCAGTGTCGTTTGGCGTCCTCGTATTTCTCCAAGAAGTTGATTTTGACAGCGCTGACCAGCTTGGCAAGTTCATTCTTGTCCTCGCTTCGGATGTCGGAGAAAAGCCACAAACCGCGGCGGTTTTCTTGTGGACAACCGTACCGAGTCGGGCTTTGTTCTTGACGATACAGTAAGGCACTCCCATCTTCCGGCATAGGGCAGGGATGAAGACCACCAGCTCGATAGGGTCCACGTCGTCGGCAATCACAACCAATGAAGCTTTCTTGGCCTCGATTAACGCCACGATGTGGTTAAGGCCATATTTGACGTAGATGGCTGTCCAAGAATTGATAAGAATCAGTGTGGGCCTCATCACGTTCGGATTAATTGACCAGTGCCAACTTACGCTTTTTGCCGATCGGTTCCCCCTTCTTCGCGTCACCCTTGGTGATGGCTTCGGCTTGGGCATCGAGACGAGCCTTCTTTTGTTGACGAGACTCGGGGCGATATTTGTGCATCAGACGGAACAGTTGAGTGGCGGTGTTCTTGTCGAGATGGTTGCTGAATTGGGCAATGGATGGAGGGACCTTCAGGCGTTGGTTGAGGATGACCTTCTGGCGCTGAAGACGAACGTATTCGGGCCACTTGACAAATCGTGTCAAGTCACGAGTAGGCTGGATGTCTTGTCCTGTAATAGCAAACAAGGAACAGAAAAAAAAAGAAAAAATGAGAAGACCGAAGCCATTCATGGGGAAATATCGTGATCACGCACCAATACCGAAATTCTTGGGACGACGTTCAAGGAGTGGGTTCTTGGCACTCTTGCTGTTTCGTCCAGGCTTGGCCGACTGGGCGGCGGCCGGGTTCTTCTTGACGACTTTCTTGGCTGGCTGTGAGAGGAGGATGGTCGGAAAGGAAGAGGGAGCGAAGGATGGGGTCATTGAAAGAGAGCGAAGAACAGGGTTAACCCCAGTCAGCCACTATATCAACCCAGCACTGGACCAGGCCATCTGGCTCTGCATCATCTTTCTCAGTGGCTCTTTCTCGGCTGTGATGTTCTCAGGAAAAGAGTGAGGAATAAATCGGGGCAGGTCCGTACCATCTTGAGGATTAGTCGGTCTTGTGGTCGGGTTCTTGATGCTTGCTGGTTCGCCTGGCGGGTCGTTACTGGTGGGGGAAGGGCCAGGCAAGGGTGGGGATCGCCTCGGATAGTGGGGTTTGCGCTCGTGGCCGGCCGGAGGGTGCTGAGCCGCAGCCGACGGCGGCTGGCTGACCTCGCTCACAGCGGTACCGGTCTCACCAAGCTGAACCTAACCCTATTCACCGCTGCCGGGCTGCACACTGCGAACCGCAGCGGAGCTTGGCTGCCATCCGCGGCGTGACCGGGCCCCCGCGGGGACCCCCGTGCGGCAAGACAGGACAGTTATGGAGGAGACCGGTGCTATCACTGTCACCCTGATACCTTCAACATCGGCTCCACCCGCATTTCTGACTGGTAAGGCTAGGCCGCATCGGGGAAGGGCCCCGGGTTGCCTTAACTGCGTGGCACTGGAGGTACCACCACGACCAATCAATAATCACTTTGGCATCCTTGGTTGAGATGTACAACTCCGGTTAGTCATTGAGCTATACAACTCAATGACCAATCTATAGCGCAATGGACAACTAATGCCTCCGAGTACATAGACGCCTCCACAGCTGGTGGTGGGCCGTGGCCATTCAAGTGTTACGCTCAATGGTTATGAGAATATAAGGGGGGGAAATAAGAAGAGAAACAAAGATGCAAGAAGCATAAGAACAGAAGAAAAAAAGAGGAAAAAAAACTCAAGGACAACAAAAGAACAAAAAGGAGAAGGACACAAGGCTGAGATTGTGTAAGGCTTTTACATTTCTGTTGAGTAGAGGCTACCAGACAATGGATTCAGTGTCTTGGTGACTTTAGTTATGAACACTACAGCAGATTGTGTGCAAGCCTGCTTCCAAGCCTTTCCATTCCTTCATTTGGTGCAGATATTCTTTCAAGTGTTGTATCTGTGCTTCTTGAACTTCCTTATTTGCTGTAGCCATTGCAACCTGTGATTGGGTTGAGTTTACCTGTGATAGCTTGTCCAATTAATGGTATGCACCATCTTTAAAACAGAAAGGGAAAAGGAGATAGGCAGAAAAGAAGAATAAAACAAAATCTAGTAGGGAGTGAGGAGTTGTAATCTGTATTACTGGAAATGTCTATGTGTGAATTTGTTGACTACTTCTATTGGTCTCAAATAAATTTCTTTTCTTTTGATCACTGAAACATATATACATTCATTGGAATGAAAATTGATCCCTGTCTACATATTCAGTGATACCTGCCATTGCCAATGGCATTGACACTGCACTGCAATACTTCCTCACATAATAACCACTGCCACTCAAATATTTCTATCTGTCATTGATACTCACTAACATTTGGAAGACCACATAACTTTGACCCACTCCAAGTGACAAATGCTTGATCATCACATAATACAGTCCATCTAAAATTGTTTTGATTGTATGTAAGACTTCCCCTGGGTGGCTGCCTACACGGTCATCGGTTTGTTGAACTCGATGTCTGCTTGATTTGGGGTATGAAATTGTCTCATCAGCATACAATCTTCGTATAGAAATGCTGGGGGGCAAACCTGAATCGTATTTTATCCGTGTACATCTTAATAGCTACAAAAAGGAACACCCAGGGCAGAAACTCCAATATTGGTAATGCGAAACCGTTGGCGCAATTGGTGTTGGCACAGTCGGCCTGTGTCGGCCCCGGTCATGGTCGGCCCAGGGTAAACATAGTGCCTCAAATTTCAACCCGGTAGATACAAACATAACGAGCTAAAACGCTGGATGAGGAACTAACTCATGCGCTACTTGAGAAGTACATATGCTGTGGTCTCCAGAGGGTTTGATCCCGGTCGGAAGTGTTTCACGCTAAATGTTGAAAACTCACTTCGAGCATGCCGAAGCTCCGGAAGAAAACCGTGACAGTGAAACTTGGCAGGATGATTTATATTCCACCGGTCCTTGCTTGACTATAAAGTGTTGCCCTATTGTCGGATATATCCCAAAGTCACTCCTTCTTTGTGATTTCAGATACCATCGGACCTTTCCCATCAACTATATCAGTCCATCTAGGGTACCACTTTTGGGCTTTATTCTCTCTTTTAAATCCATGTTCAGGTTCTGATATTTTTTACACCTTATCATCCTTACTTAACCCTGCACAAACACACATTTGAATTTCCGGTTCCACTTTCAGGCCTAAACGAAAAGCTTCCGTCGTCTAGCTATCAGCGAGCACTAAAGGAGTATCAGTACTTATTTAAATTTATTCTCTTTATGCTCTTCTTCCCTTACTGATATCACAAGCATCCAAACAGCCTACCCACTCCCCGCCCGCTTACAAGATTCTAGTGAAGTCTATTAAGCTAACATGATTCTCCCTTGGTATCATTTATTTTGTCGGATTAGTTGAGCAGCAGAATGAAGGTTGACGGAATAGCGATCCTCACCGTGCTGGTTAGCACCTTGTTGAGTTTTGTAGTTCCAGGTATTTTTTTTTTCATGCCTGAGGACTGGAAAGTCATCGAGGAGGGCGATCCAGCCCCACCCTTACTCAAAGATGGCTGGTCTCCCGGTGAAAGCTTCAAGGTTGACCCGCAGGATTACTGTCATACATTCACAATGAACGATGAAGCGCTCCCCCTTAAAATCACCATCAACAAGCAAATCAGGGAAATTGAAGTTCACAACGACGGGCAGATTGCACTCACATACCACGTCCGAGATTCCTCGGAGTCCAAGATGAAATTGTTGGAGGAAACTATCAATCCGGGTGCACATCACTTTTTCTGGGCAGATGAACCCACCTTCTGGGTCAAAAGATAAGTCTTGGGCACAGCCAGTTAGGGTGTTCAAAGCTGCATATCTTAAATATTTACATAAATTCATCAACAACATAAAGAGCAAATTTTGGTGGGGAGCTGTCAAAAGCTGTCAAAAGAGATTTGTGCATGTTGACAGGTCCCTGCCAAACATCTTGTTATGAATTTATGTTATTTTTTATGTTATGCAGCTTTGAACACCCTAAGTGCATGACCATAAGATGAATGTTGTAAAAAATGTCTTCAAATTTCATTTTAGTTTCTGTGAATACTTTTTACTTTCTTATTGCAGAAGAAAACTCTAGACTACCTTTTACCTATCCTGCCCTTTAGATTAACATTTTTTCAACTGTGAACACAGTCAATATACATTCACAACTTGTTAAAAAATTTCTTAAACATATCCTCTTCAGGGACTTGGTTCTGCTAACTTATTCAAAATATCTTGAAAGAAAATTTCATCTTCACACTGCCAGAAAGTCTGGCTTGGTGGCCGCATCCGAGTTTATATTGGATGCGGCCATCTGATTCAAACTCGGGGCACGCGCCACCGAGTGAATCGCTGACCGATTCAAACTCAGCAGCCCAGGCGTTTGGCCACTGAGTTTGAATCGGTCAGCGATTCACTCGGTGGCGCGCGCCCAAGTTTGAATTGGATGGCCGCATCCAATATAAACTCGGATGCGGCCATCCGAGCCAACTTTTCTGGCAGTGTCACCTTCCTTTCAAATGCCCTGTTTGGATAAAAGCATGACTGATTGGAATTGAGGAACTTTCAGAAGTTGAATGAGATGAAGAAAGGAAACCAAGACAAGAAAAGAGGTGCATAATAACATTATTTTCCACTTTGAAGAGGCAAAAATTTGATACATACATCCTTGGGGGACCAACAATGCCCAAATGCTGATCTAGATTCTAGATCCTTCTATTCAAGAAGGAGCATGTTCAGATGTAAGGGTACAGCACAAAACAACAATTTTTGCTTGTATACAATTGACATCACAAAGTACAAAGGCGTCTTTGTACTCTGCAACATCACTTGTATACAAGCAAAAGTTGATTGTGGTGGTGGTAGTTGATTGAGGAAAGTAAGAGGAATGTTGGGAAATTTGTTCTTCAATTTTGACATTGATCCTCATTCATCTTTTATTTCTCTCTATTATGAATATGCATTTTGTTCTCACCTATTGTACCACATGCTAGTCATCAGCTGTAGATACATAAAAGTGAGTCCTCTTCTCAGACCAATTCATCTGAACTTGTCATACACAATCCAGAGCCTAGATCCCCTCTGTGAGAGACCTAGACCTCACCTGTTCTCCTTTCCTGAGCATTCTCATGTGCTCAGTCCTCTTGTTCCCCTGTTGGCCCTAAATCTCACAGTCTCATCAAGGAAAAAAGTTAGAGATGGCCACTTTGCACCCGCTTTGGGTATCCGCTATCCGCTGGCGGGTATCCGCTCAGGCAGGCGGATACCCGCCAGCGGATGCGGATGTCTGAGATTCTGGGAAAACCCAGCGGGCATCCGGATACTCGTCGCCCACATCCGCTTTCTCAGCTGGTACCAACGGGGTCAGCTGGTAGGCCGTCAGCCGGGACCAACAGTCTCAGCTCAGACTGTCAGCCGGGACCAACAGTCTGGGCTGGAAGACTGTCAGCTGAGACCGACGGTCCCAGCTGGCCGACTGTCAGCCAAGACCGACGGTCAGCTGGGACCATCGGTCTCAGCTGGCAGACTGTCAGCTGGGACCGACGGTGAGCCGGCACCGACGGTCAGCCGGCAGCGACTGCCTCAGCTGACAGACTGTCAGTTGGGACTCACGGTCTCAGCTGACAGACTGTCAGCCGGGACCGACGGTCTCAGCTGACAGAAACGGTCTGTCAGCCGGGACCGATGGTCTCAGCTGGCAGACACGGTCTGTCAGCCGGGACCGACGGTCTCCGCTGGCTAGTCTGTCAGCCGGGACCTTTGGTCTCTCTGCCGCCTTGCAAGAGACCAATTGTCCCGGCGGACAGACCAAGCTGGGCCTGTTGGTCACAACTGGAAGACATATATCATCTGCCAGTTGTGACCTTGAGAGGCGGGTATCCGCAAATACCCGCGCGGGTATCTGCTCAGGCAAGGGGATACCCGCCAGCGGATGCGGATGTCCAGATTTGGGGAAAAAGGTCTCGGATACCCAAACACGCGCGGGTATCCGGATTCAAAGTGGTCATCTCTAAAAAAGTGTTTGTTGACAGTATGAAATGTCAAAGGTGATTTGGAGGAACAATCAGTTGGACCAATATTAATTTGGTTAAGCCTCAGATATGTTACTATGGAAAAAGGTGAGTATATTCCCCAGAGGAGAGTTGAGAGAAGTGAATATGTTTGCCAATTATACATAACATGAAAATTAACATAAGGATTGGACAACATAAATGTCAAAAATTCAGTAGGGAGTGGTCAAACAAGATTTATGCATGTTGACAGCATCTTCCACTGCCGGCATTAACCGGTCAAACATGGCAGTTTGAGCGGTGCTCAAACAGCCGTGTTTGACCGGTGGTCGGACAGGCACTGTCCAACCAAAGCACCTGCCGGCGGGTCGGACAGGCCTGTCTGATCAGTTCCTGGGACCGGTCGCACAGGACCAGCCGGGACCGGTCGGACAAATCTGTCCGACCAGTTGGCTCTTGCTTTGGTTGGACAGTGCCCGTCCGACCACCGGTCGAACACGGCCCTTCGAGCACTGCTCAAACTGCCGTTGTGGTAAGCCAACCCTGATTAAATAAAAGTTTTGAGGGGTTAATTGTGTGGAAAAAGGTACAGGTGGCCAAGGCTCAAGGGGGTTACAGGAATACATCAAGTACTCAGGCCCCAGACCAGGATCCAGCAAAACACAACACAATCACACACCAGTCACACACAACAACCCAACCACAATTCAACCAATATTTCTGCTAGCCCCCTTTGAATATTTTCTCTTCATTTAAGCCCTCTTTTCCTCTATAATTTTCCACATGTTCCATTGTATTCCATCAATCATAGTTCAGCCCCTTTCCTCTAAGTATTTTCCACTATTATATTAATTCTATGATGTCATTATATTCCACCAACCACAACTCAGCCAGTTTTACTCATTTTCTACTCATTCCATTGTTCCATTTCCTTCCATGAACCACAAGTCAGCCATTTTTGGCTCCCCTAGTTGATTTATACTCTCATCTTCTCATTTCCTCAACCACATTTTGGCCATTCCTCTATCTCCCTCCCAAAAGATATATAAAGAGCCTGTTTCCTCCCTCCTCATTCCTCTCACCATCAGATTGTATACATCAGTACTCATCCCTGGTCACTACTCACTCAAGTAATATCATTAATTCTTACTATCAGCCTCCCTGGGTATATCACCTGGCTCTGCTAGAGGAGTTATTTACTTGCCACCTAAGACACAGTCTTACTATCAGCCTCCCTGGGTATAATTGGTTACCTGGCTCTGCTAGAAGATTAGTCACTCATCTTATTAAATAAATAAGTCTTACTATCAGCCTCCCTGGGTGCAATTGGGTACCTGGCTCTGCTAGAAGATCAGCATATCAACCATCATCTTAGACATATCTAAGCATCTTCACCAAGCCACACTATTCTTTAAGAGTCCATACTCTTATTCTTGTTCAACAAACTCTCCCAGCTATTACGAGAGGCAGCCCTTCAAGCACTCATCCCTCTCAAGCTCTATTCTACCACCTAGAGTAGTTCCACAAGTGGTGTCCCAACAGTGGCTTGAAGATCAACAGGTTTTAGTCACCAACTCACTACTTCAACTTACTCAATAAACTATACAACTCACCTTATAACATACACCATGTCACCAAGCAACAACAACAGAAGAAACTCCTTCCATGGTATGCCAAAAATCAACATGGCAGACCTGGAAATCCCTTCCTTTAAAAACTACAGAGATAACAAAAGTCCAGACTCTTCAGCATCTTCAATTCATCCTTTCAGTAATAGGGAATTCAACCAACCCAACCCACCAAATACCCCAGAACCTGAACAGAAGAGCTTTCATCAGGATTATCAGAACTTTTATCAGCAACCTCCACCCCCAAATCCTACTACTCACTTCCTAGACCGTGTTATCCAACTTCCAGCCTACAATCCCACTCCTTTTGGTAGAAGAGTTATCAAGATCAAACCAACCAAGAAGGACCTATTCTTTGATGGCACCAACATGGATATTTTGGACTTTATTGCTGAACTGGAGAATGCCGCGGTCCAAGATGGAGCTCAAGCAGAGGATATAGCTACCCAAATTTCTTCCTTCATCAGAGATCAGAACCTGTTAAAAGAAATCAGAGACATGACTGGCAAGATCAATAATGATTGGGAACTCCTCAAATACCAGATGGTCCAAAGATGGGGAAAGATGATGCCCCTGATGAAGTACACTAGGGAAAGCCTGGACAACTTAATCTATAAGGCCAGGACAGAAGGAGGGATCAAGACCCTGAAGGTGTTTCAAGATTTCAGCACTAAGTTGGATACTATAGTCAACTATCTAGTTAGATGTAGACATATGGCTAGTGTGGAGGAAATTAGGCATTCAGTACTCAACTGTCTCACTCCAGAACTTCGCCTATCAGTCAACAAGGAGTTAATAAGAGATAACCAAATGAACCTGGCCATTGATGGATCATATCTTCTTCCGCCATATCAAGTTATCATCAAGTACATCCATAAGGAACTCAAAACTCTCTCAATCCTACAGATGGAAGAGGAAGCCTTCAGTAAGGAAGTTCAGGAGAAGAATGTTAGCCAGAGGTCAGCTGTAAACAAAGCTCCTAGTCCAGAAAAGGCTATTGAAGAAATCACCAAGACCCTGGCCAGTTGGAATGTCCAGAAGAAACCTTCCACTTTCTATCAATCCAGCCATGTTCCCTATACCCCAGCCCAAAACACCAGACCCCCGGAATCCTTTTTCTGTCATTACTGTCACCTAAAAGGACACTCTACAGGAAGGTGTAATCTGGCCAACCATGATGAAATTGAAGGCTTAATCAAGAGGGAAGGAGGACAAATAAAACTGCCTGATGGAAGTGTTGTTCCCTTTGAAAGAAGTAGACCCTTTAAAACTGCGGTGGATCAATATTATGCCAAATCTAGTCAGCCAGGAATAATCAAAATACCCCCTGGATCAGAACTGAAGAAAGAAGAAAAGGTTCCTGAAGCACAGACCTCATTTGGAAAGCTGGAGGAATTAGAATTTGAGGACTCCACCAACTATGAGAGTGACGCCGCAAAAAGGACTAGGAAAGGGGAAGAGAAGGAGGAGTCAGAGAAGTCTGGAGGAAGGAACTCACCCTACAAGAGGGTCAGGAAGGAGAATGATCAAGTAATGGATGTGGACGATGAAGCTGAGAGAATTATGGAAATTGCCAGAAAGAATTATCCTGACCCAGAACCCACCAACACAGCACCTGAGGATCCATCCAAAAAGGTCCAGTTTAAGGATAGTGAAGAAGTCATCAAAAATCCCAAGGAAAAGGCCCCCAAGAAGACCATGTTGGAAAGGCCCCTAGCTAAGGAATTCCCAGACACAGAAGAAAAAGTGGTCAACAGAATGCTCATGGATGGAAGAATTGAACTCACTTATGGGGAAGTTTTTGCCATCTCTCATGGAGCTATAGAAGTATTCAAGAAGAGGACCAATCCCAGGAGAATCCCAATAAACTCTACTGAAATGGACATAGGTAAATCAGTGAATACAGCAGGAGCCAACTCAGATTCAGAAGATGAGGAGGAAGAGAACAGCAAGACTCACCCAGCTCACTATGCCTGCCCTCTTGGATACATCAACATCAACATCAGCGGGAAACAATTAAAAGCCCTCCTGGATAATGGATCTATGGTAAATGTCCTATCAAGAGGATTAGCTTGTGGAATGGGGCTCATAGTAACAGAAAAGAGGATGAACCTGAAAGGGATAGGAGGTCACAAGAATGAAATTATAGGGATTGCAGAGAATGTACCAGTCAAAGTTGGTTCCATCACCAAACCAGTCCACTTCTGGATTTCTTCTGGGGATGTTCAGCCAATACTAGGGAAGCCTTTTCTAGTTTCAGCCTCAGCCACCATCAAGTTCCAAAAAGAAGGGGCAGAATCTCTATCAATCAAGGACAAGGACAGAACTTATTTAGTACCCATTCTAATCCCTAAAAATCAAAAATGGGAAACCACCTTTCCAGTAAACAGTTCTTCAACCTCTAGTCATTTTTTGGCTTCTGGCACCTTCCGGAAGTAGAAAAATGGAGGGTGCCTAAAAATCAACCTTGGGACTGGCAGGTCAATGCTGCAAAATATAAATCAACTACCAAAAAAATTAGACCAGTAAATGAACCAATGCCTCAAAATCTGAACCCACCTTTATGTACACCTCCCCTTTCAAGAGATCCCTATAGAACTCCCTTAACTCCTTTCCCTCCTGAATTCATTCCCACTCCAAAAATAACTGAAGAAAGGCTCAAAGTAGTGAACTTTGGCCCACCTGGTTGGCTATCAAAAGAAGAACTCAAGTTACTCAAACATGTTATCAAGCTCAGACAAGGAAGTTTGGCCTTCAGCGCTGAGGAAAGAGGACTTCTCAAACACACTTACGGTGTGGAGCTCCGACCGGTGCTAGGCCGGCGGCAGCGCTGTGAGGGGATGGATGCTGTAGAGCTGCCCTCGGGGGTTTCCTGGTCTGCAGTCGAGTGGGGGTGATCGAGTAAGCTGTAATGAAAAAGGGGGGGGGGAAAGTGGTTTTTTTTTTTATAAGGTATGCGTCGAGGGGTTGATCCTCGGCGGCGGTTTGGGTTGTGTGTATATGTGCTACAGATTTTAGGGATGCGGGGTAATGGAGGGAACACGTGGAGTGCGCCGGATGCGGGGTAAGTTCCCAAGATCAGATAAAGTTTCAATTGATCCGATAAGATGTGATAGCCGCTGCCTTGGATCAGTACAGAATGCCATGCCCCAATCCTTCAGGTCCCACCGGGAACTTGAAGTCATGGGGACCTGTCACATCCATGTCATCATCTCCCTACATACAAAACACAGAACACTAGAGAGAGAGAGAAAAAGAAAAGAAATCAAGACAACAAAGAGACACAACACCAGAGCAAGACACCACAAACCATGCAGAGAAGAAGGAAAACAAAGAAGAATAATAAAAAAAGAATAGAAACAACGATCAATAAACCCACATGAGTAATGTGTTAGGACCAAGAAAGATGAAGGGAGGACTCTTGAGTTCTTGAGGATTTGAGTTCTTGAGGCCTTGTAGAATGAAAATTGAGATTAGGATAGTTGATGTCGAAGCTGAGTCTGCTAGGTACCAGGTGGAACACCACATCTCCCCACCATTTACAGTCTGTCCCTAGACTGCCAGAAATCCCTAAAGGAGGAAGAAACACGGATTCCCACGACGGCTCACGAGTGTGGCAATGATGTAGAGCTTACGAAAATGGCGGTAGAAACTACCCGGCAGGTGCATACTATGGGAGGACTTACTTTGAGTCTCCTATGCCTCCGCGGGGAAAATATTTCTTGACCTGATCCGCCGCAAACCGACGCTTGAGTTCCGTGCCATCGAGTTCCGCCAGAACGTAGGAACCGCCGGAGACTTGCCTGATGACACGATACGGCCCGTTCCACTTATGAGCAAAGAGCTGGCCCCACTGAACTTCCAGGGAGCGATTGTACGCCAGGACCAAGTCGCCAGGGACTAGTGGGTCACGAAGCCGGGCGGAGTGCCTGTCTTGCCAGTAGCGGATGGATTCCTCCCGTGACTTCATCGCCCGCTCATAAGCAATAGCCCGAGCCTCTTCGCTTCGTTCCAGCTGCTTAGAGCGGGCTATCAACAAATCCGTCGTGTCGCGGACTTCTTCCCAGTCCACGCCCAAAAAAGATTCGATGTCCAGATCGATGGGCAGAGCTGCTCGCTGGCCAAAAACCAGCTCATATGGAGAATATCCCGTCGTGCGCTTGGTGGAGATCCGATCGGCGAAAAGCACCAAGGGGAGGAATTTGCGGCAGTTCTTGCCTGATTCGCCTGCCAATTTGACTAGCGCCGCCTTGAGTGGGCCATGTCCTCGCTCGACCATACCTTGGCCCTCCGGATAGTAAGGTGTAGAGACACGATGCTTCCCCGGTAACGCGCGGAGCATATCAGCTAGAGCCCCACCAAACTCAGATCCACCGTCTGTCGAATAAGAACGCGCCAGTCCATAGCGCATTGTCCAATAGTCTTGGAGAAAAGCTGCCACTGCTTCAGAGGTAAGATTATTCAGAAATTTTGCTTCAACCCACCCAGAGAAATCGTCTCTAGCCACAATCAGATACTTGGCGCCTCCTGCTTTGATGTGCACGGCGTCCATCGACACGCGGCCAAACACTGTCTCTTCACCTGTCGGATATCGAGGCTCCAGAGGCCGCTTCCCGTCCCTCTTCTGACAAGCCTCGCAGCTCTGGCACCATCGGATGACCACCTGTTTCAGCGACGGCCACCAAAACCGGTCCGCAACCCGTCGGTAAGTTTCCGCGACGCCTCGATGCCCGAGATCTTCATGAAGTTTGCTGAGAATCTCGTCCTGCTTGGCGGGAAGAGTGACCACAATTCGAGGCAGCGGACTCCCTCGCCTCATAAGGCGGCCAGCTTGCACAAAGAAATCCGTTGCCTTACGTCTGAGAGCCTGGTATGCCTTAGCGTTCAAGCCCCTAGGTCGGGCTAGAGTTGTGAGATACTCCTCTAACTGTCGCCAGAACCCTTCCTGATAACCATGGTAGACTGAATCAACGCTCGACTGAAAAGTATGCAGCGGCCTCACGTGAGACGAGTCTTCATCGAAAACAGAGGACGGTGGGTCAGAATCCTCGTCCGCCTGCGGGCGCCGAGAAAGGCCATCCGGCATGGTGAAAGTCCTGCCAGGACAATGGACGATGTCGAAGGAGAATAGCTGGATAAAGGCCACCCAGCGTGTCATCGGGGCGTTTGGGAGGCTGGGTGTGTTAATCATCTGGATGAGCGACTGAGCATCTACCTGGAGCTCGAAGTGCTGGCCCCACAAGATCGTCTGCAGCTTCTTCAGAATCCGCGCTACTCCACACAACTCAAGCTTGGGCTGGGAGTAGCGGGATTCCACGTCAGAAAACAGAAGCGATTCGTACAGAGCCGGCCGGTCCCAACCATTTTCATCCCGCTGTGTGAGCACCGCGCCTACCGCATGAAAACTGGAGTCGACAGCTAGTCTTATAAGCCCCGCCTCCGGCCCATAACTGATCTTGACTAATACAATGTCCCGTCCTACAATGCTCTTCAATTCCTCGAAAGCCTCCTCGCAGTCCGCAGTCCAAACAAAATCCGTGTCCTTGCGCGTCAGACGACGGAGCGGGAGACAGATTTGAGAGAGGGAGGGGATAAAAATGCGAACATACACCACCACACCCAAAAATCCCCGCACCTCCGTTGCGTTTATAGGGGTCGGCCACGAGAGTATCTTATTGACCTTACTCTTTGCCATGCGCCGACCTTCCTTGCACACTACATGGCCGACTATCTCAAGTGCTGGAACGCATGCCGCTAATTTTGACGCTGACACCGTCAATCCTGACTCCTCAATACGAAAGAGAACCCGCTCCAGTGTCTCCGCGTATTCCCAAATGAATCGCCGGATGCCAGAGTGCCAAGGAAGACTTTCGTTATTATAGTCTGAAACCGGACCCTTGATGCCCCCATCGTCAATAAAGATGCCCGCATGGTCTGGAATCTCCTCCTGCAAAATCCACATCATCTGCGCCTGGTAAACGGCGACAGAGTTTGTTGCACCCTGCGGGAGTCGAGTGAGCTGGAATCTTCCCAGGGGAGTGTCGAAGGTGGTGAGGGGACGCGAAATTGGATCCAGTGCGCGCTCATCGTAGCCGCCCATGATATCGCCGAGGCCATAACAAGCTCGACCCGAAAACGACTCCACAAATTCCTCCGTGGCCGGGGGCACACCCGCATCCTTCACCGTGACCTTGTTCAGCGGCTGGAGGTCGTGGACAATTCGAAGCTTGCCATTACTCTTGAGGACACAGAAGACAGGACTAGAGTAAGAGGACGTTGACTGCTCGTATAAGCCCGTCCGCACCCGCTCACGGATTAATGTGGTGTACTCTTCCAGCTTTGCGGCGGGAATTGGAATCTTGCGCTTCTGCCAGGGCTCATGCTCGACAACAGGAATAATATAGGGAAGCCCGTAAGACTCCTTCAGCAACCCGCGCTCCCCTTCATTGAACGCAATAGCTTCATTGCGCTCCGCGAGGATATTCTTAATGAGGTTGAGTTCGTCTGGAGACAGCCAACCATCTGGCCCAAAATTCACTACCGAAAGACGTTCTTGTGTCACTCTCCCTTTGGGGCTGAAAGGGCCTACCAGTGAACGAGCAAGACCTTGATACGGATCACGCGAGAGAGGGGGGCGCCGCAACGGCGGGTTGAGCCCCTGCGGCATTGGCACATTAACGGGTCTGATTTTGCGGGCAACCGGCTTGTATTTGGCAGCAAGCGCCAAATACCCTCCCGCTTTCCACGCCTCCACCAATGACGCCTGCGCCTGCGTTCCTAGTCCCACTCGTAGCAGCAGACTGGTCCGATGCTCTTCTTGATCCTCGAAGGCGGCCTTGTCTGCGAACGAAAAGGGGGAAGGTTGCGGGTCGCTCACGATCGTGGCACATGATAGAGTTTTCGACAACATAGAAGCATCACGCCTCGGAGGTGCACATTGGGAGGAACTTACTTTCACCCCAAATGCCCTCCACGATGGCCCGAACTCCACCATTCCACCTTCGCAAACAACTTGATGACTACATAGTTTACGCTCGTTGCGGAGCAGGCTGTCCAGAATCGCCGTAGTGTCTAAGGACGCCAGAGAGGAGAAATTTCGGGGAAGGCTCACAGCAGTGGCATGTAATGCTTTCGACAAAGTGGTATCCAGCTCGGAGGTGCAACTTTGGGAGGAACTTACTTTCTGTTCTCCCCACCTCCGCGTGGCCCCATTTTCCTCCACATCCGCCCGGCCCTTGTTCTCCGGGTAAACTAAAGAAGCCAAACCAAAACTCATCGAGCCTTGATCCTGAAACGAGGGGTCTGAGCACGCCGAATGACGACGACAAACTTGAGATGAATTGAAGGGTTCCCCTAGGGGGGCTGAGGCCTTCTTGCGATGAAACGAAAATTGTTCTTGCTCTTCTTGCGGAGTTTCTTGACGCGATGCCAAGCCGCCTGAAAAAGTGGGAGAAACAAGGGGTTCTTCGAGGCTCACGACAGTGGCGCATGGTAGGGTTTTCGAAATTGATGTGGCATCCAGCCCGGAGGTGCATAACTGGAGGGGACTTACTTTTAGCCCTTCCAACCTCCGCGGAATCCTACTCTCCTTCGCCTGCGCTCGGGCCTGGGTTCCCGCGAGATCTTGAGTTCTTTTATCTAGCTGCTGCTCCTGAAACGAGGAAGTGGAAAAGCCACAAGCGAAAGACTGAGAATGAGAGAATCGCTGAGGACGGAAAGGAGTTGAAACGCTATTTTTAATGCTTTTCTGGTTTTCTGGTTGTTTTTGGTTTTGATTTTTCTTGACGGAATCGAGTAAGAGAGCTGAATTGGAAGATGACTGAAAGGGAAAAGAAAAATGGACCCCAGGAATGGAAGTCGGTCCGCCGGTCAGAGAGTGGGGCCCCGAATTAATTCTGCCGGCGCTTGGACCGACACCGGTCATAAAAAATGCGAATCCTCCTTAGGGTCTTCGCGAGTGCGACCACAATGCGCCAACACACCCTTCCGGCCATGAGCCGGGAATTCGCGCTCCCATCTGCCTTTATCCACCGGGCAAAGCGTTACCTCAATGTTGCGCCCACTAGAGTCGGGCAGGATGATCCGCTCCCCAGCAAACGACGAGAACATCAACGTAGCTTTAAAATCCATTAAGAACGGTCGGCCCAAGATAAATGGCCCATCCGCGCGAGTGATCCAGAAGTGGCAGGAGCCCACAATTGAGCGCCCCACCCGTATTGGGACGTCTTCTGCTACGCCGATGAGCTCGCACGCCTGGTTGTTGATCCCATAGACCGCAGAGCTGAAATTGACCCTCGGGGTCAAGCTCAATTTATTCGCCAATGAGTCTGAGATAAGATTCAGCTGCGAGCCTGAATCCACTAGCGGCGATGAGATCGCTTCGCCCTCGCCCACGCTGCAGTTAAGATAACCCAACGGACACGAATAAAGGTTAGGGTCGAAATCACCCTCCGGATCCACTCCCTCGGCGAGCGTTCCCGAGTTGACCTTCAACTCCTCCGACCCGATCTCCACGCGGCGGCGGGAGACCCACTTCTTCACACCATCCGCCACGGCTGGAGAAATCGAGCACATTTCCGCGACCGTAGCAGTCAGCGGAAGATCGAAGATTCTCTTGATGACGCCATCCACGGCGTCTGGGTGATCCCGCGAGACATCGCGTTCAAATCTGACCTTTGGTTGAGATCCCGTAGCCCTTGGCGGGGTTGCTGCACGAATGGGGGCTTCTGAAAGCGGCGTCGGCTCCGGATCCGCATCGTTCATGATTCGATCAAATAGCTCGGGCTCCTCCGCTGCCTTGTCCTTCCCGGGACCTACGGGAGCGCCGGGGGTTCTCCGAAGCGGCCTCTTTGACTGAGTAGACGGGGCTAAAGGCGCCTTGTACGGACGCGCCTCCTCGTGACGTTTCCTTCCTGCTGGTTCCGCCTCATAGGCCCCGGCGAACGACTGCGACGAGACCGCCGGTGGGTACCAAGGCTGCAACGACCCACAGCTAGCCTTATAATCAGCCGCGGCCACGTTAGTGAATTGACGTGTAGGGGTGGGCGGCCTAGGCGAACCAGCTGAAGTCGCGGGCTGGTAGGAAGCAACAACATGTCGAATAGGTCGACTGCGATCAAATGGGATGAGAGCCCCGTTCGGAAGAAAGAAATTACTTCCCCTCTGCTCCACAAGGCCCTCGTCCTTATCTTTCTGAAGTTCCATGCAGCGTGCAGTACCGTGACGTTCACGGTGACAGTAGTAACAAACAATGGGCGGACGCTCGGTTGATACGGGAGCTTGTTGCTCCTTCTTCATGTATTGTTCAAAAGCCTTGAACATCTGGGCGAGTTCATCCATTGAAGGCTCGGGTTTTGACGATGCATCAACTGCCTTGGGACGTTGATCTTCGCCCATCTTCTTCATCACGTCGTTAGCTGCCTGAAACGGGGAAGCCACTGGCGCCGAAGATCGGGTATCCTCAAAAGTGAGCGAAATCTGCCCTTTCATGACAGTGTCGACAGCGTCTCGTAAGATTTTGAAGGCGGGAAGCCGAGCCCGATTATCAGCCGTCACGATCAGGGTACCGTCCTTGATGAGCTGATCTCTGATCCTACCCTGGAAACCCTCAGAGAAAGCCTGATAAAATGGCTTCTTAAGCTCCTCGGCCGAATCGATGTGCCCTTTGGAGACCAGATAAGCTTGGATTGGCTCCCACGCTTTGCGAAACGCATGATAGTCCGAAACTGAAGAGACCCCGCTTTTTTTCACCCAACTTTCGACCAAGCTGGAGATGTCTCGCTCTGTAAACAAGGCCTTATCCACATCGACCCAGTAGCTAAGCATAGACTCTTTGAGCTTCGACCAAACGGGTGGCTTATAGCCATCAAGTGTCGCGAGAATGGTCCGGGTCTCGCCAGTCTCAACGAACGCTCCAATCTGTCGGGCCTTGTCATAATCAGACGCGCCATCCAATTCCGCCGCCAGTTCATAGTCATCGAGGAACTGCTCAATCTCTGAGCCGGAGAACTTCAGGGCCTTGTCTTGAGGCTTAATCTTGACCATCTTCTCGCGGGGAGGATCCACGCCGGCATCGGCCATTTTGAGAACGTGTCTAGAGAGGGAAGCAACGGAATTTTGGGGGGTGGCTCACAGCGGTGGCGATGATGCTTGGATACGACGGTAGACTTCGGAGGTGCCACTAAAAGGAGGGGACTTACTTCTACACCCTAGTGCCCCGCCGCGAAAAGCCTAAAAGAATGATAATAGTCCAAAGAAATATCCAAAATAACCGCCGAGCGCCTCTAAAACCACAGTCCGAGACTGTAAATCTTGAGGTCGCTGGTTCGATCCCGGCTCGGGGGACCAAATGTGGAGCTCCGACCGGTGCTAGGCCGGCGGCAGCGCTGTGAGGGGATGGATGCTGTAGAGCTGCCCTCGGGGGTTTCCTGGTCTGCAGTCGAGTGGGGGTGATCGAGTAAGCTGTAATGAAAAAGGGGGGGGGGAAAGTGGTTTTTTTTTTTTATAAGGTATGCGTCGAGGGGTTGATCCTCGGCGGCGGTTTGGGTTGTGTGTATATGTGCTACAGATTTTAGGGATGCGGGGTAATGGAGGGAACACGTGGAGTGCGCCGGATGCGGGGTAAGTTCCCAAGATCAGATAAAGTTTCAATTGATCCGATAAGATGTGATAGCCGCTGCCTTGGATCAGTACAGAATGCCATGCCCCAATCCTTCAGGTCCCACCGGGAACTTGAAGTCATGGGGACCTGTCACATCCATGTCATCATCTCCCTACATACAAAACACAGAACACTAGAGAGAGAGAGAAAAAGAAAAGAAATCAAGACAACAAAGAGACACAACACCAGAGCAAGACACCACAAACCATGCAGAGAAGAAGGAAAACAAAGAAGAATAATAAAAAAAGAATAGAAACAACGATCAATAAACCCACATGAGTAATGTGTTAGGACCAAGAAAGATGAAGGGAGGACTCTTGAGTTCTTGAGGATTTGAGTTCTTGAGGCCTTGTAGAATGAAAATTGAGATTAGGATAGTTGATGTCGAAGCTGAGTCTGCTAGGTACCAGGTGGAACACCACAACGGAAAACCCTATATTATCCCAGTCATCAAACATGAACCATGGCAGCAGAGACCAATCCCTATTCCCGCGGCTATCAAATCTGACTTTATAGAGCTGGTGAGAGAAAGAATCAAAACTGGCTTATATGAGCAATCCTTTTCATCCTACTCCAGCCCTGTGTTTTGTGTCAAAAAGCAAGATGGAAAACTCAGAGTGGTACATGACTTACAAAAATTAAACAAGGTCACCATTAAAGACTCAGGACTACCACCCAATCCTGAAGAACTCATTGAATCATTCACTGGAAGGGCCTGCTATGGGCTTGGTGATATAATGGGAGGATATGATGAAAGGGAATTAGCCCAGGAATCAAGGCCTCTGACAACTTTTGAAACACCCTTGGGAAGATTCCAACTCACAAGATTACCTCAAGGGGCCACTAATTCAGTTGCTGTTTACCAAGCCCAGATGATGTGGATCCTCCAAGAAGAAATACCCAATAACGTAGGAATCTTTATAGATGATGGAGGAATTAAAGGTCCAGAATCTGACTACAATCAAGAAACCCTGAAAGAAAACCCAGGAATCAGAAGATTTATTTGGGAATATGCTATCACCCTGGAAAGAATACTATTTAGAATTGAAGAAGCAGGACTCACCATATCCGGAAAGAAGTTTGCCTGCTGTGTTCCAGCCTTGGACCTAGTAGGACATGTAGTCTGCAAAGAAGGAAGGAAAATTGCCAAAAAACAGCTCAACAAAGTTGTAAGCTGGCCAGAACCAGAGAACCCAACACATGTCAGAGGATTCCTAGGAGTATGTGTCTATGTTAGAATGTTCATCCCAGGATTATCAGAACTGGCCTTACCTCTTAGAAAATTAACTTACAAGGATGCAGACTGGGAATGGAGCCAGAAGTGTCAAGAGGCATTTGAGAAGCTGAAGAAGATTGTTGGATATGATATAACTCTCAAGAAGCTGGACTACAATGAAGGAGCAGGAGAAATCAAGTTAGCCGTGGATTCAAGCTATATAGCAGCAGGGGCAGTATTAACTCAAGAGGATAAAGGAAAGGACAGGCCAGTCTTGTATGAATCCATAGTCTTTTCCCCAACAGAATCCAAATATTCCCAGTCCAAGCTGGAACTTTGTGGGGTAGCCAGAATTCTCAAAAAGCTTCAAATATACCTCTGGGGCCAGCACTTCAAGTTATTAGTAGATGCCAAGAGTCTGATAGAAATGATCAATTCACCCAGCCTTCCAAATGCTCCAATGACTAGATGGGTAGCATTTATTCAACTATTTTCCTTTGAACTGATCCACGTGCCTGGGAAGACCTTCACTATGCCTGATGGATTGTCCAGGAGACCCCCTGACCCAGAAGAAGAAGAAGCTGCAGACCTGGATGAAGATGAAAAGTGGATCCAGCCGCACCCAGGATTTGGAATCAAACAGACCAACACTGCAAATTTGGGGGTGGATAAGAATGGCCAAAACCTATGGGAAGGCCTCCAGTACTACTTGGAAACACTCAACAGACCTAAACAATGCTCTGACAAAATGTGGAGAGATATTAAGCATAAATCAGCCACTTTCTTTATGTCTGATGGAAAACTGAAGAGAAGATGCAAGCCCTTTCCACAGATAGTAGTCATTTGTCCAGAACTCCAAAAAGCCATTCTGAAAGCACTTCATGAAGAAATGGGCCACAGAGGGATGGATGAAACTTACAGAAGAACCAAACTACGATTCTGGTGGCCAAATATGAGGAGGATAGTTAAAAAATGGGTCCAATCCTGTCTTCCATGCCAACAAAGAAGTTCAGCAAAGCATGGAGAAATCAAATTAGCAACTGGAGCTCCAACAATCTTTGGGAGAGTCAGCATGGACACAATACACATCAAGGCAGGGAAGTGGAAATACCTTGTGGTGGCACGGGATGACCTTTCTGGATGGGTGGAGGCGGTTGGGATGGAAAAGATTAAGGCAGCAAAAGTGGCAGACTGGTTCCTAGAAAACTGGATATATAAATATGGATTACCCCTGAACGTGGTGGTGGATGGAGGCCCAGAATTTGGACAAGAACTACAACAAGCACTAACCAAAGCTGGAACCAAAGTGAAAGTGACAACACCTTACTACCCTGAAGCTAACGGAATGATAGAAAGGGGCCATCAGCCACTAAAGGATGCTTTGGTCAAACTCTGTGAAAGGGATGGAAAGAAATGGCGTCACTACTTACCTTTGGTCTTGTTTGCAGACAGAATTTCCACCAAAAGGACCACCGGTTACAGTCCTTATGAGCTTGTTTTTGGCCAATCAGCTATACTTCCTGTGGATCTGGAACTAGAAACTTTTTTGGGGACAGACTGGTCAGAAGTAACTTCAACAGAAGAATTATTAGTGGCAAGGACCCTACAGATAGAAAAAAGAGAAGAAATCATTCAAGCTGCTTACAGGAAGATGAAGGGGTCTCGTGAAAAATCCTTGGAAGCTCAAAATAGTAAGAAAACAGTCAGAAAACCATTGGTGCCAGGGAGTTTGGTCTTGGCCTATAATAAAAGTTTGGACTCTCAATGGGGTAAGCTGTTTGAGAACCGTTGGAATGGCCCTTATAGGATTCAAGAACAAGAAAAAGGAGGGTCTTATGTGCTTCAAGAGTTGGATGGAACCTCACTCAAGAGGAGGTTTGCTGCCTCTCAGGTTAAACCATATTTTTCAAGATCAGACTAAGTGGGGATTTATTTCAAGATTTGAGTGGGGATTTTAGACAGAAAAAATTCATACATGACTGCTCTTTAAAAGAGACTTATTTTGGACTTTAAAGAGCCATTCAGCTTATTCAGAAAAACTACTAAGGCAAAAACAACATAAAAACAGAATCAGCATTACTATCAAAAAAAAAAAAAAAAAAAAAAAAAAAAAAAAAAAAAAGGACTCACACTCTGGTGAATTCAACCTCCTCAGCAGTAGCCAAGCATCCATCAAAGATATTCATAATTTGAGCATACACCTGCTTTCCAGCCAAGGCTCTGTACTCCTTACAGGCCCCAGTAGAAGAAAGAGGAAAAGAGTTTAAAGTATTAAAATAATCTATTAAAGCCTTCTTTACATAAAGTCTGGCCTCAACTACAGAAGATTCAAAGATAATCATGCCAGAGTCTTGGCTATTGCCATCTTCAGCTATTAGTAAAGGAATAAAAGAAAATCCCAAATCAGTATTAGGCACCCGACAAAAGTAAATAATCTTTTTACGGACTTGGAGGCTCGCGGCGCTCGGGGATGTCCGAAACCAGGATCGGCGACGGAGATCTATAGGCGCGTAGGTGGCCATCTTCTACCTGAGGCTGGCCGGTCGCATATCGAATATAGGATTGGAGCGCAAGGTTGGATACAGGCGGAATGGCGGGTAACTGGCTTGGGGTTGGAAAAACGGGTGCCGGGAAAGGACGCGGCGCGGTAACAGCAGCGTAACCCGGAGGCGCTCCTGGTTCGTTTAGCGCAGGGACTGGAATGTCGGTCTCGACGGGCGCGGCAGGCTGGGTAGGAACGAGCCCAGGTGGGGCAGTTTGAACGACGAGAGGAGTCGAATGATTAAAAATGCCGGGGGTGGGAATTCTTGCATTGAGATCAGGGGAATGATGGCGCAGACTAGGGTCGATACAGTCAGTCGACGTCGCTTCGTCACTACTGCCATCGAAAATCTCAATGGGGGCGTTGGCGCAGCCCGGCTCGAGATTAACGACACAAATATTATCATTGCTAATGGCGGTGGGAGAAGGCACGCGAGGGGGAACTCGCAGATAAAAAAAACGGTTGCGATATTCGACTTCGCCGTTGGACATCGAGCGGCGTGTGTATGGGTGGAAAGAAGGGAATGGCATGACTAGGAGAGAACAGAGCTCCCAAGCGAGCTCTTTATGAATTTACAACGTCTGGCAATCAAGCGAGTGGATTAACGCCAGTCCACATAAAAAAAAAAAAAATAATAAGCAATCAACTAAAGGCTGGAGCAACACCAATAAAAGAAGAAAAAAAAAAAAAAAACAAAGAAGTCGTCTGAGTTGGGTTCACGCCTGAAAGTAGACGCGAACGATCGGCGATGGGCGCTTTCATTGGGGACGGAGGAAGCGCAAGAAAACCATACAGCCTTACAGATGCTCCTGCCGCTGATGTCTTGCGCACGTATAAGACATATGCAGACCAACTAGCATGAAGGTCACACACTTCTTTTACAAAAACAGGCCAAGATTGTTCACAAGAACCAACACAAAATCTGCAGGAAGTCTTCTGCCACTAAGAAAGTTCCCAAGACAGCAACTGTAATCATAAAGCAAGCATAGAATAAACTCAGTTAAAACAGCATCAGGGAAACCAGCATGCATAAAAAATTATTACAGAAAACAACAGATTGCTCAAAGTCTCAGAAGCTTGGGGTGAAATTAAATTTTCAAGTCTGAATCTCTAGAAGCCAGGCAGAAGAACAAGAAATTTGGGGGTGGTTCTCTGCCAATATTCCATCAAGTCAGCCCCAAGCAGACTTATCCCAGACTCATCCTCTACACCACTCTTTATCAGGAATGAACATTGTTTGCACAGCATGCAAGTCTACCAAATAAGAACATATTGATAAAGAATAGGATGAAAATGATAAACCAGCAAAAAAAAAAAGAAGTATCAAATGACATCATTAAAATTCCCATTTCCCTTCTAGTTAAAAAAAAAAGAAAACTCATCATGGCCTCCAGAAACTAGAAACTCCCTTTCATTCTATAAATATTTCCTCTCTACAAATAACATTCACACAGAAACAGGGTTGGCTTCTTTTCTAGTTTGATGATGGGGACATCATCCAATTTGGGGGTGGATGTGGTAAGCCAACCCTGATTAAATAAAAGTTTTGAGGGGTTAATTGTGTGGAAAAAGGTACAGGTGGCCAAGGCTCAAGGGGGTTACAGGAATACATCAAGTACTCAGGCCCCAGACCAGGATCCAGCAAAACACAACACAATCACACACCAGTCACACACAACAACCCAACCACAATTCAACCAATATTTCTGCTAGCCCCCTTTGAATATTTTCTCTTCATTTAAGCCCTCTTTTCCTCTATAATTTTCCACATGTTCCATTGTATTCCATCAATCATAGTTCAGCCCCTTTCCTCTAAGTATTTTCCACTATTATATTAATTCTATGATGTCATTATATTCCACCAACCACAACTCAGCCAGTTTTACTCATTTTCTACTCATTCCATTGTTCCATTTCCTTCCATGAACCACAAGTCAGCCATTTTTGGCTCCCCTAGTTGATTTATACTCTCATCTTCTCATTTCCTCAACCACATTTTGGCCATTCCTCTATCTCCCTCCCAAAAGATATATAAAGAGCCTGTTTCCTCCCTCCTCATTCCTCTCACCATCAGATTGTATACATCAGTACTCATCCCTGGTCACTACTCACTCAAGTAATATCATTAATTCTTACTATCAGCCTCCCTGGGTATATCACCTGGCTCTGCTAGAGGAGTTATTTACTTGCCACCTAAGACACAGTCTTACTATCAGCCTCCCTGGGTATAATTGGTTACCTGGCTCTGCTAGAAGATTAGTCACTCATCTTATTAAATAAATAAGTCTTACTATCAGCCTCCCTGGGTGCAATTGGGTACCTGGCTCTGCTAGAAGATCAGCATATCAACCATCATCTTAGACATATCTAAGCATCTTCACCAAGCCACACTATTCTTTAAGAGTCCATACTCTTATTCTTGTTCAACAAACTCTCCCAGCTATTACGAGAGGCAGCCCTTCAAGCACTCATCCCTCTCAAGCTCTATTCTACCACCTAGAGTAGTTCCACACCGTGTTTGACCGGTTAATGCCGGCAGTGTTCATGCCAAATCTGTTGGGACATAGGTATGCATATACCTAGTGCCCAGAGAGTGTCAACTGCGGGGCACTGTATCTTTGTAGATAGACTATATATAGCATTCTGTGTCCTCACATATGAAATGTAATCATCTGTTTGTCCACATCACAACAGTTTATGATCCCTTAGAATATTCTTGCTTACACATCTTGATTCAACATTTTTCTCTTAATTCCAACTCTATTGCTTGACAGCTTAGATTCTTCAGTAGCAACATGAAGGTTGTGAGGTACCAACAGGATTGAAACCTTGTTGCAAGTTAGAAAACATTCCATCATTTTGTTGCAGGCAAGATTAATACCTTTCCCTGGCCAGTTGAGTGTTCCTCTTTGTACAGACCAATTGATGGTCTGGAGTAATTTCTTGCTTCTCTGTTTATCTGGATATCAGTACAAGGCAATCAAGACTTGCACAGCTGAATTTTTGCTATCCATCAATCCTTCTTAACCCCTGTTAATCAAATCTTCCTATCTTGATATCTACTTGTATTCACTCCCATAACTATGTCTGCAAAAAAATCCCCACCAATATCAAACTCTCCCAATGTCCTTGCTCAGACAGGGTTATTCACTCCCAATCTGATCAAAAATCAACAACATATCCTCCGCTGTGGTGTGCTATTTTGGTTTCAAGTATCAAATATGGTAAAAAGGACCAATTTTTATACATAATAGGCATAAAACTAGATATATTATTACATAATCCAACTCTACAAGGTCCTAAACCCATAATTACCTACCAGAGGCACTCAGTCCTACATGCATAATCCATACCCACAATATACATTAGTACATATATACATAGCTAGCATATTTTATTATCTCTTAGTTTTATGTCATTTCCTTTATCTGGCCAACTTGTGGTACTCAGACTTCAAACCAGCCAACTTGTGGTATTCAGATTCCAACTGGCCAACTTGTGGGATTCACTCACCAGGCTCTGACCAATCAGGACTCACGGTTCAGCACACTCAATTTCAGTCATCAAGTTCTTACCAATCACACATCACGGTTCAGTTCACTCAATTTCACCCAGATTTGACCATCAGTTCCTGACCAATCAGAACTCAGGATTCAGCTCCAACCAATTAGCACGCATGGTTCAGACATCAATTTCTGACCAATCACACATCATGGTTCAGTTCATCACCAGCAAAAATGCCTCATCTGAGGTCACCACCAGCAAAAATGCCTCATATTTTAATATAACAGGAGGGCTTCTCACCCCCTTCCAACCTCATCCGACCAGGAAAAACCTGCCGGCAACCACCATCTCACCAACAGTGGGTCGCTACGCTACACTACGCTACAGGGCCGCTAACGGTTAGCGTAGCTGATATTTTTTAAGCTACAGCTACAGTTAGCTGTAGCTTAAGATTTGGTGAGCTACACTAACTGTTAGTGTAGCTATAATTTTTTACTTCAGAAATCCTGTAGTGTTAGCTGAAAAAAAAAACACGCTACGCTAACATGTAGCGTAACTTTTGTTAAAGCTAACAGGTTTTCAGCTATCATGTAGCGTAGCTCAATGCACGCTAACATGTAGCGTAGCTTATTCAAAGCTAACTGTGTAGCGTAGCGTAGCTTGCAGTGTAGCGTAGCGTAGTTTGCAGTGTAGCGTAGCTTGGCTACAGCTAACAGTCAGTGTATTCTGAACCAACATGATGATGGAGCATATTTTCAACTAGTCAGCTCTACCTATGTATTTCATACCAAGACTAAAATTTATCACATGGGGGAGTTGAACCCAGGGTAAAGAAAAGGTTGGCATTAGCCCAATGGCCATGCTGGCCACTGGACCAATGCTACCCTGGGGGTAACCCCAGGGTAGCTTTATTTTAGCAATGCCCAATTTTAAATGTACTGTTTTATTTTGTGGGACCCACCACAATATTTGCCTTCTTATTGCGCAGCAGGTTTTTTTTTTTTCATTCTCCCATTTTTATCATGCATCTTGCCCTGGCAAACAACATCCATCCTCTCTTGCTCATTCACTCCCACACCACTCTCATCGCCATTCATCTCATTGCTATCCATCTCATTGCTGCCAACTCATAAACCAACCCATCCTTTGCTTACTCTGGAAGCGGCCCCCTGTGAGTCATCTCTCTGACTCACCCAAGCTGCCCTTCCTTATTGACCAGCAGCCTAATCTGATCACCTGCACCATAGCTGCTGCCTCCGCCTTGCTTCCACTACCCGTACCCTGCCCCCCATCACTGTAGGCTCCCCTCCCTGACCGAGCTACCCTGACCCCCTGCTGACCACCGCTACCCTCACCACTCTCTTGCAAGCTAGCCACCACCGCCAAGCTACCCTCCCTCCTGCTGCTCCTAGCCACCACCGCCGCCTGCCGCCTCAACCGACTGACCGACCGAGCTACCCTCCCTCCTGCTGCTCCTAGCCACCACCGCCGCCTGCCGCCTTGACCAACCGAGCTACCCCGCTGCTTGCACCTGCTGGACCCGACCGAGCTACCCTTCTCCGTATGTAACGTCCCCTCCCTGACCAAGCTACCCTGACCCCCTGCTGACCACCGCTACCCTCTGTGCCCCCTTGCCAGCTAGCCACCACCGCCGAGCTACCCTCCCTCCTGCTGCTCCAAGCCACCACCGCCGCCTGCCACCTCAACCAACCAACCAACCGAGCTACCTTCCCTCCTGCTGCTCCTAGCCGCCGCCGCCACCGCCTGCTGTCTCCAACCAAGCTACCCCCTCCTGCTGCTCCTTTCCACAACCGCCGCCTGCCGCCTCGACCGACCAAATTACCCCGCTGCTTGCACCTGCTGGACCCAACCAAGCTACCCTGCTCCGTATGTAACAACCCCTCCCTGACTGAGCTACCCTGACCCCCTTCTGACCACCGCTACCCTCTGTGCCCCCTTGCCAGCTAGCCACCACTGCCGAGCTACCCTCCCTCCTGCTGCTCCTAGACACCACCGCCGCCTGCCGCCTCGACCGACCGAGCTACCCCGCTGCTTGCACCTGCTGGACCCAACCAAGCTACCCTGCTCCGTATGTAGCGTCCCCTCCCTGACCCCCTGCTGACCACCGCTACCCTCCGTGCCCCCTTGCCAGCTAGCCACCACCGCCAAGCTACCCTCCCTCCTGCTGCTCCAAGCCACCACCGCCGCCTGCCGCCTCGACCAACCAACCAACCAAGCTACCCTCCCTCCTGCTGCTCCTAGCTGCCGCCGCCACCGCCTGCTGTCTCCAACCAAGCTACCCCCTCCTGCTGCTCCTTTCCACAACCGACGCTGGTAGCCACTGACCAAGCTACCCCCTGCACCTTGCACCTGTACGGCCAACCACACTACCCGCCCATCTGTGTAAGCCACCTCCCATCCCCACCAAGCTACCCTGAATGCATGCAAGGGAGCTACCCTCTCCCTTGCATGCTAGCTGCCGCCGCCACCCTGCTGACCACCACTACCCCCCCTGATGCTTGCTCCTAGCCTCCACGCCTTTTGCCTCTGACCAAGCTACCCCTATTGCTCGCACATCATGGCACGAAACAAAAGGGCTTGGTATGGGTTTTTTTAAAAATATTTTTCAAGAAGATACTGACCGATGTTACTCTTTTCCTTTCCATTTGACCATCTTGTCCCTTTGTGACTTGTGGGGCAAAATCTCTTATGTGCTGCGGAATGTGGTGGATCCTACTGTCCTGAATATCATGGTGGGACCGCCTGCCGTAACAGCAATAGGAATTCCTCTAACAAGATTGCAAAGAAGGATTCAAAGGCAAAAGGTAAGGTTAAAGAGCATCTGTCTATCCAGAAAAACACGATTGGGCTCAACAACACCACCAAGCAGTCCATCCGATGGCAGCGGGTTTGGTATCAACCTCTGAATCTTTACCCAACTATCACTTTTGACAACAATGGCAATCCAGAATGCAAACCCAAGGCAGCCGAGGTCAAAGCTGCTATCAGAAAAGCAGATAACACTTTCTTCTTCTTGCGGTCTGGTAGGTGTGTCATCATGGATCCCAAACCTGATCCAGAGGACAAACCATCAGTGATTGCTGTGATGGAATTCACTCGTTGGGAGGACTTGACCAAGAAGGATAAGGATGATCTCAACTTTCTATCTACTTTCCTCCACCAATCTAAAGATTTTATCAATGCTGTGGGTTCTTCACATCGCTCCTGGGGTGGCAAGATGTGGGCCATTGGGTGGCAAAAGTCACAGGACTTCAAGCAAATTATCGGCAGATACATCAAAAAGTTGACTCCTGGCAAGAGGGACAGGTTTAATACTCACTTCCTCCAATCTCCCTGCATTGGCCATATCATTGGCAGTTATTTTCAAGAGATGGCTAATGTCCCCTTCTCAGCCAATCAATCAATTATGCAAGCGCTTGACATTCCTTCTTTTGACTCTCTTCGCTATGGTGATAAACCCTCTGAAACTTCCTGCTCTCCCAATCTCACCTTTACCACTGATGGGTTTTTTAATCCTCCTCATATTGACAAAAATGATATTTCCCCCTTTGCCTTTGTTCTCTTCCTTCCTACTTACTCCTCTGATGGACGCTTGGCCCCCCCTGAATCTGGTTATGACATTACAGGGGGTAAATTTTGTTTTCCTGACTATGCTACTGGGATCAACTTTGATTACCAACATGGGGTTGTCAAAATGATCTGGCAAGCCAATAAGTACAAACACTGAACTCTACCTCATTCCCCTAGCTCTACTTTTACTCGTCTTGGTATGTCTTTACAGATTAATTTTTCTCTTGCTAATGCTTGTCGCAAGTATCAACTAGGCCATTATGATGATCCTCTTCATTACTTTGGAGATCATCTTCACTATATGTTTCGTTGTATAGCAAATGGTTCTTTGATAACAGTTTTGTTTTTATTTCAGTCTTTCCTCCTTTTCTTCTTTTTGTAGTATGCTTTGAATTTAGATTCCAAATCCAACCCTTAGGCAAATATATGCTCAATCAAATAAAAAGATTTACTTTTATTATTTGTTTCTTTTGCCCTTGGTAATTCAATTGAATATTTTTTATTTCCTTGTTGGACTGTGTTTATCAATCAAGTAATGCAAAAACCTTCACAATAATAATCATTTTGCCCTTGTTGACAAAAAAACATTCTATTTTTTTATATAAGACATGTCCCGTGGCTATCAAATTTGACTGGGTCTGTGAAATCTTTCATAATTGCCACGTCATCACTTGTTATGGCAATCAATGGTCAATTGACAAGAGCCACCTGATTACTTTTGATTTAAAACAGTCCATCAAGTCATCAACACATCCTTCAAGATGTCAACTAGATCATTCCAAGCCTCATCTCAACGTAATGGTTACACTAGTGATGTATCCAATAGCCAAACCCGTTTCTCCTCAAGAGTTACCACTCTGGTCAGAAACTCAGGGATGATTCGGCCATCTCAGGATTCAAGAAGATCACTTTGCCAGAACAATGCACAATCAAGACCCACCTCTCCACCCCCAAAGCAAACAAAAAAAAGAAAGCCTGGTCCTCCAGAGTCAGAGTCAGAATCCAAAGAAGAATCCAAAGACGAATTGGCAGACACTGACGACTCAGAACCTGTGGTTGTATCAAAAGCTAATAAGAAAACCCGGGGCTCTCAGTCAAAGTCTACTACATCAAAAAGAACTCGTGGATCCAAGTCTCAGTCTCAATCTACAGTGGCAAACTCCCAAAACGCTTCCGGTACAGTCAACCTTACTCAAGACTCTGATGCAGAGAATTCCAAAGTCAGAAAAAAGCGTCAACAAAAGAACCCAGAGTTTGATGCTATCAAGGCATATTTTAGTGAGGCGTTCCACCGGGATGGTGATGTAAGTCAATTAATAATCTAGTTGGACTTAAGAATGATCTGTCTGATGTTTTTGATTTTTGAAGCCCAAGGACAAGAACCCAATCACCTACAACAGTTTATGGTGTGAAAAGGAAGTTCGCGTCTCCCAATCCAGCTTGTCCAATCTCCGTACGCATCGTGATGGATCTCGTCAACAAGGAAAACTGTCTCATGGCTGTCCCAAACGTCAAGAAGCAATCCTTGCCGGTGCCAAGCTTCCTCAGACATCACTTCAAGAGAATCAGCTACAGAAGAACACCAAAAATCCAACGCTCACAAGGTTTTTTGCCCGAACTGAAAAGTTTGACAATGTCACCTTCAATCAAATGATTACACTGTGGCTCTTACGTCAAGCATTACCTTGGAATCAAGTTGAAGACCCGTATCTCCAAGCAACATTTGCCTACTGCAAAGCAGGTTCCCACTTGTTCAAGAGGCAATGGGCGGCGGACTCAGCTAGGATTGTGTACTTGGATCTCCAAGAGGCCATGATCAATCTTGTAAAAGTGAGTAAATATTTACTTTGAACCAATATGAGTATCTGATTTATCATTGTTTCAAATATCGTTTAGGCAACAGACAGCAAGTTCAGTCTAATTCATGATGTGTGGACAACAAAAGGAAACCGTTTTGGATTTATTGGCGCCTCAGTGTCATTTATCAATAACAATTGGGATTATAATGTTATTCATTTGAGTCTTAAATTGGTTGCGTGGCACCACAAGGGACACTTGTTGGCTGAACCAATTGTCAATATTTTAAATAAGCATGGACTTCAAAAAAAGATAAGTAGAATTAGTTTGATCAAAATCCAACGTTGTGACATAAGAAAACTAATCTGTTGGTTTCTCTTAGATACATGCTTTGCCAGACTACGGACTTGGTTTCTAATAATAATACTATGGCGGAAACAATGCACAATAAATTAAAGGAACTTGAAGGCACGGCCGACTTTGAATGGGACTACAAGACGATGCATATAAAGTGTTTTTGTCACAAGATGGCGTTGGTTGTTAATTCTGGATTGAAAGTGTTGGGTCTCGAAGCTCCACTGCCACCAAAAATCAAACAATTCTTCCTTGGCAGCTTTCCCTATCCCAACCAGTTGGAAACGATTGTAGAGGAAGAAGACAACAAAGGAGTAGAACCCAAGGGAGAAGTAATTGTCATAGACGGAACGGCTGACAAGGGTGTCAATGACAAGGACAATGACAATGACAATTGCAATGAATATGACAATGACAATGTTGGTGTCAACGGTGAAAAAGAAAATGTTGGTGTCAACGGTGAAAAAGAAACAGAAGTCAAAGAAAATAATTCTGACAGTTCCAATGACAAGGAGGTGGATAAGCAATCAAAATCTAAAAAGAAAGATGCGACCAATCAAAACAGCTCAAATGAATTGGATGAGTTGACCAAAGCAGTGAGTCTTTTGTCTTTTTTTCTCAATTATTTCTTGTTCTGACTCGTTGTATTATGCAGTTGGACTTTGTTGTAAAGAAAATCACTGGTTCATGTGTTTATAGACAGGAATTTGAACGGTGTGCTGCAGGGAAAAACTTGAAAAGTTTGATTGCTGGTTATGGAATTTGCTGGAATATTAAATATAAAAGCCAAAGACGTGCTTACAAAGCAAGAGAAGTCCGTGATCAAATTAAATACTATAAGAAATAGAAACTGACATTTTAAAATTGAATATATTAGGTCATTGACAAAATGCTACGTGATGAGTACAAGAAATTTCAAGATCAGATTGCCAGATCAAGTCGCAAGGGTAACCGGAAGAAGTTTGGTCACTTCAAAGAAATACAGTTTTCAAGCAAGGACTGGATGATGATCAACAACTGAAATGAGGAGTTAAAAGTAAGCTTTGCCACATTTTGATTTGCTCAATTATCATTCAAATTATTGACTTTGTGTTTAGCCTTTCAAGCGTCTCACTAAGAAAATGGAGGGGGATGGTCCAACAGGTGCTTTTGTCTTGCCAAATTATTATCAAATAAAATCCAAACTGCTAGAGAAAGCTTGTGCACGAGGACATCCTTTTCATCCAATGTATCACAAAATGATATCAAAGCTAGATGTTTACCTGGACGAGGCACTCAAATGCAAAACCCTCGTCATGGCAACTCTTCTCCATCCAACATTTCGATTAAAAATTTTCCAACAGTTGTGGCCTTCAAGGGCAAACGATGCAAAATGGTTATTGAAGCAACATTTCACCAAAAAAGAAGCCACCTTGAAGCAAAAGGAGAAGAACGATATCGAACTTTTGGAACTTGATCCCAACAATAACTCCTCTTCCAAAAGCAAAGATATCTATGATAAATTCAACACCCCTCAGTCTACAGAAGAAAGCAAAGAGCTTGAAGTATACATAACTCACATGGATTAGCTTCAAGGACCATCTTCAAAGGAGCCCAAAAGTCTTTTGATCTGGTGGAAGGTATTTTTAATTGGATTTTTCTCATGAAATTTAGCGTTGTTTTTGATCTGATTTTTTTTATTTTTTTAACCTCCAGGATCATGCAAAGACTTATCCTGTTCTTTCGGCTTTGTCAAAAGATTATTTAGCTTCATCGGCATCATCCTGTGCAGCAGAACATACCTTTTCTTCAGCAGCAGATGTTTGCTCTAGCAGAAGAGGAAGCTTGAAACCATGAACCATTGAACAATGTGTCAGTAGTCACATGTGGCTGAAGGAAGGCGTGCAAATGCAAGGAAAATTTGAGAAGGCCCAAAGTATCATCAATTCTCATATTAGCTTTTCAAAAAAAAAAAAATCATTCAATCAATCTCTTCTGTTTGCTCTACTTTCTAATCATAATCTATCGTGTCTGGTTTCAATTTTTATTTTTTTTAAAAATAAAAAAAATTCTCATTATCAAATATTAAAAAAGATCATTAAAAAAAGTTAAAAATTCAAAACCCCAAAAAATCATACTTGTTTTTTTTTTTTTGGCGCCCGCTTTTTTTTTTTTTCCAAGTAATTGAATGCTTGGTGCGTTATCACAAAATAAGCTACACTAAGCTACAATAAGCTAAACTAACAGTTACTGTAACTATTATCATAGCTACACTAACAGTTAGCGTAGCTTTTAAATCACTACGCTAACAGTTAGCGTAGCTGTTTCACAGGCTACGCTAACAGTTAGCGTAGCTATGTCAGACGCTACGCTAACAGTTAGCGTAGTGGTTTGGAAGCTAACGCCGCTACATGGCAGCTAACCGATAGCTTTGGTAGTGTTAGCTTGACTTTCCAATTAATCAAAGCTAACGCTACGCTACAGCTACATTTTTTTTTTCAGGAATCCTGTAGTGTTAGCTGGCCAAAATTGGCGCTAACGTTAGCTTTTTGTAGTGTTAGCTTAATAAGCTAACGCTACGCTGCGCTAACGCTACTTGTAGCGTAGCTGACCCACTGTTGATCTCACTCAACACTCATCCATCAAATTCTTCAGAACTCACCACAACCCTTATAAAGTAGTCTTGTGGTGTGTTTCTTAATCAGGTAGTCCAACAAAGTTTTTCATACCTTGTGTTAGCCAAGGAAATATTCAAATATACGGGAACCTCTCTTAACTAAAGGTTAAGAAAGAGGACATCAAAACCCTGAATAGTTCACATATTATTAGTTTCATCTAGTCCATCAAGTCATAAACATAAAACAACAAAAATATTTCACTTATTTCATTTATCATCTCCATAAGTCACTTCCACTCCATATTTACCATCATCAGCTCTCCAACACTCTTCCGGAAACTACAAAACCATCAACACTTCACTAAGGATTAGTACATGGATCATCTAGCTCATAGGATCCCCATCATCACTTCCACTTTTTCACTTATCTTATTATAGTAGTCCTGATATTGCTGCATACAAAAGTTGATCTAGGTCTGATAGAGACTGCTACATATAAGCTTTCTTTATCATTAGTTTAGCCACAACAATAAATAAAAGTGTTGTGTTAGCTCTTTGTAGTACATTAGAGGGGCAGGTCTTTCAAACCACCCGTAACAGTTATAATAGTTTCATACATACTAGGAATATTATCTTCTGTTATTTCCCCCTCACAGAACTGCCAATCCATCCCAAAAGGAGTTCTCACACCGTGACAATGACACCATTCCTTTCCTCACTTGCAACAATATACCTTCTACCTCCGTACAATCCAACAATCTAAAGAATAAACAAAAGACTCCCATTCTTCAAATCCAACATCTCCCTCCCCAATCTAACTTCACGTCCAATCAACATATCCCTACCCCTGCTACTTACTCCTCGTCCATCCCTCCCCACATGTGTCAACATCACCCACCAGATGTTTCCTTTGCCTCCTCCAATCCCACCAAATTTTTCCCCCATGACAAACATCAATGAACTTGACAACATCCCATGCTTCCGTGTCCCTGCCAACCACCCCATGTTTACTGACTACTTCAATAAACAATCCTCCCCCAATTCCCCTTCCCCTGACACACGTAATCCCTATCCACCCCAACAAACGTACCTCCATCAACAAGACCAATTGAACCAGGCGATTGATGAGAGCAGATTGCGGCAACAAGGACACAAGGATTGCAGGAATACTGCTACCATCATTACCGCGGCGGTCAACCAGATCTGCAATTGCGATAAACTGTTGGCTGATGGCTCCAATTTCTGCAAATGGAACCAACGCATCAGAGAACTTGCCTATCAATTCATCTACAACCACAATTTCTTCATTAAGAGATGCTACAACACACACCACAAGAAGATTGGACGCGCCATACTCCTCAACTCCGTGGATCCTTCTCTTGAAGATCAATTGACCCTTGCCAACACTTTTGTTGATATCTACTACAATCTCTGCACCCGTTTCTCATCCATCTGCAGATCCGCTCAGCTTTCAACATTTGTCAAATTGTTGCAACTCAAACCCAACTCATTTGAAACAGTCTCAACATTTGCTTTTGAAATCCGCAACACACATTCTGAACTCAAGTCACTCAACCTCAGCATCAATGAGGACAGTCTCATGGGTCTCATCCTGCAGATGAACCTCCAAGACGGGCGGGTGAAAGATGAGTTTTTCCAGAGAGTCAAAATTGCCATGTATGCAGATCCGCTCCACAAAATGCCCCGCTTTGATGAACTCCTCAAAGTTCTTTACATTTGTAAGAGACAGGTATCCTTTAATGCCCCTGAAATTTCTACTTTGTCCATCATTCCCGCTCCACCATCCCTACACCACATGACAGCCTTGCTTCCAATGGAAGACATATCTGATCAGACGGAGCCGCCTACCATGGTTGTGGCCCAGGCCGCACGTACTGGCAACTGCCACATATGTCAACAACCCAGTCACTGGTCTGCTGAATGCCCTCATTGCAAGAAACCCATTCCCACCCACTCTCAACAGACCACCACTCCTAAATTTACCTATCCACCCCACATCTACAATCAACCGCCTGGCTATCAGCCATACTGTCCCATAGTAGTAGCTCCAAACTTCCTACCTTACAGTCCCCCATATCCGTACTCCAACAACTTTTCACCATCTCATTTCTTACAACAACCCGTTCCTCCTTGTCCTCATATCCCACAACACAAATCCAACACACCTAATGACAGGCCTTACAAGTCTTACAAGCCCCACTATGCCAAGAGAACTCCTCCTGTTACTGCTTGTAATGTTGATGTTGGCACCGTTAAGGATGAGATTTCTGGCAAAGCTACCGCGGATGCTATCAGCACTAACACCAAGATGATATTGGATACGGGTGCATCAAGCCATTTGACCAGTGACAGGTCTTCAATTTTTGATTTCCGGGTCCTTAAGACACCCATTCCTCTGAGAGTTGCAACTGACAGTTGCAATGACTTTATCACAGGAACAGGCACAATGATTTTTCCTGGAAAGAATGGAACAACCATCTCTGTTAAAGGAGTGATGTTCTGTCAAAATGCGCGGTCTACTCTGATTTCTCCGGCCGCTCTGCAACAAGCTAATCTGATCATAGAATATAAATCTGCAACAGACACATTACTATTCAAATCTCCCGCGGGAGAGACCCTGATTGAAAGCCCTATTGACTCCAAGAAACGCTTGTGGACCTTTCCTCAGCCTATCCGCCATGCTCCTAACTCTCTTAATGATTCTGCACCATCTTCTTTATCTCTCTCTGATCCATCTGTCCTATCTTCTCACTAAACTTCTGCTTTTGTCTCTAAACCCAAACTTCCAGCTGAATCCCCCAATATCCTCTTTCCATTTCCTATATCCAAATATGATTTTGACTGGCATGCTACTGACCTCACCCCGGATAAAATGAAACTATTGTTCTGGCATTGTTTATTTGGTCATGCGGGCCTGCGTTGCATCCGTAAGATGATCAAACTCAAACTTGGAGTTGGGTTGCCAACTGATATCCCAAAGGGCAACATTAAATGTCCTGTTTGTATGATTGCAAAAGGGACCGTGACTAACACTCTCATGCCTACTTACAGACCAATAGAGCTACTGAATGTAATTGGGTGTGATCTAATGGGACCCTTTGAGATTCCTACCTTTGGGGATGCCAAATACGTCCTGACAATACGTGACCTTTCCAGCTCATATAGCTAAGTAAAAATAATGAAGTCAAAAGATGAAACTACCAAGCTTCTAATTGAACAGATTAACAAATTCAAGACCAAGACAGGGAAAAGGGTCAAATGCCTGCAATCAGACAATGGGGGTGAATTTGAATCAAAGGCACTGGCGACATTCCTTGTGTCAAAGGGCATTAAGACTTAAAGATTGCTTCCCTACCATCACTACCAAAACAGAGCAATTGAACAATACAATCAATCCGTGGCAGACATGGGTTGCTCATTCCTGACAGACAGCAAGTTGCCACGCAGGTTCTGGGGCTTTGCTTTTCTTTGGGCCAACTACACCCTCACACTACAAACATTTGCAATTTTACCCAAAGAAAAAACTACTGTTTGGGTTAGGCAAAATGTTAAATTTTTTCAACAAAATGGCTCAGTAATAAAAATTGAGCAAAACTGAGCATGCTCAGCAAAATCCCCTAAAGTTGCCAGAATGAATAAAAATGATTTCTGCTCAGTTTGTAAAAAAAAAAAAAAAAAATTGCTGAGCATGCTCAGTATAGCTTATTTTTCACTTCTGACCATATTTTGTAAAATTGGGTATATGTTTTTCCCATTCCAAGTTCACATTTTCCTTATGTGTAGAATTGCAAATCTTTGTAGTGTCAATTGACTTCCCAATAAAGTAAATGGTCATAAAACCCCTTTTGAGGCCTTTTATGGTTACAAAACCAGTGTTGAGCATCTGAGAGTTTTTGGAAGAAAAGCTTTTGTGCTGATTCCCCCCAAAAAGAGAAAGAAATTGGATGAACGCGCTGTAGAAATCCAAGTCATAGGTTACGTCAAGGATAGCAAAGCGTGGATCTTTTGTATCCCATCCAATGACAGAATTGAATGCTCCGCGTGGGCACAATTTGCTGATGATCCCTTGAAACTGACCACCGGAAAACAGGCCAACAATTGTTGGTGCAACTGGGATCCAGACAAGCAGTACGTGGAAGGATCTTATTTCATTCGACTAACACATATAAGACATAAGAGAAAAGGATGAAAGAGAGGAAAGGAAAAGGAAAGGAGAGACAATAAGATGAAAAACATACCTGGGAGCCAGACAAGCAGTATGTGGAAGGATGAGGAAAAGCGCCTTCCACGCCTGCCGCTCCCAGATTGACTACATGCTGCTGTGACAGATGGGTGACATGGAGTGAACAGGTGTGTAGCACACAAAACAACTATGGAAAGAAAATGAAAAGAAGAAACTAAAACAGCTAACTAGCCCAACACCCCCCCTTGCTGCACACCTGAGAAGAAAGAAAGAGAAAAAAAGAAAGAAAAGAGACATGAAGAAGGAAAGAAAGAAGAGACAGAAGGAAAAAAGGAAGGAATGAAAAGGGAAGAAGGGAAGTGAGGAGTGAGAGGAAGGAGGAAAGAGGAAGTTGTGATGCGGGGCTGGGGAAATCCAGAAGGGATGGGGAGAGACACTATCCAGAAACAATACCAAAGGACTGACGGTTTTTCTCCAGCAACACTTGGTTCAGTGGCTTGGTCAACATGTCAGCCATCATCTCCTTTGTGCACACATGGAGAAGGGTTATTTCCCCTTCTTGGACACATTCCCGGATGAAGTGATACTGGGAGTGTATTTGTTTGGTGCGGGTGTGATGCTCTGGGTTTTTGGCTGCTTTGGCACCCTCATTGTTGACGTGGAGAGGTACGGCGGTGTTGGTTCAGAGGAGGAGTTCAGTAAGGAGATGACAGAGCCAGAGGCCCTCCTTGCAGGAGTCAGACAGGGCCTTGTACTCTGCTTCTGTGCTTGACAGGGATACTGTGGCTTGCTTCCGAATCCTGGACTTCCAAGAAATTGCTCTGTCCCCAAGGCGGAATGTGTACCCAGACTTTGAGCGACAGCCATCCCCGTCTTTGGCCCAGTCGTAGTCGGAGTAACCGGAGCAGGTCAGATCACCCCCTAGACGGAGTCTGAGATTTTTGGTGGATACAAGGTAATGGAGAACACACAACCCCGCGGCCCAGTGCACCTTTGACGGATCACGCAGATGTTGGGAGAGACAATTTATGGCAAATGCTGCGTCCGGTCTGGTGAACTGAGAGACCAATGTTGGGAGAGACAATTTATGGCAAATGCTGCGTCTGGTCTGGTGCACTGAGAGACCCACAAGAACAAGCTGATTAGTTGATTATAGGGACCGGACGCGAGAGGTTTGTCTGCAGTTTGGCAGCGGAGATTTTTGAAGTTTGATTTGGTCGGAGTCGCAACAGGCGTGTGATTGCCGTTGAGAAACCAATCACATAGTTTGTCAATATAGTGCGCTTGATTCATGAAGAGATAACAATTAGGGCGGTCACAGGTGATTTTTATTGAGAGGAAGTGGTGCAGGTCTTCATCTGCACCAATTTTAAAGCTTTACCCCAAAGCAGGGATAAGATGGTTGACAAAAGCGGGTTCGCCGATGTGGTAAGCCAACCCTGAATTAAATAAAAATTTCCAAGGGTTAATTATTTGGACAGGAGTACTGGAGGCCAAGACCCAAGGGGGGGGTTACAGTAATACATCAAGGAATGAGGCCCCCAACTCAGGATCAGCCCTTCACAGGTCAATCACATTCATGTCACACACAACAACTCAACCACAAGTTAACCTCAAGTTCTGCAAGCCCCCCTTTGAATATTTTCTCTTCATTTAACCCCTCTTTTTCTCTACAAATTTCCACATGTTCCATTGCATTCCATCAATCACAGTTCAGCCTCTGTTCTTTTATATTTTCCACTATTATATTAATTCTATGATGTCATTATATTCCACCAACCACAACTCAGCCAATTTATACTCATTTTCTACTCATTCCATTGTTCTATTTCCTTCCACCAACCACAAGTCAGCCATTTTTGGCTCTTCTAGTTGTTTTATACTCTCACCTTCTCCTTTCCTCAACCACATTTTGGCCATTCCTCTATTTCCCTCCCAAAAGATATATAAAGGGTCTGTTTCCTCCCTCCTCATTCCTCTCACCATCAGACTGTCTACCATCATCAGCTTGTAAGTACACATCCCCTGATCCTATAGTCATCAGTTGAATACATCTGGTACCATAGTAAGCTCTATCTCTGAATACAGTGTAGAGAAATATATAATATAAATACCTATTACCTGCCCCAGTTTGAATACATTCTGGAGAATTATTAAGCCATTCCATCAGCTTGAATACATCCTGATTGGACTTATAAATTAATAAACCTTACCAATATATCTCAAGCATCCTCATCAGCCACACTTTTCTTTAAGAGTCCATACTCTTATTCTTGTCAACTTCAACTCTCCCAGCTACCAAAGAGAGGCAGCCCTTCAAGCACTCATCCCTCTCAAGCTCTATTCTTCCCCAGAGTAGTTCCACACCGACTATTGCAAGATTGTCAACGTGAGTTGAGAGAGCTCTGACAAGCTAATTATTCTCTACGCGGAAGTAGAGGGTGGGGTTGTACTTGGAGTTGGTGAGGCTGAGGTCCATCAGCGCACGATGTAGTTTGATGTTCCACTGAAGGGGGACTGCTTGAGACCATACAAGGAGCACTTTAATTGGCACACCCAGTACGGGTGATGGGGGTCTTCAAAGCCGGGCGGCTGTTTGATGAATACCGTTTTGTCCAGATGGCCCTTAAGGAAGGCTGTTTTGAAATCCACCTGGCAGCCTGTCCAGCTCTTAGGCAAGTAAACTTCAGATGAGACAGAGGGTGGGGGAGAAGACCTCCTGATAATCCAGGCTGTGAACCTGAGAGTAGCATATTGCCACAAGGCGGGCCTTGAGCTTTTGGATAGAACGGTTGGGTTGTTGTTTGATCTCAAAGACCCATTTTGATTTGATTATTTTTTGTTTTTGAGGCCTAAGAACGAGGTCCCATGTTTACATCCCAAGTAGGGCCACATATTCCTTGTCAGCAGCTTTCATCCAGCAGAGCTTGTTGGGGGATTTTAAGAGTTGACACCAGGTTTTTGGGGTATCAAGATCCTCAGAGACCTTGGCGCTCTTTGCCCAATTCCCGTAATGGTCAGGGGCCCTCCTCTCCCTGCCAGAGCGCCATCTGGGAGGTGATGGAGGGCGCTAATCTGTGTTCTGGGAAGGTGGGGCAGAAGCAATACCAGAGGGTCCTTTGGGTTGGACTACCGGGGAAATGATAGGCAAGGAGTCCAGAGGGGGGAGATTGATGGTGACAATAGGCAGAGTCGGTGTAGGCGTAACCGCTGGTGGACTGGAGAGCCCACCGGGTGGTTGGGTTGGCTCTATGTCAGGTGACTTAGGAGATTGGGGAAGGCGCAAGGGAGAAGGTGCCCCCCCTGTTGGCAGCGGGGAAGGGGACTCCGGGACAGCTGTAGGAACAATGGAGGTCCTGGGGGCATGGATGGAGGCAGGCAGGCGTCTGTCAAAACGCGGTTGGAGGGGCACGTCCAGGGGCAGAAGATCTGGCGTGGAAAATTGTTAAGGAGATGAGGCTGTGTTGTCTAGGGGCCTGTCCTTGTTATTGGGAGGGACGCATTGGTCAATGGCATTGGGCCATTCAATTTCTGCCATGACAGGGGCAGGACTAGAGCAAAGTTCAATACCGTAGGGGAATAAAGAGTCTTGAAAGATGAAATCACATGTTTTTACCACAAAGCGTTTTTCCAGGTCCCAGACGCGGTACCCGTTGCCGTCCAAGAGATAAGAGAGAAGGATGGCGGCCCTGCCTTTGTGGTCCAGTTTCTTCCTTGTTGCCTTCGGCACTTTATACCATGTTAGGCATCCAAAAGGGTGAAGAGAGTTGAGGTCAATGGGAGGAAGCTCCAAGACAGAAAGCGGGGACTTGAATCCCAATGGTGTCTTGCAGGGAATAGAGTTGTAGCTGTGAAATGAGTGCCGGAGAGCATTGGCCCAAAATGATTTGGGAACTTGGGCTTGGAGTAAGGCACAACAGATCAAATTGCTGATTGTGCAATTGGTCCGCTCCGCCACTCCGTTAAGTTCAGGGGAGTGCAGGGGACCTGGTTCATGATGTATACCGGACACCGCAAGGTATTTGGAGAAGTCACCAGAGAGTTGCTCTCTGCCGTTGTCCATTTGTAGGGAAAGAATTTTTTGTTTGCCATTTTTCTCAAAGAACGCGTGGAAGATCTTGAAGCATTGGAAAGAATCGGATTTGCATTTCATGGGACAGATAGAGACAGATTTGGAACAGTCATTGATGGAGGTAATGAAATATTTATACCCTTCCTGCAAGTTGACTTTGTAGGAACCTACATATGAGTGGACGAGTTGGCCCGGAGAGTTGGTATGGTAACCTTGACGGGATTTGAATTATTTCCTCAACATCTTGCATTGAATGCAGGTGGAGAATTGCTGCACCTTGATTTCATTCATGATGGTCGGAGTGATCCCCCAAGACCGCAGAGCAAGTTTGAGGGCTCTAAGGCCTGCATGGGAGAGACAAAGTTGCCAGGAAAAGAGGGAATTGTCAACGGGGGAGGGGGGGGTACTAGATGTGGAGAATGAGCTCACAGGCTTGGCCGGGAGGTAATATAGGTTTCCTTGGCGGTAGCCACGGCCAACCAGGTTATTGGTGGTTTCACCTTTGGCGGGGGAAAGGATGTCGCAACCGGATTTTGTGAAGACCACCTCAAGGTTATTGTTGCAGAGGTTTGCAATAGACAGGAGAGGTTCATGGAGTGAGGGTACAACGAGAGCTTTGACGCCAACTTTTGGGTTGAGCGGTAGGGTAAGCGTCCCCTTGTTGGTGGCCTCCACCGTTGAGTGGTCTGCAAGTTGAACCAGGGTGGTATCGTGATGTAGGTACGTAAGATTTAGGTTAGCCGGAAACATGGTCATCAAACAGCCCAAGTCCAGGTTGAGATTACCTGTGGGCTGAGGCCGCACAACAGAGGAAAGTGAACAGACAGCCTGATGGGATACAACTCCGACTTCAGAACTGGAATAATTGGATTCATTGTTGTTTTTGGGCTGGCCAAGGGTGGCTACAGAGGTGCGTCCGGCCTTGGCGGGTGGGTTTGAGGTTTTCCCACTCCTTGGTTTGTTTTGATGAGGTGGCTTGGGGTTGGATTTGCCGCCTTGGCCTCAACAAGCTTTGCAGTTGCAGATGATCTTTGCTGTGTTGTAGCAGTTGTTGAGGTCGTGTCCTTCTACGTTGCAGAAGGTACAGCTCTTGGAGGAGCAATCTTGCAATTGGTTGGAGGTTTTTGTTTGACCTTGGTGGATGCTATGGAGGCCGGTTCAAGGATATCTTTGAACCTTGCCTTGCGGCATAGGCCCTCTTGTTTGAGGGCAGCAGTGACCTTGGAAGACACAACATATGGTTTGTTAATCAACACCAAGACGCAGGGGAGCCAATCTTGAGATAAGGAGGTGAAGAGGTCGTCTTGTGTGAGGGGCCTTTCCGGATTGGTTAGCGCGTTCAGTTGTTCAAAGATTGTTGTCATTTGATCAAGATGGGCCTTGATGTCCTCTCCCTGAATCTGCAAGAGAAATAACTTGCGCATGTAATACATGACTCCCCCGGAAGACGAGTCCTGATGTGCATTGCGGAGACCAACCCAAATCTTTTGCGCATTCTTTTGGAAGTGGCGGATTGAACAGATGTTGGCGGGATCAATGGTTTGCGCAATGACGCTACATACCGCCCCGTTGTTGTGAGCAAAAGTGGGAGATCTTTTGGGATTGGGATACACGGGGTTGATGATGTATTCCACCCCCGTTGTGGAGAAGTGCATATTGAGGACCCAGCTCCAATCAAGATATTTGGAGTCTGGGTACAGAGGCTTGAGTTTCTCTATGGTTCTTGAGAGTTTTAAGGCAGGGTGGCCGGAGAGGCCAAGCAATGGAGGTTTAAGATCCTCAGGGGGAATTATTGGTGGATTGGTCTCATAACCTGTTGCGTGCAACTGGGATCCAGACAAGCAGTGCGTGGAAGGATCTTATATTTGCATCAGACTAACACATATAAGACAGAAGAGAAAAAGATGAAAGATCGAGAGGACAGGAAAAGGAAAGGAGAGAAAATAAGATGAACAAGATACCTGGGAGCCAGACAAGCAGTACGTGGAAGGATGAGGAAAAGAGCCTTCCACGCCTGCCGCTCCCAGATAGAGTACATGCTGCTGTGACAGATGGGTGACATGGAGTGAAAAGGTGTGTAGCACACAAAACAACTACGTAAAGAAAATGAAAAGAAACTAAAAAAGCTAACTAGCCCAACAAAAATCCCAAGATTGACCCTTTTCTGTCTAAGTCTGACACACAGGATATTGACCCTGCGCTACTGAACTCTTCTCCTCAGGCTCTGCGTTTTGTTATGGGGTTTTGTTATGGGGTTTTGTTATGGCAGTGGACCTCGGTGACTTCACCAATGAAATGACTGAAAAAACAAGAAGAGCTGCAAGATAGGCTGGACAACATCACAAAATCTCCAACACCGGTTCTGAAGAGATACAAGGACAATCTGAAGCATCCGGAGAAAGAAGGCTGGCTCAAGGCCATTCAAGAAGAACTCAAGAACCTTTATCCTCACAAGATCTGGACAATCAAGCTTGTACCGCACGGCAAGCAAGTCATGGGAGCGTGGTGGGTTTTTGTCGAGAAGAGGGCCCCCAATGGCAAATTAATCAAGCTCAAAGCTAGGTATGTGGCCAAAGGGTACACCCAGGTAGCTGGAGTGGAATTTATGGACATGTTTGCTCCAACGGCAAAGTTTTTATCTTTGAGACTACTGCTGACCGTTGCAGCAAAGTGTAAATGGCCAGTCTATTCTTTTGATTTTGTAGCGGCTTACCTTCACTCACCTATTGACAAAGAGATATGGGTCCGACCACCGGAAGGTCTTGATGTTCCTAAAGGCCATGTCTGCAGACTGCATAAAGCGCTTTATGGCACCAAGCAAGCAGCTAGGTGCTGGTGGAAGCATCTTCAAAGCAAACTCAAAGGTCTAGGATCCTCACCAAGTCAGTTTGACAATTCTCTCTATATTTTGAAACACCAGACACAGCGCGGCGCCATATGGGTCCATGTCAATGACGGTGTTGTAACCAGATCCAGCGACACAATCCTACGGCAATTGGAACAGGATCTGAAAGAATTTCTGGGAATCAAGTGGCAAGAAGGGGTTGAGACCATTGTTGGAGTGGAAGTTTTGCAGACCAAAGAAGGGTATAAACTCCAGCGGAGAAAACTGATTGAGAAGCTATTAGAAGACCATTGGGACTCCAAATCAGTTGCCAAATTGCCTCTCCCAACTAATTTTTATTCCATCACAGACCAGACCGGTGAGGGCAACCTGTCCAAATCTACTGATTACCTCTTCCTTGTAGGCATCCTCAGCTACCTTGCAGTAGGAACCAGACCAGATATTTTTTTTGCAGTCAACTATATGGCACAGTTCAGCTCTAGCCCAACCAGCAAACAATGGAAAGGGCTACAACACATTGCCAATTACATTGCCGGCACCAGAGACCGTTATTTACACATCAAGCCAAAAGAAACCAATAACCCACTCAAATGCCATAGCAATGCAGGATGGAGCAGAGAGTTCCAGCAATCATTGCATGGTATTTTCATTTCCTTTTATGGTGCACCTATTTTATGGATTGCTCGTAGACTACACACCGTCACAGCTTCAACTTGCCAGGCAGAATACATGGCCCTAGGTATGGCAACAAGACAGCTTTTGTGGGTACAACAGCTCATTGAAGAAATCCTTGGTCACCGCTTCAAAGGCCAACTCATATGCAATAATGAGGCGGCCATTAAAGTAGGGAAGGATGACAGCTCTAAAAAACGCACCAGACACACAGAAAGATAATTCTATATTACTAACCAAGCTCTATTTGAGGACAAAGAAACCCTGGTATGGGTACTGACCAACAAACAAATTGCCAATATTCTGACCAAAGCCCTAGCCCCTGAAAAACATGGGCTACTGGCTAGCAGAGTGCAAGGCAAAGAGTAGTGTACTACACCTAGTTGACAGGGGGGGTGTTGGGACACAGGTATGCATATACCTATTTCCCAGAGAGTTTTGACTGTGGTGCACCGTATCTTTGTAGATAGACTATGTATAGCATTCTGTGTCCTCACATATGAAATGTAATCATCTGTTTGTCCACATCACAACAAAATCTTGGTGCTTGATTTTTTATCTTCTTATGTTATGGACAATTTTATGCATATCTGAAAACCCTAAAAGAAGTCAAATATTCAAATGTTCCAAGGAGGTTGTTCATGTAAGTTGACTGAGGCAAGAGAAGTATTGAAGGGGCTTGTGCATTGTTTATTGATACGAAGTATGAATGAAGGGGAGCTCGTATTCCTATAAGGGCATAATTAAGACCTGTTCATGGGGACTGGAAAGCATTGGAACTTGAAGACTGCAAGATCGAGAGTTTCAGGGGCTTAGAAAGGAACCAAACTAAATACAGATCTCAAATCCAACAGCCCAAAAAAATAACCATACACATACTTATCTTTTCAAGTTTCTACCCTGAATATCTGGACTGTTTCACTACGTCAGAACACTTCCCTGAATTTGGGGGTCAGGTTCATGTGGAATTTGAATTTTGAGTTCCAGTCCTGCTAATTCCTTCCTGTCACTTCATTTTGCCTTGAAGAAACTTGAAATCATATAAATAAGTGATCCAACTCTAAAAAAATACAGGCTTCAAAGTCTCTTCCTTAGTTTCCAGAAGAAACCTCAGAACTGCCTGACTTGATTGGTTACATGCACCTTCTTGATTTGATATGTAAAAAATTTTGTATAAAGGAAATTATTTAAGGGTGCCATTGGCTTCACTGTTTCAAGATTGCTCCTTTTCTTATCCTCTATGCAAAAATTGAAGACTAGAAGAGGGTTAAATTGTTGACATTCTTCACTTTTGAGCTCAAGACTGCCTTTTGGTGATGTTCATTTTAAGTAATAATAAATATTGGGAGATTTTGGGAAAAAAATTGAAATTTCATGCCCAGCCCTGAGAATTTCTGGTGATTGCTAAAAAGAATTTCTTAAATGTGAACCCACCTTAATATGAGTATCACTATAAGCATAGAAGTGTGTATGTACCAAGTCTGAAGCATGCATAGAAGTGTGTATGTACCAAGTCTGAAGCATGTAATGATGGTTGATCTAGAAACATTCCAGACCTTGACCCTTTTCTTCTTTTGTGAACTGCTTACAAAAGCAATGTATCTCAAGATTTCAGCAACATCAATCTTTCCAACAGAGTCAACAAAAAAGGTTTATCTCACTTCCTTCTCCTTCAAAAGCAACCCAATCTTCCCAACAGAATTCACCATCAAAAGTGGCCTTCTCATCCAAACAATCTTTTACCACACTACTCAATGATCATCTCTTTCCTGAAAACAAAAGCTACACAATCCTGCACAAGAAGAAGGAAATATGATTGCATGTGCACGTATCAACGCGGCAAATGGGGAGTCACTGCTGTATGTCTATTGACCACCAGTACAGTGCCTTGCCAGATAAATCTGGCGCATATTGTTCAAGTCTAGTGGACCAACCAACATACATCAAGTCACAGGTCTTGGTTCAGGGGTGCAAAATGGGTTCAAAAGAATGAATCTGAAAAAAGAAATCAAATTGAAAACTATTTGAAATTTATAAAATTGATTTTGCTTATTGCAGATTTTCAAAAATCTTTAATAGTGCTTGAAAAAATCTGAAAAAAATTGGAGGCCACAGCTGGACATGTGAAAAGAATGAAAAAAAATTCAAAAAATTTACTGCCAGGTTTTTTAGATACAGTGGAGTGAGGCATTTGGGAGTTTCAAAAGGGGTTAAGGAACTGAATTTTCAATTTTGTTCCTGTTTTGCTGACCACTGTGATCCAATATTTCATTTGGTCAAAATTTTTTCATTTATTATCATTTCCCTCACATCTCAGGCTATACTCTCTGATTTTTTTCAGATTTTTTCAAGCACTATTAAGGATTTTTGAAAATTGGCAGTAAGCAAAATCAATTTTATAAATTCCAAATGGTTTTTAAGTTGTTTTATTTTTTCAGATTCATTCTTTTGAACCCATTTTGCACCCCTGAACCAAGACTTGTGACTTGAAGCATGTTGGTTGGTCTACTAGACTTCAACAAAATGCGCCAGATCTTTCTGCCAAGGCACTGTACATCAGCGGACAACCTGCGAAATCAATCAGATCAAAATCACACATGACTGGGGAGAAAAAAAAATCTATAACCATCTATTTCATAACAAAAAAAAAACAAGGGAGAGAGCTTTGTATGTAAGCATGAAAATGGCGATGTAGAGAGAAAACATAAGGCGTTGTTAGAAAGATAGTCTGGTGCGACCAAAAAGTATTTTTTTTGTGTATTTATGTATTTATTTATATGTATATACCTTTCTACATATCTGCTATGTGAATGCTAGAGTCGAGACTTGAAGAATGGGATCAACATTTGTACTGTGTCCGTTTCTTCCGCTGCATGCCATGCGCCCAGAGGGGCTGAAGGAGACCCGAGATAAGCAAGCAGCGTGGCAAGCCAAACTATAAGCTATGAAAAACGATGGGATGGTGCCTTGTGGATAACTGGTAATGAGTGTCGCCAGGGTGGAGAAACCATCTAGAGACTGGTCCATGTGATGCGGGTCGACCAAGTTCTGGCCCTCCCTATTTCGCCTTGCATTCTTCTTTCCCCTCTACCGGGGTTGTAGGTGAGAAGTGGAGGCTGGGAACAAGCCCAGCAAACTCGCCATTCGTCCGTGCGTGTTTTTTTTGTTCCTTTTTTCATAAAAAGAGTTAGGTTGAGCCAAGTGTGATGGAGATCTCACGTCAATGTCTACAGTCAGGTTGATTCGAATGATCCATCTCCTCGCCGTACAATGTTGCTGCGAAGAGAGTCTCTCAGTGTCTGTCAGTCTCCTGGAGATCATTCAACGTGGCCCAAGAACGCCGCGGACGCGGGCCAGTCACTGGCCATGATCACTATCCCTTCGCAACACAGACGATCAGTCATGAGGATCGGTGTGAGGACAATAAAAGGCGTGGTCGAACTTGATCACACTCACCGTTGGGTTCCATCGAAGAAAACGAGCTTGACGGCGGCAGAGTGGACCAGATATTGGTCTTGGCCGATGCTTCAGCCGGTTTGGGAAGCGACACAGAGGGGATCCTTCCGCCGTGTCTCGGGGCGCGCCTAGCGACTGGGGTGCGTAGTGGAAGTCCTGGCGAGATTTGCTCGTCAGGTGGGAGGGGATTCCACCTTGCGGCGGCTGGGACGGATGGTGGCATAGTAGGATTCGGTGGGCCGTGAGAATGGTTGGGGGTGGTCATCGGTGCACTCATGATCGATGCGAGCAAGTCGGCTGCCGTGCTCACATTGCTCCCGGCTGGTTTGACAGGCGTTGGATCTAAGATGGATGAGAGCTGTGCCGTGTCACTTATCCCGGAGGTGAATTGCGCCGTGGCACTCGGGCCCATACTACTGGTGGTGTTGCCCGGTCGATCAGCTGTCCCAGTCGGTGGATTGGTAAGATAAAGAATCACTTCATCATCGTCATCCTCATCCTCATCAGTAGTTACATCTCGAGAGTTATTGAGTGACTGTAACATGAGCGTGTCATGGCTACGGGTCGCTTGCTCATTGTCCATCTGCTGAGCAACTACCGCACGCATAGCAAGCTCAACCGGATCTTCTTCATCTGTCTCATTATCATATTCATCTGAGAGCGCATGCGTTGTGTGAACAGGGTCCTCTGCGGCTGGTTTGGGAGGGGTTGGGGGCTTGACGAAGGGTGGCATCTGGTGATTCTTGCTTTCATTTTGGTCAACTTCAATGGCTTGTGCTGATTTGTGTGACTCCGCAAGGTTGGGTTGCGTGGCAGATAATTTGGCCTCGATTCGGTCGGCATCTCTTTGGAGATCACCTAATCGCATCAAATGCTCTTCGTTTGGATGATGGGCCTCGCAAGGAGGCGGTAATTCAAACTGGTCAGACGGTTTCGATGATTCCGATTGTTCGATTTTCCTGGCTCTCTCGGTAGGTAGGAATCCGGCCAGCTCCAAATCCTCTTCAAGCTTGACCGAATTGTCTAATAAAGGTAGTTTATCGATGGGAAAATGTTGCTTTGCAAGCTGAATTGCTTGATGATACTGCGCCCAAAACTCGGCTTCAGCCGAGACGAGTTGGGAGCTTAATTTGTGCTTCTTGAGTCGGACCAAACGCAGCTTGACTCGATTGATGTGATCAAAGTGACCACTCAAAACCCATTTGCTAATGATTCGCATGGCCGGCAAAATCCGTCGTAAGACAGCAGGCATGTTTTGTGATAAATCTCCTTGAGAACTTGAATCGTCAATCGAGGCCAATTCATCCTTGGCTACAGACAGTAGCGCAGCCGAAAACAGCAAAAAAAGAACGGTAGCGTTGACTTCAGTGGTGTACAGGTGAGCGGTTGGGTGTGCTCGGAAGTCCGAATGATCACTGTTGCGAGGGCGAGTCGCAGTAGCTGGGAAGAGGTGATTGATCAGTGGATGAAGACTGCAGGCGGAGGAAATGAAAAGAAAACAGAAATGGCGCTCACTCCCAACACAAACTCTTGCATACCAGACTGCCCCCATACATGTGGCAACCATTCTCAAAATCAGTTCCGGAGGCAGGAGTCTATCTTTCAGATGATTGGTGAATTGACAGCAGAGCTTGGTGTGACCATCGGCAAAGGGATCAGATCTGCATTGTGGAAAGGATTGATGAAGCAAGTAATTGGATCAGCTGAACTTGGATCATGGAATTTCAATGTGAAGGTTACTACGAGATTGGGGATGACGACAATCAGGCGGCAATTGCACGAAGGGTCAAGGTAACTTCGAGGTTAACTAAGCAGGATGAGAGAGCTAAACTTACGCTCGGGTGTAGAGGCTTCCATGCAGCGCAATAAAGCATGATTTGAGTTCAGACACGGTCTTGTCAGGGTTTGCCCTTGAATCACTTGAAGCTAAAGGTGGCTCTTGCGGGCCAGAAACTGCCTTTGAGGAATCGGTCTCCTTCATCTTGGCCAGCGCTCTAGCAAAGCATCCTGCAAGGTTCTGGCGAGCGGTGGGGAAAGGATTCTTGACACATAAGGCCCTGTAATAGTGGTAAACACTACTTACAACATCGGGGATGTATGACGAGAGGATGGCCAGTTGGTTGGAAGGATTGCCGTTGGTAGGGATGAGCAGACGGGCTTGAGCGTAACAGTCTTGCGATCTTGACCAATCACGTTCGACGACTGAGTTTTTATCAAGTTTCTGTCTCGGCTGGCTCTTAGAACCTGAGAATGGAGATGACTGTCGACCCGTCCGAGCATACAATTCACCATAACGAATCAGATCCCCAAAGCAGATCAACGCTTTGTGCACCAGCAGGATGCCTTCGGTTGTAGATGACGCTAAATTCTGGCCGTCAACTTGTTCATGTTCTGGTACCCGGAACTCCTCCTCAAGCCCTACAGGATCGTTATAGATTTTCAAGATCTTCAAGAAGCCTTTAGCAGTATCGACATGGTAATGATTGATTAATCGGTGGATAAGAGACTTCCAAAACGTATCTTCGGCACGAAGAAATGAACGAAACTGTTGAAGAAGTTTCCGGCGGGCAACTGGACCCACGCTCGGTGAAGAAGCGTGGATTCGATCGGAGTGTACTCTCTGATTCTTGGGTCCGAGTTTCTTGTGGTTAGTAGGGGCTGTTCGTTCGATCTCTCGGTCGATAGTACCCAATTTGTTTCGATAAATGTTGATCAAGCCGTACGAAGTATCTAGCCAAAGTAAGTTAATAGCTTCTAAGGCGTAACTTTTCACAGCGACGCTAGGTTGGCTAGATCCAGGATTCTCAGAGTTCAAGTAAAAAATAAGTGCTAAATACTGTTGTCGGAGACTAAAGGGAAGAAAGGTCTCTTGGTGAGTGTTGTCAGGTTTCTAGGGTACGAATGTGTCTATGTGAGGGTGCATACCATTTTCTATGATGCTCGATTGTTGTGGACCATGGCTCCTGGTTGAGGAGTGATTGCTTGAGGGTAGAAGCGAGTGATTTGATGTGTCTGACAAGAGGAAGAAAAGTGACAGTTGGGCATGATTAGTGGATGCTGCGCTTTGAGGTTATCTGTGATAATTTTGAGGGCAAGACATGGGAAGTCATACTGGAAAGTGGCTGAATGGGATGATGAGTCTGAGTCGACCACATCCTGCTTCGCTCGACCGGCTTGTTTCCCCTGGCGGGATTTGCGTGTGTGGCGCTGTGGCTCGATGCAGTCTCTCCGTTGGTCGCACGCCGCACTAGGCGATGCCATCGACGACAGCCTTGGTTTCCGAGTTCAGGTCGCAGTCCACGCCGTCGTTTGCATGCGAAGGGACAGGAAGCGGCCGCCGATGTGGTTGCAGGTGGAAAAGGGAAGTGAAATTCTTTTCTGAAACTCCGCTCATTGGTTTGCTGTGGTCAACTGTCTTCCGGGCTACCCGCCTCACCCCGGGGTCCTCTCCCGGGGCTCACTGACAACATCCGAGGCGGCCCTGTGACAGATGGGTAGGGTTTCACATGAGTCGCGACACCTTGCTGTACCAACCACACAGCCACTGTGAGACTGGACTTCATCCACTTTAATTGACTGTATGCTACGAAGCGGAGTTCTGCCGAGTTGCTCAGTATTGCGACCTACAAAACAGTTGGAACGTACTTCGAGGCTCTTCAAGGCCAGTCTGCACACTCGTCTCATGGCGACATCCAACAAGCCCAGTGTCCAGGGGGCGTCGTTCAACATCGCCTTGATTCAGCTCGGAGGGATCGGGACAGACAAGCCCGCTAACCTGTTGAATGCGAGGGCCAAGATTGCCGAAGCCGCGCGTGGAAACGATAAGGGGCCCAAGCCGCAAGTGGTCGTCCTGCCCGAAGTCTTCAACAGCCCCTATGGATCAGCCTTCTTTGATACATATGCCGAGGTGATCGGATGGCATGAATCCAACGACGGGTCAGCTTGGGACGTAAACAATTGTGACAGTCCGAGTATCAAGATGCTTAGCTCAGCGGCTAAGGAGGAGAAAGTTTGGCTGTTTGGCGGTCAGTTTGCCGCACCATCTCATCTGGTTCTCGATTGAAAGAGTGCACAGCTTGTTCTAAAAAATGCCGCTTTTTTTTTTCTTAGGATCCATCCCTGAAAGAAGCCCAGATGATCCCAAAGTGCTTTACAACTCAGCCCCCGTCTTTCAACCCGACGGGAAATTAGTCGCGTTGCACCGAAAGCTGCACCTATTTGACATTGATATCCCCAATCAAATCACGTTCAAAGAGAGTGAAACCTTGTCAGCGGGTAAAGCACCAGTGACCATAGTCGAAACTCGTAAATTATTCATTTCATTCTACATCTTTCTCTCTCCTCTTCTGATTTATCTGATTGGCTATAACAAAGGGAGAGGGCACCGTTCTTGATCGTATCTGTTTAGAGTGTAGCTTTTGGAAAAATCGGACTCGGCATCTGCTACGACATCCGTTTCCCTGAAGTGGCGATGATTGCTGCACGTAGAGGTTTGTCCCCCCTTGAATTTATTTAATATTTCCACGTGGGAAAGACGTGCTAAATGATTCATCCGGTGATATATATACAGGCTGTATCGCTATGATCTATCCCGGTGCTTTTAATCTCACAACCGGGCCCTTGCACTGGGAGTTACTCCAAAGAGCACGGTGGGCTTTTATTTTGATCACGAGCCCTCACTCGAAATAAGCACAAGAATGGATCGATCGCTGATATGATCCTTGTTTTTTTTACAGGGCTGTTGATAATCTCATGTATGTAGCAGCATGCTCGCCCGCGCGGAACCCTTCGAGTGGATACCAAGCATGGGGGCACTCAAGCATTGTGGATCCCATGTCAGTGTTAAACGTTCCTACAATGCTCTACTGCGGGTTGCTCATGATATCACATTTGTGCTCGATCCTATTTCAGGGGCCGTGTCATTTCCACCAGTGATGAGACAGAATCCATCGTACATGGCAAGATTGACATCGATGAGCTGATTACCGCACGTAAAGGCTTGCCCGTCACTACTCAGAGGCGCTTTGACGTGTATCCGGACGTTTCTAGGCCCCTGTAGAAGGTATACCTGGGGAACATGTCCTCTAGCATCCTATTAGTGTGGCATGGAAAGTGGCATTCGTCAATTGTTTCTTGCCTTTTTCTTGAATCAATGCTGGTCAAAGTGCCAGTCCCAGGCCTTACAAGTTTCAGGTATATATATCCAGGTCACGTTATGCATCGTATGAGTATGTAGCATCCTACCCGCGGATGTGTGATCAGCCGGTGCTGGATTAAGATTAATAACAACTTTTGAATATCTAAATGAATGGATTACCACCAAAAATCGAATATAATATATGCCTGCGTACATGATGCGTGGGCCTCAAAGAATAAATATATATGGGAACTAGGTATTGGTACAACAACGAAAGGATAAGCTGTAACTCTAGAGTACACTACATCACTAATGTTTTTCTGTTTTTCTTGCCAAGTCGGAGGTAGAACGAGTGTTGTAGCACATCCAGCGCTTGCTCGTATAGTGGCTCAAAGTTGGCCCGAATTGACGCGCTTAGATGGGCAGTTTCCCCAGCTTTCGGCACGCCTCCACCACACTCATCTCGTGTTTATTATCGCGGATCACTGCAAAATAGAAAGTGACTGGTCAGAATATCGTCCAAAGGTGATTTTCTGGTGTGGAAGAGCCTACTTGGATCTGTCAGGTCACAAACCGGGAGGTTGAACAGGCAATCTGAAGATGTATCGTACGGCTGCGTTCTACCGATGATCCCGAAGCCAGGATACGGAAGGAAGATAAAAATTCAGTTTAGACGGGGTGTTTCCCTTGATGAATGAACAATCTTGGAGACTTGGGCTCACGTATTTACGACCGTGGGATGGTGGTAGACACCGTACTTCTGCTGGCATCTCCAGGCCGTCGCAGTGAGGAATTGGGTGGATAGGCCGTACTTCTCGCCCACTAGTCCGGCATTATGGAGCGGCTCCTCGTCGTTCTTCTTGCCTGCTATGACGATGTTCATCATTCTGGATTGATCAAGAGGAACGGAGGCCGTCAGCCGGTGTGACACTTTACGAAGAAGTAGGCCCATTTCGTTTCTTCGCACTTACATTCCTTCATTATCGCAGTAAGACAGCTTTCCTGGTACATTCAGTGCCCCGTTTGGCCCATCGCCATTGCATGGTTGCTGGGCAAAAAAGAGCATTTTAATGTCAGCACAGACCTTGAGAATTGCACCATTGGTAATGAAGGAATGATCGCGAGATTAACTTACACTTCCTCTAGTGATAAAAGCATTCTATGTGGACAAAGAAGCGCAAAGGCACAGATGAGTATCTGTTTCGAGATCACCGGGAGAGGAGGTTCGCTGGGCGTTCAAGCAAGCTTACCTGAATTCTGAGGATGTGTGAGAGTGATCTAAGTTTGAGGGTTTGTTCAAGATCCCCCTGGATTTCACTTTCTGTGCGAAACTGCATGTCGTCGAACAGGTTTCCCCCTTTGCTGATCCCGTACAGTCCTTGCTCAGTACTGATGCCCGAGTCAATCACATTCTGCGTGTAATTCGATAAGGCTCCTTGCATGTGATTCTCAAAATCTTGCAAGCGATAAATTACTTCTGACCACTGAAAAAATCCGAGTGCAGTCGAGATTAGTGGTCCGTTTTATAGCGTTACGTTTTGTTTTCTTCGTCGATAACTTTCTCAAAAATGGCCGAAGATACATAAGAGCAAGATACGGAGACTGACTCTGGTGAATTTTTGAGGATCTGGCACGTATAAGTTTGCCACGACCCACGCGCTGGCCGAGCTGACATACATGGTGGACATCAACATCATCCAGAGCACGGATCCCACGCCGGGTCCGAAGAGTGCTGCCGGCGTGCCCGTAATCCACGCGGTCAGGATCCCCACGTATACCGCGGCGAAGTCCCAGAAGTGCGAAGCATCAGGAATGAGGTCGTCCACCTGAGGATTCCAACGCGAACCATACGAATACTGTATGAGCATCATGATTTCTGTTGCCATGAGAAAAAGAAAACCCCCGGCTGGTACTCACCATTGTTGGACTAAGATCTGGAAAAGAAGCAGATCAAGAACAGGTGTGAAGTGAGTGGCTTGATCCCTCCCCTCTCCAGAACACGCGCGTAGAGGAATTAAGAACTCACCTGATACAACGCCTAGAGCGTAAGCGGTCGCCTCGTATATCTGGTTTACAAAAGTGTTGAATCGATGAGCTGCGGCTAGCGCATACCAATCCTGTTGATTTATCCCGACGCACGTCTGGGCGCCAGAATCCAAGAAAAGGAAAATACAGCGAATTAGCCTGCGCCATCCAGTGTTCATCATATCCTAACACGCCAAACGCACCTGTGATGGATTACAATCGTTCCCAATGCCGCAGTAGAAATTCGTCGCGCCCACTTTATCGGCGTAATCCTTTTGTTTTTTTCAAGCAAATTTCAGACGAGCAAGTCAATACCTGGTTTGACTGTTGAGGAGAGAGAAAAGACAAACTGATGCATAAATGCGAGAGATAAAGAAAAAAGATTACGCACTGAAAGTGACAGGTTCATCCCGCCAGGATATTTCTGCAGATGTTGGTCCATTCCCATCTTGGTCCACAACTGCTTTGTGAGAGGGTCTTTGAGACAGCCATCCAGATTGGATTGGCGAGTTAGATTTAACCTGGGAAGTGAAGCCGCATGAAGGTTTTGTTGCACTGCTGTCTGATTATTTACTTGATGGCTGGGTTGAGGAGGAGCAGGTAGGCAGAGACACTGGGATACAAGACTCGCCCCCAGATATACAAAAACTTTCCAGCGACCAAGATCCATATAAATAAAAGATTGATTAGTTGGGTTCTTGTGCGGTGCAAGGCGGATTACAACTCGTAGAGAGCTCAAGACGAAATGCGAATGGGGTGACGAGGAATTATGGGGCACTGAATATATGATGCGGTGGGACTTGAGGGGAGATGGATGCGAAAATGAAGGACCGGCTGGCATGGAGGGGAGTGCATGGTACGGTACATATACACCCCTACCCCAGCTCTTATCACTAAGTCCTCCTATCTCTGCGAACAATCTGAGGGTTGATAAGATTGATAACGCTCCAATACAGCTGCTGGCTCTCGCGAAACATATCGGGGGCGAAGCGCAGTTTCATTTCTACAAGGAGAAGGCCGCACCTGGCCGAGCTCAAGTACTGGTAGGACTAGGGAGCCTCTAAGGGATACGAGACTTGTGTACTTATCTGAAGCTCGATAAGTGAGAATCCACCGGCAAGTGACTTTCGCTCAAACGGGCTCTTATCATCAACCTGTTCAGATTTTCTTACATCCTTCGATAGCATGCACTTGCTCCATAGAACCCACGAAACGTCTCCAGGGGAATTCGTCAGTTTCATGATATTGGCCCTTATCTCACTCAATCCTTACATGCACCCCGCTCATAATATGCACTTCATGTGTACACGATAAGTAGGTTCCCCTCTTACATACACTATACCCTATGTAGTACAGCTTGAGGGGATTTTCCCGTCGCAGCTTGATAATGCGTACACCAGGAACACCCCTTATGATGGAACTTGAACATGTAAATCAAGAAATACGTAGTTGATCACTACCAGAAATTCCATGCTGGCACACTTCCGATCTACATTCATTCATATAGGTAAGTATGTATTCATATTCCTTGCAATGGGTTACAATCGGCCTCTTCCTGCTTTTAGTTTACTAGATAGCTGTTGAGGGTAAGTTTTCAACTACATAGATAAGTTCATAAGCTCCTCTGTTAGATATACTTGTTAACCAGGGCAGTCGACCTGTGTGAAGAGCATTGCCGGAGTGTTTTCGCCGTGTTCTGGCCTGATCTGGCTCGCCGTGACAGTGGAAGCCTAGACTCGAATTGAACTGCCCAACACTTGTTGATGAGCCACTGATCTGCTTGTGCGGAGAGATTTCATCAAAAATACAATGTACCCGCACGGCAGCGAAATGTCTGACACTAGATTGACCATGTCCCTCCATCATCGGTTACATCGAGGCCGGACTATGTCAGACTGTTATTACAACGCTCTGGTCGTTATGATCAACTTGGACTCAACGTAGCCCCGCTGCCGCAGTAGTGATTTGCAAGAAGGGTCCTCGCTGTCTTTCCTAACCGGCAGCAACCGGCCAGTCCTGATCTCATAGCTGTCTTCCCCGCTCGGAAGCACAAGGAAATGGCTGGTGCTATCATGCTATGGCTGGTGCTCAAATGATACACTATTCATGTGTTTCTATTAGTGAGGTATAGGGTAGCCCAGAAGAGGGTTACAGCACACCTAATAATTATAGTCAGTCTGACCTAGACAAATGCTATTTCTATCTACATGCTATGGTAAATCTGTCAGAGAAAACTGGAGAAAACATGAGGAAAAAAACGAAAAAAGTGGTGAGACAAAAGAGAATAATGAAATATACACTCTTGACCTGCGAATGATTTGAAATTGTAGTGATTGTTATATAACTTGAGATATATTGCAAAAAAAGTCTTGTCCCCACATTGCTTTATTCTGCTTTTCTGCCTTGAACGCTCGTTGGTGATGATGTGGCTACCTAAGTTGAATCGATTACTTTTTTTGGGGGAAGAGTCGACCTCTTTGTTTTTTCGATCTGATTCAATTTTTATCTTTGATTAGCTTATTTTGTCTATCAATCTTCCTATTTTGAGTTCTGATTGCGACTTACTTGTTGCCGGTTCGCTTGCTTGTTTTAATATTATCTTGAGTTTTAGTTTTGGCAGTTTCGTTCTACAAGTTGTATAGACGTAAAAGAGTTTCTGGTGTCAGGATTGATGGAGTTCCCCTTTGATACTCAAATATTATCAACTCCACTCACTTGCCCATGATCACCAGAACTTTCAGAGCCGAGCATCACGTCGGATTTATCATCAAGGTTTTGCTGCACACCCTTGCCCTTTGCTGAGCGTTCAGCAAACATATTAATCAGACGAACTGTTTGGTTGACTATAAATAAATGGTAGCTTTGCTTACCATTACTTGCTTGTGATCTGGTGCTATCGAATGTCCTCTTTTGGAGTATTTTTTGGTCACTAATCCGGGTTGGATAAGCACAAGGAAGAACGCTTTTCACATATTTTTCGATTTCAGGATCATTACTAAACGATGCGATGTCTGGATCAATCGCTAGAAGCGTCTCCAAAGCCTCCGTGATTGCCGTGGTGAGGCAGGAAATTTGACTCAAGCCGAATAGTAACAATGTTCCTCGTCGATGCGATTCATCGGAAGTGGGTATCTTGTTTTCTTGGATCGTGCCATGGCAATCGATGAGAATGACAAGGTATGGGTTCAGTGCATTGATATTAATTTTTCCAGACTTATCCGTCCACTTGGGACCTTCTTTTTTGAGGTTGACATTGGACTTGGCATTCTTAACCTGAACTCCACAGAAGGTTATATCGTCTTTGTTAAGCTCGGGGTTTGATTCACGTTTAAGGTAGATCGAGAAGAGCTGGTCGAAGCCAACCTGGTTAGGCTTACACTGCACGGCCAAGCCTCGGTATAGAAATTGCATGAAATCGTCGGGTCCCGGTGTGAATGTAATATTGATAAAGTGATTCCAAAAGATGTGACCCTCAGTTAATAGTGTATACCTGTTTTCTTTGCTGATCGCGCCCAGATTTATTTTATCCGCCTCTAAGCCAGTCAAAGTGGTCAGGAAGTCCACCAGGGGAACCGAGTAGATGTAATCGATCGATTCGGTGTTATCTTCTGGAGGAAGGACAACCTTTCGCATGGTTTGTTGCATGGCTAGTAAAAGGATAATCCGGCTAGCGAGTTCTCCGGCGTTGCCAGAGGAAATCAGTCCTTGACGTAAGACGACGGCAAGCTGCTCGATGCAAGTGACCCATCTTGCTTCATCGGATGCCAGAAACCCGTTTGCTGCAGCCGAGAAAGCAAATTGTGATGGATAGTCGGCAACGATTCTCTCGCGAACCTGGTCTATGTAGAGGCAGTGTGCTACATGGCTAGAGACAAGTTCCGAATTCAGCTTGGATGCCGGGTACAATTGCGGCTGTATTGTAGAGCCAAGCAGAGCAAATATCCGGCCCTCGGTGAGTTCGTTGGCGCCTAGTTCTATGCTGCTTCGGCAAAGTAGTTTTGCCTCCGCAGTGGTGATAAGTTCCTCCACGATGCGCTCTACATCATGAGTCTTCCTGGCACATTGAATGTAAGTGCCGAAAAATGGACAGCCATAGCTGAAGAGTCGTTCTTTGGCCAGTAGATTCTCCCAAGTGGCAGGTGAACGATTGTTACACAACACATCTATGGTTGCTATGTTGTATATTGGCGCAAAAAGCTTGTTTTCCCCAACGGTAGGCCTTGCGCTAGGGTCGTTTTTTAGGGAAGGGCTGAAGTTGGACACTTGAGAAGTTGTATCAGTCATGATGGCAAAGAAACCGCATTTGGATGGGACGGTGGCTAAAGCTCGACGCCAATGGCGAAAGGGGGATACTTCGGACGATGGTTTCTGCACGAGTAACTCCCTGGCCTCGTCGATGGCTAATAAAACCTTGAGACCTGATTTGGCGACAAATTGTGTGGCTTTTAGAAGTGCTTGGACTGGCCTCGTAAGTGAACGGATCTTGGGTCCGACCATCTTGGAGTGAACATCTTTCGCGAATTGTTCCGCCGGTGGCTTACAGTAATCATTCCATTCCTTCAGGCGATCCTGGGCGTTGATGGTCTTATCTTGTTTTGTGAAAAAAGCAGTGACCGCATCGAATATAGCCGTCGAGAGTTCAATGAAGTCGATCTTATCTTTCAGGATCAAGTCAGCAAGGGAAGATCGTGGGGGATACCCAGTTGATGTTGTTGGACGGAGGCATATGTATATAACACAGACATGCTTCGATAACTCCATGAGCAGTCGAGTTTTCCCTATCATGCTGGGTCCAATTAACGATGTATATGGCGCGAGATATTTTGGACTTGACCATTGCTGTGAGAGGCGACTGAGATTCCTGAGGATTGGTGCCACAATTTCGTCTGCGTTCTGGTAGTCCAAGGAGTAACCTTCCACTACAATTTCTTGTTGGAGCGGATCATTTTTTTTTTCTTCCTCTGTGCGAGCGGGGGGACGCGTTGCCTGATTCCTATCGATGGCTAAAGAGGAGGGTCACAAAAGCACCAAATCAGCCGCTCGTGAACGAGGGGGAGGGTAAGCACCGTTTTTCCTACACATCGACTTCGCTCGCGCTTCTTCCTCGCTGGTGAGCGGGCGGTCGAGAAAACGCTGAATCAGATCGACTGCGGAATCCGTCATTGCATCTTGGTAGATAATTGACTCTATGATGGAAATGATTTGATCAGTATCTTATGAGATCCCTAGCGCGTTGGACTCTTGAGGAAAGAAAACTATGATTTGAATCTGTACTCACATGTGGTGTGGAGTTATCTATCGAAGCACTCATGTGTAAGTTGATCGAGCAATTGGAACAGATTGGAACTGGCTCACAAATATTTTACTGACCGAATTCCAATTCCATGATCCTGCACTTGCAGGACCTGAATCGCGATTCCTCCCGGCCCCCGGGGTTGCTCCCCCGGGGGAAACAGAATCTGGACTCTGACACTGTCTGACACTGTATGTTGTACAGTCCCCGGACAGGTGTTAGAGCGCACCAAAAACAATTTATTTAAAAACACCACTAGGAAATAGAAAGAAATAAAAATAGCTGCATGTAGCTAGCATGTTTCTGAGAAAAACTACAGCATCCAAAAATTGAAAATACTCATATAACTATCTGTAGAAAAAATAGAAAGCAAAATGCTGAAAACCCAAAATCTTCAATATGAGTGCAAAAAATACCAAAAAATATTCTTACTATAGAGAGAGACCTGGAAAGAATGATTATGAAAAAAAAAAAAGGAAGTAAAGTGGAAAAAAAACATTTTTGAGAATATCACCACCGGGTTGGGTTTCCCTTAGCCTTGAGGATGGCTTTCAAAAAAATCTCCAGCTTGCTTGTGAATTGTTCTCAGAGCAAACACTGGAGAATTTGGTTGAATCAATGCCAAGAATGATGAAAGCCGTCCTCAAGGCTAAGGGAAACCCAACCCGGTGGTGATATTTTTTCAAAAATGTTTTTTTTTCCACTTTTTTCTTGCGAGGTCTCCGGAGGGACACAGTGGAGAGGGGACCAAGGTTCATGGAGCAGCTGTGGCAGGTCAAAGAGAGCCTGAGGTGTGCAGCATGCCCAGGTCGGAAGAGAGATCAACCGGTTCCAGTGACCCAGCTCTCTACACACCTGTGTCAACCCAATTTCCTTGGCCTTATGTAGGGGTTACACAACAAGTCGTGTATGTAGATTATTTAGTTTGTCATTTGTTAGGGGATTGAACCCCCGGGGGAATGAGAATTTGGGTTTTCTACCATACACTCACATCTTGCTCTAGACCTTAAGCCAAAGATAAATGTGCCAGTATCTTTGGTTTAAGACCAAAGATCATGCAGAGCTGGATGAGCTGGACGGAGCCAGATAAAAAAAACCCCGTTAGGTTAGTTTAGGTTCAGTGAGGTTAGGTTAGGTTAGGTTCAGCTTAGGTTAGGTTAGGTAAAAATAGGTTAGGTCTGGTTAGGTTAGGTTAGGGCCACCCAATAGAATCCCGGGGGGGGTATGGATAAACCCCCCAAAACTAGTTAATTTGGGAACAAACCAGTTTCTGCCCAGTTTTTGCCATTTCTGTCATCACCTTCCCATATATACATATATTTTATATATATATAATGTGGTCCAAATTGGCAAAAACTGGCCAGAAACCGGATTTTTGAAAAATAACCTGTTTCTGCCCAGTTTTTGCCATTTCTCACCTCACTTTACCTTAATGTGTATATGTGAGTATATACATACATGTGAATGCACACATCTGTATTTTTATATACATAAATTATGTATTTAGGCATTGATCTATGTATTTAGAGCTGGATGAGCAGCCAGCCAAGCTCAGCTCGCCCAGCTCTGATGGTTCTTTGGTCTCAAACCAAAGATACTGGCGCCATTATCTTTGGTTTAAAGCGGATGAATTGGGTTGACAAACCTCTCTCTACACCACAGCCCAAGTCAACGTCCCCTCACTGTTTGGTGGAAGTGTTTCTTGAACGTTGTCTGCACCTGCAAGCAGAAACGTCCTGAACCGGTCTGCACATTCATAACCCCAATTGGTTTCTGGGGTTTGGGTTTTTGCGGGCGTTTCAGGGACGTTTGCCCACACAATTGACCAACAACAAGGGAGCGTCCCAAAGGACCAACCCATTGGTCAACCCGTTGTGGAACGTTTACGTGTCCACTTTGCAACGTTGGACAAACACGTGTTGGGATGTATTAATAGAGCACCTGCCTCCTCATGAGCCATGACAACATGTCAATCTCACAGCTACTCAAACCCTCGGCCTTGGCTGATCTTAATGGCAGACAGGTTGTTCTACCAGTATACCATTGATCCTTATTGTTATTGGAAGTTTTTGTTTAACAGATCAGCAGACCTGCTTAAAAGCTTGCCTGTTTTTTTGCTATTGTTTTTTTTGTTTTTGTACAAGTTGTTTTGTTTTATTTTTTGAATTTTTTTCTGTCTTGAGTTTTTCTGGAGTGTTCAAGCCAACACGACTTGAATACACTTGGTGTGTAAGTACATCAATTTTAACCCGGGACGTTGGCACAACTTACAGCCAACGTCCTACAACCCACATCGTTTGTGGAATTGGATGCAACAGAAACAATTGTCCCCTGGACAATTTCCAGGGGCTTGATAGCCGCACGCCCTTTGGGCGTGCGCACACCTACTTGCACGCCTAAAGAAAGCGGTGTGCAGCCGCTGCACGCCCCTTTGGAAAGGCGTGCAGGGGCTGCACGCCAATCCCCACACGCTTCACGCCATGTGCACGCCTACCATAGGCGTGCAGAGCCTGCACGCCTGTCAGGAGGGCGTGCAAAGCCTGCACGCCCTTTGGAAAGGCGTGCAGGCTTTGCACGCCTGTGGGCTCACGTAAGCCTCTCGAATCGAGAGGCTTACGTGAGCCGCGGTACCCTTATAAGGGTACCGAAGTACCAAGGGTACTTCGTACCCTTATTGCCGGGCTCACGTCAGCCTCTCAATTCGAGAGGCTTACGTGAGCTGCGGTACCCTTATAAGGGTACCGAAGTACCCTTATAAGGGTACCGAAGTACCCTTATAAGGGTACCGAAGTACCCTTACAAGGGTACCAAAGTACCCTTATCAGGGTACCGAAGTACCCTTATAAGGGTACCGAAGTACCCTTATAAGGGTACCGAAGTACCCTTATAAGGGTACCGAAATACCCTTATAAGGGTACTTTGTACCCTTATTGCCGGGCTCACGTCAGCCTCTCAATTTGAGAGGCTTATGTGAGCCGCGCAATCGGGACTACGTACACCGTAGCTCCAATTGCACGGCTCACGTAAGCCTCTCGAATCAAGAGGCTTACGTGAGCCTACAGGCGTGCAAGGCCTGCACGCCTGTCCAAAGGGCGTGCAGGCTTTGCACGCCCTCCAGACAGGCGTGCAGGCTCTGCACGCCTGCACGCCTGCTTGCCATGTGCACGCCTATTGTAGGCGTGCACATGGCGTGCAGCGTGCTGGGAATGGCGTGCAGCCCCTGCACGCCTTTCCAAAGGGGCGTGCGGCGGCTGCACGCCGTGTTTTTTAGGCATGCAGATGGGCGTGCACACGCCCTTCGGACGTGCCGCTATCAAGCCCCCACCGTTCAGGGGACGTGAGGGCTGGAGCTCAATGTTTGGTTCACTTTCAGGACACCACTGTCCACTCAACGCTTTGTAAAGCGTTAAACAGACAGTTGTGTCCTGCCAACGCTTGCTCATGACTCCCCTGTCCCCTCAACAACTTCTGTGTTGTTGAGAGAACCCAGGGGACCTGCCTGTCCCAAGGACAGGCAAGTGTGGAATCACCCAGGTTTCCTGGGACGTTGGGGCACAAAATAGCGTTGAGAGAGGTTCCATATAACACTATGGGACCCTCAACGCCACTCAGACTCCTTGTTTCCAGGACAGTATTTTCACTTTTCCATTTAGAAAGCATCCCACAGCAAGCCAATTGCTCCTGTGGTGTAGTCAGCTACATCCAAAGCTTACGCTACAGCAAAGATCTCCCTGGAATACTATTTTGCGCGCACTCATGGACAACTCCCAACAAAAAGGCCCAACATGGGACGAGCTGGTTGCAGCAGCGGCGCTACTGGAACAGCAGAAGAAGCAAGCCCCCTCAGACTACCAAGAAGCAAGGCAAAATCTGGGAGAAGGCAAGGGAAATGACCTGTCAAGAGGGGCAACCCCAAGAGGAATCACAACAGGGGGAGCAACACCGGCAAACAACGCACAAGGAGGGAGCGCGGCGCCAATACCGCTAGAGGAGATACTGGCAGCAATGGGAGACACCCCAGGTAAGCCAATTAAAACATACAGGAAAACAACTCAAGAGGATACCCCATGGGAGATGCCCCAAAAGGGATGACTGCACGATAGCCCTCTCAAGATTGGTATATCTGTAGGAGCACGACGATGGATGCCTTGACCTCTGTGATGTTGACGCCCTTTGGGGGATCATTAAAAACACGAACTGACCACTGGTTTGATTTTGCATCAACAGTAGGTGAACGGGGCAAAAAAATCCCTACTTGAGCCCCTGCTGGAAACAACACGGCAAGGGACAATCCGGCACCCAACTTGGCCAGCAACCAGCTGTTCCTCTTGAAGGAAGCCAGAAAGGCAATGGAGCAAGGCGCAACAAGAGAGGGAGAAGCCTTGCTGAGGTCCCTCGCCTCCTTGTTCCCAGAACCAGAACCCCCAGCAACCACCGGAAATTGCCCCCTGGGAGCAACAGAACCCCAAGGGAACACAAGCAAAATGGCAACAAACCCCCCTGCGGCAAGAGAGACAACCCTAGCCCAACCCCCTGAAGGAGGACAGATCCGGAGGGAAGGGGAGTATCTTTCATTGTGGGAGCGGTCCCCAGCCACACCTACTGCAGCCTCCCAAGCTACTACAATAAGAATGTGAAGTTGATGAAGGGGTCTATTCCCCTGACCATCTTTGACCTGTTCTGGCAAAGACAAACTGCAGCCCAAAAGGCAGAAAAGAGGACAGTCAACCAAACCACCACATACAAGATATGTTACGTGGGACTTCCAGCTCCAGGAAAATGGACACAGTCCTACGCCCAATGGTCCTGGAATTACCAAAGCTTTATCAACGCTTTGCGGGACATCTATAAATTCACCACATTCTCCAAGTGGTTACGCGTACAAAAGGACCGTTGTGACAACCTAATGCAACAGGAGGGGTGCTGCTCAGGCTTCTGATACAACCTAGCAATGCGGGCCAACACTTTCCAGTGCAACTTCATCAAACAAGAGATTCTCATCTTTGCTGAAGTGTCCAAGGATCAACCAGAGATATCAGTTGAGACATAATTGGCTGAAGCAAAAAGAAATGAAGAAACAGGCTATATAGATAACCCATACACCAGGGGAGATTTCATGGCACCTGTTGACGGGTGCCATTGCATAACTCATTACTCTATCTTGGTTTGAGCCGTGTTTGGAGGTATGCACATTCAAACTGCATGTTCAACTGAAATTCAGTTTGAAGTCACCAACAATCTCACAACAAGTGTTGCTTGATGTGTATGTGATTTTATTTTCAACTCAAGTGGAAAACTTGAACCATGCAAATCTGAACTGATACCAAAACAACCACAGTTCTGATTTCATCATTCTTTTGAAAATTTACTTTCTTGATTGTTTTATTTCAAAGAAGTATCTTTTTTTTTACTTTTTTGAGGCAAAAAAAACTTAAATATAATGTGCTTTTTTGAATGGAATGAATTCACAATCTTCTGTTTTTGAGGTGCCGCAATTCATTGTAGTCGGTCCCGCATTTTGAAGGAATTTTAAAATCTGAAGAATTGGGTCTTTACCTACCCCCATTTGTACACTTTTTGGCTCAGACCAAACTTTTCAGCAAACAATCATTTGGATTTGCAACGAAGGTGTCCCATTTTAACCATTTTTTGGTCAAAACAGCAAAAACCACCTTTACAACCTTTCACACACCTGTAAATCACTGTGAAATATGAATTTGTACTCTGGTGTACAGGCGTACAGCAGCATAAAAATTCAAATGTCACAATAATGTAACGAGTGTACACCAAGCACCACAAAAAAAGCAAAAAAGCAACCAATGGGAGTTGGTCTTTGGAAACTATGGCACAACTTTTGACCCAACTTTTTTTTCAAAAAAAAGTCAACTATTACACATGTTCAATGCACAGTCACTGTGCAAAATGCACAGTGACTGCGCAAAAATGATCTTTGAAAATGTTCAAGTCAAAATTTTATTTAAAGGGGATTATTACGGAGGCCAACTACCATCAGGTGTACTTGTCATTTTTTGGAAGAGGGTAAAAATTCAGATGTCTTGGATAAAAATTTTATGATATACTTTTTCTGATGGAAATTCAATTCTTTTTGGTAAACTTAGGAATTCATGACATCTAAAAACCAGGGGACATATGTAATCGTGTATAAAACTTTCAAAATTCAACTTCTAAAGAAAATTAGAGCTCAAAATTTAGCTCCAAATGTACTCAATATGGTTTGAATCCTTTTTATGAATATTTTTTCATCATCTATAGGTTTATAGAAAAAAATTTTCTCAAGAGGTTTAGATTGAAAATTAGTGAGGCACTGCAAAGAAATAATAAATGATAGTTGATAAAGACTTGTTAATCAGAATGATTTTCCACATGTCAATGAATGGAAATATTGATGTATTAATATTAAAGAAGAATTATTTAAAGATGTACCAATATTGATTGGAGCATTCAAGAACTCATAAAATCATAAGATTGACTTGAGTTCAGCTTGGGTTCTATATGATTTGTGGATTCATTCATTATAAAGTTACAATTTTGATCATTTGTATATCAGCTTGCTTTGTGGTTCACTTCAGAAGATGTTCTACAAATAACTTGACCCACATCACCATGATTTCAAGTCCTATGGAGCCAAAAATGTACAATCATTGGGCAGGGGTTCAAGTAAGAACACATGCAGTGGCACTGGCATGCCAGTGCCATAAATTCTCCCCTAGTGATACTTACCTGGAGAGAAAAACAAGAACTTCAACCCCCACACGGGGATGGAGAGGACCAACAACCAGCCGGCCACCAAAAACAACACCAACACCAAAACTTGAGGGGCCGGGTTCCAAGGTCAAAAACAGAGGGGGAGATGCAGGGAACCGTACTCCAGAGACAATGAACAAGGCCGGGGTAGAGGAAACGGAGAAGGGTTGAGTTACCGCATTGGTCAAGACAACCAGGACAGACGCAATGACAGGGACCAAGACCAACGCGAGCAGAGCAGGCAGAGAGACCAGTGAGATCCCGGCGACAGGGTGAAGGGCTATAAGTCCCAACAGGGCAACCCAAAAGACGCAGCTCAAAACCCAGGCAAATCTGCGTAGGTATTCCAGCAAGAATTTTTAGCCAGCCCTCACCGTGTCAGCCATAGACCCATAGGCCCCCCCTTTTTTTTTGAACCCCCCCCTACCCACGACCCTACAGGGAAAGGGCAATGTTTGTCTACACCAGGAGAGAGTAATTTAACTTACATTGAGTACCTCTATGTTGCACCCTGTGCGCTGCGTAGGTCCATTGACCCAGCAAGGACCCACTGTGAGAAGCAAGATAAACTGGCAATGCCAAGAGGTTGGCCGGACAAAATCCGCTGTGAGATAAACATTACTGCATGGGCAATAGTGCTACAAAGTGCAGGCCTTGATAGGAAATAAAGCAACATGTTGGAGCGGTTCAAGCTAAGATTTCCACAGGGGATTCCCCCCACAGAATGGAGGGCAAGCAATGGTACACCCCACCAAACCACAAAACAGCACAGCTGGATAGGGAGGAGATAATTGAAAACCTCCGGAAAGAGGTGGCAGCCGGCAGGATGTTTGGTCCCTACAGCCCTGAAGAGGTGGCAACTGTGTTTGATTTCTTTCAATCCATTCCGTTAGGGACAGCATTGAACTTGGACGGGTCAGTACAACCAATAAATGACCTCTCTTTCCTGTATAAGAAACAAGGCATTCCTTCCGTCAACTCCTTTGTGGATCAGGACAACTTCAGCACAACATGGGACAATTTTAAAACCATCGCCAGATTCTTCAAGCAAGACTCACAAACATACAGTCTTGGCCTCTTTGACTGGGAGAAAGCCTAGAGGCAAATCCCAACTAGAATGGACCAGTGGCCGTACCTGATGGTACGAGACTTTGACGGCAACCTCCTGCTGGATACTAGGATCAGTTTTGGTGGCGTGGCCGGCTGCAGATCTTTCGGCCGCCCATCAGATTCAAGGAAGGAGATCATGCTAAGAGAATTTGATCTAGTACACATTTTTTGTTGGGTGGATGACATTCTATTTGTCAAGCTAACCAAAGCCAAAGTCCAAATGGAAGAAGTTGTCCTTTGTTCAGCACAACTGGGGGTCAAGACAAACAAGAAGAAATACTTGGAGTTTAGCAACAAACAGAAGTTTATAGGGTTCATATGGAAGGGCACAACAAAAAAAACCATGAGACACCCACCAGAGAGCAGAGAGGAGCGGCTCCAACAAGTAGAACGCTTCTTGGTAGACAACACAAAGTTCTCATTAAACAAAGCAATGGTACTTGCGGGGAGCCTCAACCACGTGACTTAATTCCTCCCACAACTCCAATGCCACTTAATGAGCGTGTACCAATGGCAGAAGGAGTGGCAAAACCCATCAGCCTTACGCCTTGTACCAAACAAAATGTGAGAAGACCTCAAGAAATGGGCCACGGCTTTAATCCAATAAAAATTGTCTAGCCTCATCCCAGACCCAGACCCTACCGACGTAGGCTGGGTGGGGGATGCAGCAACGTCCTACGGCGTTGGGGTAATCATAGGCAAGAGATGGGGCCGGTTTTTCTTGAATAGGCCACCTCCACAAGAACGAACGGGGAACATTATAGCATGGTTAGAGACCATTGCAGTAAGTCTGGGACTCCTCATGCTACTCAAGCTCGCTTCTCCCCAGGGAGCGGGGGGCATCATGAGAGTGCTCCGGGCCTGACCCCACCCTAAGATGAGATTAGGACGCGAGGGCTAGGGCCCTTTGCCCACACTGGACTAGCCAGAGGTCAACCATACAGGCACAGACCTGGGCTTGTCCGTAGACAGGGGAGGAAGGGGTCTCAGAGAGAACCCCCTCCCTTGTCCATGAGTACAAACCTTCAACCAAAGCAAGCGGAATGGACAATCAGGTTTTTCATTTTTTTTTTTCATAATCATGTAAATGTGTTCAATTTTGTTGGTCACCAGAATCATACAGGCACCATTTATTTAGGGCTTGACGCTTGGCAGTTGCCAAACGGATTCAATGTTCTGGGAACCGTCATTTACCACTGGGTTCAACTTCAATGAAATAACAGCACATTCCAACTGGACGCTATGCCTCTTGACTTTGTCAGGCTGAAAGAACAACACCCAGGTATGTATTCAGCGGAAAACTTCCGCTTGATGGTGGAAAAGTTTGGTGTTCAGGAAAGGGTAAGCTCCCACACTGCCAGCATTAACCGGACAAACACGGCTGTTTGAGTGGTGCTCAAACAGCCGTGTTTGACCGGTGGTTGGACGGGCACTGTCCGACCAAAGCATCTGCCAACTGGTCCAACAGATTGTTCTGATCAGTTCCTGGCTGGTCCTGTGCAACCAGTCATGTCAGCCTCTGTGATGCCAAGGGCTAGTACCTTTTAGCTACACAAGGTGATAAGAGTTCAAAATAAGGGTAAAGTGGGATATTTTCACGTAGAAAAGGAGTAAAAAGAAAGTATGAAAGAATATAATTCTTTTGTAGAGGGGCCTGCTGGCGCAGGGGTGTTTGTAGGTGCCCTCTAAATCAGAGATCTGCTAAGCAGGGTGGTATCTGATTAAGCAAACAATGGGTTTCTGCGTAACAGAAGGTGGTACCAAAGTGCTTTTCCAATTAAGGAACCAGAATGGGGACAGAAGGATAAAAGAAGTACTCACTATTGCTTCTTTTAAGCCAAAAAGCCACGTAGGGGGGTGAAGTAGAGCTTCTGGGTAGATTGGATGGTTTCTGCGCAGGAGCTGGACACGTAGGATGGTTGATTTAATAAGAACACCACGGACAAAACAGGCAAAACAGGGCAGAGTAACTGAAATAAGGACAGGACACGGCGTAACTGATTGACTGTAATACTAAATGATGATGATGAACAACATTTGGCGTGGAAAGAGGGCTCTATATATACTATTTTCACTCATAGCAGAGGACCTTTCTTGCCTGTGAGCGTGTAGTTGCTATATTTCAGCGCAATGTGGCCAATTTGGGAGATTGGCACTAACACGGTGCGGAATCCGGTGTCGCATACAGTAATGCGACACCCGGTCGCACGCATGACGTGTTTGCCCGCATCCAACCCCAGCTGCGGCGACAGTGACTCCCCACACGGGTCTGTCGCAGCATCTCAGCCACTGTCGCAGCATCTCAGCCGCTGTCGCAGCATCTCAGGTGCTGTCGCAGCATCTATGGCCTGCTGTCGTAGCATCTCCTGCTGTCGCAGCATCTGGGGCACTATGACAGCCACTATTTTTTTTTCTTACCCTACATACGCAAATATATACCTGAATGGGTGTAATTTTGCCTTCCTTTACAGCACTGTGCAGCGCATCACCCACAAATCAGTGCACATAAAATCTACGGCTGACTTAAATGGGCTTGGCGACATTCAGCCTTCAGGCCGCAAAATATAATACAGCACCACATAGGGCAAGCGCACTGTTAGCAGCAAATTAGTGCCCCCATAAGTATTTATGTATGTAAATGCATGGCTGGCATAAATAGGCCTTGGCAACGTTATGGAGGCAGCAAATTACCCATACCGCACCACATCAGGCAAGCAACGGGAGCCATATTGATTCTGTAGGCTAGCCGGGCTAAGTTCTCTATAGTTACTACGCTTCAATTTGTAGGAAGCACGGAGTTGCCATCTCTGTATGCAGGCACTTCAAATTATAAAAATTGAAACAAGCATTGCAACTTTGAAAGTACATCAGTGATCAATTTCAAATGGAAACATGATAAAGAATCAACACACTGCTAGGGGTGAGTTGAAAAGGGATTGAATCAGAAGATGTAGTAGATGATGTCTTGAAAGAGTCGTTACTGAAGACGGATGGCTCTGGATTGGAGACAGCTGGGATTAGTTTGTTTTGATCAAGTTTTGCGTGCTTGAGGAGGTTTCGCTTTGAGATAAGTTGTCCATTGACTTGTGTTCCATCAGGATGAGCAAAGGAATGGATGGAACATTTTGAGCAAGTACAAACTTCCATTGCCTGAAATTTATAGGAGTGATTCTTGAGGCAGGAGGATAGCACGAACAGACATGGAAAAGTTATACAAAAAGCCAGACAGTGATGCAACAAAGCAGAAACTGATGCGACAAAACAGAAAGTATGTGATGCGACAAAACAGAAAGTCATGCGACAAAAGCAGAACGTGATGCGACAAAACAGAAAGTGTGATGCGACAAAAAAGAAAGTGATGCGACAAGATCATGCTGTAATGCGACCGACCAGAAAATGATGCGACAATTGGTCTGTCGCATCATGATTTTGTAATTTTGAGTCTGTTACATGTCGCGCAAAAGTGTAGCGACCGGGTGTCGCAGGAAAAAATGCGACACCGGATTCCGCACCGTGTAACAAGGCTCATCCCAATGGCATTGCTGATCATTATTTCAGCGTCACAAGTGTTTTTAATGACCCTATTTGGTTATTGTAACTAAGGTACATAGCAACACTGACGTGTATTTGTATCTGAAATGGGCCACAAATGACGCAAATGGGCCACAAATGGCTATGGCCAATCATTAAAGGCCACGCTGGCCATGTTACTCTTATGTATTCAAGGTTTTTATCAATGAAACCTTGTAAATAAACCACGTAGAATCTACCAGTACCCTAGTTACACTTGCACACGTGTGGTAACTAGAGGATTAGCTATTTCCACGCATTTGGCCAATTTCCAATTGGATTATATAATCCACGCGCGGGGTTGGAGGTTTAAACCCCAATTGGGCCTAACTCTTAAACTATACACAACACCTCAATTATAAGTCCATAATTGGTCATTTCACATATAGTATGTATATATAACAAGTACATACACGTGTAATGTCATCTGTGACACATAAGTGTGGCCAATTCTTATGGGTAATTGGTTCAAGGTGAAGGAGTAGGAATTCAGGGATACTTCCAGTGAGGGACCCTACATTAATTTGCATGAGGATTCAGAATATGACATAATATTCTAAGTTATCCTCAAGGTTTAAAAGTTATTAGTATTTTTTGTAAAAAGTAGTTGTTATTTTAATTTATTACTTGTTTTTAGGACTTTGCTAATTTTATTGAATAGAAATAAGTAAACTAAGTTTTTTTTATACATTATTAGTCATATTAATGGGTCTTAATATTGTGGTAATAATGTCTCTTTTTATGTTACTTTTGTCAGGTTGGCTCTGACCTAGCAGCAAGCTGACAAGTCACAGGAACTGATTGGACAGGCTTGTCCAACCCACCAGCAGGTGCTTTGGTTGGACAATGCCTGTCCAACCACCGGTCAAACATGGCTGTTTGAGAACAGCTTGAACAGCCGTGTTTGACTGGTTAATGCCAGTAGTGCCAATGGTCACATATCACAATTACATTTACTGATGATTTCTTTTTCAACTCCAAGATATGTGGCATAGTCACTGACAACCAGATAATGATCAATGTGATCCTAAAATTTAAGTGGGCTCAATTCAAAGGCAAGGGGCAGTGGTTGAGGTACTTTGCACATATCTTGAATCCAATTGTTCAAGTTATCTTGCAGCCCTTTGGAAGCCACAACAAGAAGAATAGTTCTAGCTCCCAAGATCAACACAAAGACTCAGGTGATGAGGACAATCCTGACGATGCAGAGGATCAGATAAATATGTATGTATGTTCAAATTATTCCCCAGTCCAAGTTTCATACCAATATGTATGCTGCATTGGTTCTGTTTAGTTTTAACCAGGAGGAAGATCTTGGCAATGAAGAAGATGAAAATGATCCAGGTAACATTACTGAGCTGGCCACAGACCTGATTGGTGATGATGAGATTGAAATTGAGAACAATGATGTGAATGAGTTGAGTGACAAAGAAAAAAGTGATCAATACACTGAGGCTTGCAAGAAGACATTGGCCAAGGTGAATAACCTTCCTTTTCCCTTTTTAAATGTTTTCATCCTGACTTTTTTTCAATAATCACCAGTTCTGTGCAATAGCCCGGAACCTGAAAAAGTCACCAAACTCAAAGTTGCTTTCTGTGGAGATCTGTGGGGAGAAAGGTTGCTCAAGGCCGCACAACATTGAGCAAGATGTGAGGACTAGATGGAAATCAATGTCGGGGCAACTTACCAGCATGCAAAGGTGTTCAGTAGCCATGTGAGTCAATTTATCTCACATAAGAACCCAAACAATGCTCAAATCCTCCATCCAGTCTTGAATGGCAGAAAGATAAGCGCCATGGAACCCGGCAAGCATATCATATCACTCAGGATGGCCTCAACTTAGCCAAAGACCTCGTCAACATCCTTCAGATCTTCCAAGAGATCATGGTCCAAGTCTCAACCTGTTGTGCAGCTTTAATATCACAGATTGTCATCTTTATTGATCAGATCACCAGCCATTTATCAATGGTAATCAGCAATGAAGAGAAATTATATCCCCCAGCTTTGAGGAACACCTGCTGCTCTGGCCTGCAACTGACAAATAATTACTGTACTACACAATCACCGACTGCTCACCATTATACCGTGTTGCCATGGGTGAGTATTTAATGTTTTTTGATTCAATTTTTTGTTCAATCTGATAATGACTAAGCAAAATTGAAGTTCTCAATCCCTTGTTTAAGGACAAATATTTCAAACTTGCAAAATGAAAACCAGAATGGATCACAGAATCAATCCAACTCACCCATGAGATGTGGGAAACATCCTATAAACCTCAACCTCACAAAATTACCACCTAACAAACCAATCCACATGTAAAGGTAAGTCAATTCAGCCATCTTCCCCAATCTTCCAAATCTGACCCACCAAACACCAGCCTCCAACAGGTGTTAATTGTTGCTGGGCTGAGTGGAGCATCACAAGCAAGGTCAGGAACTGTGTCAACCAATGCACTTACGATGTGGCATGCTGGAGGATTGGCTTTGGATGACAAGGGAAACCCAGTCAATCCACTCAAGTGGTTCAACAAGGGCGTGTGGGGAACAATCACAGAGGCCTCCTACAGATGGCACCAGATGTGCTCAGCTGAAAAGGTGTGTATATCCAATTTTATTAGTCACACTTTTACAAAAGGCAAGTGCGTGGGTTCTCCCTGACTTTACTTAATTTGTTTTTAAAAAAAAAATTAAATAACCCCCAAAAACTTTTGTGCCACAGGTTGACTGCCAAGCGTGTGCGTGAGCAACATGCAAAAACAGCCGGTCAATCATACAACATTGTTTTCTATCAGCGTGCCAACTTTGCACGCCCTTGCATGGTTGCATGCCCTCATGGGGTGTGTGGCTCTGCCCATGTTTCACTCCAAAAAGGAGCCGCTGGAACATACCTGCTTGCCAGGAGGGAGCGCAGGACAAGCAGGTCTGGACATGCTGGCTGATAGCACTTGGCCAGCAGATTTGTACCTGCTGGCCAAGAGCACTCAGTGAGCAGGTTTTTACCTGCTTACCAAGAGCACTCGGTGAGCAGGTTTGTACCTGCTTGCCGAGAGCACTTGATGAGCAGGTTTGTACCTGCTTGCCGAGAGCACTTGGTGAGCAGGTTTGTACCTGCTTACCAAGAGCACTTGGCAAGCACGTTTGTACCTGCTTGCCAAGAGCACTTGGCAAGCACGTTTGTACCTGCTTTCTGAGAGCACTTGGCAAGCAGGTTTGTACCTACTTGCCAAGGGCGCTCAGTGGGCAGTTTGGTGCCTGCTTGCCAAGAGCACTCGGGCAAGCAGGTTGATACCTGCTTGCCAAGAGCTCTTGGCAAGAAGGTTTGTACCTGCTTGCCAAGTGTTGAGTTTTCCCTGTTCTCATCAACTCCTCCCTAAAATCCCTCTCTTCTTACTTTTCTAGTCACCTTAAGTCAGACCAGATTATATCCATCAAGTAGCCTGTTTTCTGTTGTTATAAGCTTTCTTTTGAGTCAAATATGAATGCTAAGTAACTAGCTCTCTCAACTACTCATGTCTCTACGGTGAATTCTTCTCTTTCTTGATTTACTGCTTGATTTTAATAAAGTCTGATTACTTAGAATTAACAACTCTGTGCATCTGTGGATTATAGCTTGTTTTTTCTTGATTAACTCATCTGGTTTGACTAAAAGAGACTGAGAAGTCTTATCCGGTTTGTTTCTTCCTCTCAGATTTTATTCAATGTGCTTGGTTCCTTATTCATTTCCTCCAACAACTTTTTGACCACTTGTATCTAGTCTATTTAATCCGGCTAGCTTCAAGTGAATCAAGTATTGGTTCTTCCCCTCTTTTTCCGTGAGCCAGTCCCAAACAAGCTCCTCACTTCTTTGGCCCCTTCTTCTCAAAAATCCTCCTTTTTCAGTTCAGTTTGTTAAAATTTCAACACTGAGAGCTCTTGGTGAGCAGGTTTGTACCTGCTTCCCAAGGGCACTGCCTAGAGCACTTGGCGATCAGGTTGGTATAACCTGCTTGCCAAGAGCTCTTGGCAAGCAGGTTTTTACCTGCTTGCCAAGAGCTCTTTGTCAGCCTTAGAGACAACACTGTTGCCCAAAAGGCTTCAACAGTGCCTTACTCATACTCCATGATATTCTAGCTTCAATTCAATATATTACATGTGCCATAGTTGTGTTGTGTTATTCCGCAGAAATGAGGAATAATGATTCAAGATTAAATCACTTCTAAGTTGTTTCCCCTGTGAATATAATCCACTTTAATCTTCAAGGTTTTGCACATGGTTTTGCACCTTGCATATATTCAATTTGATCTTCTGAGTTCATCCCCACATGACTGGAGGATGAACAAGATTAGATCATTCAACCAGAACCATATTTTTCCAGAGCATTACATCAGAGTTTTCATCATTACTCAACAACCTAAAGGTCCTCCCATTTCCTCACTTCTTAGTGATCATTTGGGGTCACCTGTTGTTGACTATTCATCACTACTCTTATCTATAGCTCTCCAAAATTAATCTTCTGATCAGTTGATCACACCCTCTCTTCATCATCTTCATCAACAATCAGAGGCACTTCTCTTAAGAAGTTATCATCTTCATCATTGCTTTTCTGTGGGCTTTTTAAGCTGTCAAACCCACATAGGTTTTTCTTTAAAGAACCTTGGCTAGTTTTCCTTTAGCCTAAAACATAGGACTGCTGAAGAGCAGCTTCACCCTCTAGTTACTTAACAGAGGAGGCCTCAAAGGTTCCTCCCCTACTTCCTCTCCTCTTTTGGATTGAGCTCTATTCCTCCCCTCTTGGGTTCAGAGAAGCAAGGTTAAAACCTTGATTATCATTATTGATTATTCTCATCAGCTCATAAAGCTTGGTTATACTTTCTTTAAGTCTTCATCTTGTCTTGTCATTGTCATTCCTTCCCTTGAAATACACTGAGTTGCCCCCCATTTCTTTGTGTCCTGTTGCCACTGTAGAGGCCCACGCTCACACTCTTGGTGAGCAGGTTTGTATCTGCTTGACAAGGGCACTTGGCAAGAAGGTTTGTACCTGCTTGCAAAGCACACTTGGCAAGCAGATTTGTACCTGCTTGCCGAGAGCACTGAGAAAGCATGTTGTAGCGGAGTGTGGTAAAAATTGCAACAACCAACGTGAGTCAAACAATCACAACAGGCAGAGTTGAGCAGCAAGAAAGAAGAGAATACATAGAGTGGGAGAAAATGGAAGAGTGGGGGCTCCGACCTATAAGAGTTGGAAGTTAAATAGACTGTGGTAAGGTGGAAAGTGAGCTGACGCAGGCACTGCAAGAAAGTCTGGTTCGGATGGCCGCATCCAAGTTTATATTGGATGCGGCCATCCAATTCAAACTTGGGCGCGCGCCACCAAGTGAATCACTGACTGATTCAAACTCAGCAGCACAGGCATTTGGCCACTGAGCTTGAATCGGTCAGAGATTCACTCAGTGGCGCGCTCCTGAGTTTGAATCGGATGGCCGCATCCAATATAAACTCAGATGTAGCCATCCAAGCCAACTTTTCTGGCAGTGAGGTGGGTTGGGCTGAAGACCCAGCGCAACGGCAAGGTTGTGTGAAAATTGCCTAATTAACTGGTTGGCGGCACGGGCGCTATGCACCAGCACAACTCAGGTTGAGCTGGGTGGATGAGAAAAAAGATGTTTGCTCAGGGCCAACTGTACACAAAGCAACACTGCAACAGTTATGTTGCATTAACTAAAAGTAACGGGTATCAGTAATGATTTTTCCCTGTTTTTTATACGCTAATAGTAACATGTGTTTTGTATGTTACCCAACGCCTGGTAACGCAAGTTGTTTTGGTTGACAATAAAATATTGTATGTAGCAGCGGTAACGGTGGGGGACAAGGGGGAAAAGGAGGAAAAAATTGTTTTCCAAATCATGTATCTTTCTTCATTCTCACATACAAAATTGCAACTATTGTAACATGATTTTTTTACGTGTACTTGTTTTTATATTTCTTTATTTGTGTGTATTTGTGATGAGAAAAAAACATGTAATCTACTTCAATGTAACCAATTGTTCCAATGCCCTACCAGCTTTTCCAAATTCACCGGGGAGTTTTACACCCTTGCGCAGCCACATCATGCTATTCACGCATTGTGACATAGTAGATGGGAGTAGACTTCCTTGGTTGCTGGTGCAGACGTCCACTGCAGCCAAAAAAAGGTGTTCAACTGAGCAAAAGAAGATTCAACGCAGCCAAGATAATCTTGGGCAAGAAAAGTGATAGTCGGAAAAGTAGTCAAATGAGCCTTCCACCATTTGAGGGGCATCATGAAATTTTTGACATTGAATTCCTTTGAATTCATCTGGATTTTCAGATAGTTTCCAATCTTTTCAGCAACAGATGTTGTGTTTTTGGTGACACAGGTTGCAAGGCAAATCATGAGACAAGAGGTTTGGTGTTCTTCTGATGGATTTGGTATTACCTGGATGTTGTTGCAACTAGTTTCCTTCTCAAGAGATTTGAGCAAATCTTGATAGTTTTTGAAATGGGTTTTGAATAGATTGAGACAGTGCTTTGATTCAACACCATTGACGCCAAAGCCAAGTTTGAATATGTGCAAGCAGAAGCAGGGGTGAACAATATTTGCTAAGATGAGTGTTTCGCATTGCATTGCCTCTTTGAGATACTTCTGAACCCGCTTGAGCATCTCAGTTAAAAAAGGGTATAATGTTTCCGCTTCTTTGGCCATCTCAATCTTTTCTTCCAGCAATTCCTTTAGTTCAAGATACTTTGGGATTACTAGCGCTCCTAGTGTTGGACTGTCTCCTTCCATTTTCTTGGTGAGCTCCTTGTATATCTGAAGTTCTTGGTTGAGTGCGTTGAGGTCTTTCCAATCTTGTGGTGAAAAGCTGACATTGTCAAATACCCCGGTAAGTGAATCCTTATCACAATTTCTCCCTCTCTCTTGACTAGCCACATTGTTTTCTTGATCTTCCTTTAGAATAAGATCAATCAACTGTTACAATGGTGTGAATTGTCAATTGTCAGTTTCTGCTATTGATTAGAGCAACAGAATTGGTTGCCAAATCCCTGCGGATTAGCAATGCTGATCCCACCAACCAACTGCATTGGGCAAGATTAATGTGGTGTAATGCCACTCCAGGATCAGTTCTGGAGCTAGCGCGGTACAGACTTGTACCCTGTTAATCTAAGATTAACACTCAAATGCATGAATGTGGGGCTATACCCACATTGCCAATCCTTACCAATGCAAAAGAGGGCCAAGATTAGCGTAATCTGGAATTATGTTAGTTTTGCTAATCCACAGGAATTTGATGCCCAATGCAGTTGCTCTTATAGAAGTTATTGAGACAAATGACTTACCTCCTTGGCCTTTATGGCTCTCTTTCAACTATGGTATTTAATATTCAATTGAATTCCATACCCTGCAATCAGAGGCTGAACCTTCAGGTTGAGTCTTTTGGCTACAGCGTCAAATTTTCTTTGTTGCGCAGCAGATTGTGTGATTGTTGTGATCAACTTGTTGAGTTTGGTGGTAAGTTCCTTTAATTGCAATGATTGGTTTGTATTTTCTGGCGGGGAATCAGAACAAGCATCATCATTGTTGTTGCTGCAGCTTGATTCTTCAACAATGCTTCCTTTGTCATCTGCATTGGCATAGTCATCATTGTCATCTTCACATTTGGGAGCATTTTGGGCAACACCGGAGCTATCCAAAGTTTTATCAGCAGATGTTTCTTCAGGTTCTTCTTCCTCAATTACATTTCCAAGGACCGGAAAGAAGCCAAGAATTAATTGCTTTTTCTGCAAGGGGGCTGAATTATGTCAGAGTTCATCTGCAGCTCCAAGCGGCAAGAGAAGTCATCAGATGATTGAAGATGCAACATGTAAGTCACATTTCCCAGACCAATCAGATAAACAGTCCAGAGCAAGCTGACGCTCATGATTATGCAATACAGAAGATCCAAAACAAGGAGTGGCAGCGAGTGGATCAAAAAAGGATCAAAATGACAAACTTCAACCTGAGGATCACTTGTAATTCAAGTCACCTCCCTAGAGAACCATGGAAAGCTTAAATAGCTAAAGCTGTTCCTACTTCCCATGTTTGCAGATTGATAACAGGCAGAACCCAATCCAACAACCTTATTGCTTGCATTAGCATCAAGAATGAAAGGTTAGTCTAGGAATTGAATTTTGGCTGTTCATATCAGAGGTGACTAACTGAAATACTGTTGCAGATCAACTTCCAGAACGGTTGCAAAGACATCAGGCTTGCTAACATCCCAAATCAGTCCACTAACTGAAGGTTAAGCACAATGCCTGTTGATCTTGCAAAGAAGCAAAAAGCTAATGATGAAAAATCATCATGACTAGATCACCTATTGCCAGGAGAAATAGCACTCAGTTGTGAAGGAAAGAACAGGAGAGAAGTAAGACAAAGAAAAGTAAATAAGTTTCTGATTACCTTATGTTGAGACTCACAGGACTGACATAGAACTTGCTCAGCTTCAGATATAGGTTTCTGCTGTGCAGACTACCACTCAGAATATTATCTGCAGAGAAGATATCAGATTGAGTTCATTTCATTCCTATCTCAGCCTCTCCTGCCCCTAGGTGAATACCAATATCCTTTTCATTATCTCTAGCTTTTTATTTGTAGCGTTGTACTTCTTTTTCTCTAACAAGCAATGCTGCACTAGCCGTACAAACTCTTTTAAATTTGGCATTGAGAGCGCAGCTAATCCGGCATTCCCAATCAAAGAAAACTTGTGGCAGATGCAACAAACATGCATTATTCCAGGATCCCAACTAGACAACAAGCCTCTGAATTGGAAAATCTCTTCCATCTTCTTTGCCATCATATTGTTGTTAGAGCCAGAGTCGGTAGTTTGAGCAAGGAGTTTTTTGTACCATCTGTTCTTCTTGAGTAAAGCTACAATTGGCTGTGCAAGTAGGTCTCCTTTGTGCCTCCACATCATCTTGATAGCAAGGTGACGCAAGTGGTGGTTCCAATCACTGTCTACATAAGCAATAGCAGCACCAATAAAGGCAAATTGGTTTCTCTTGGTTGTCCACATGTCATGAACAAGGGTAAATTGGTATTTTAAGCTGGTGATCTCCTTGTAAACTTGTCCTTTGAGATAAGAATTAAGCCTTTTGGCTCCATTAGAGTAACATGTTTGGCTGAATGGGTTCGCCAAGGAGTTACAGAACTTCAAGGCAGCAAGAAGTTACGGATCTTTGATTTGCTTCCAGGGCAACACTTGTCGTATTTGCCAGATAAATAGAAACTGTTTCAAGACTTGATTGTTGAACGTAGGGACATTATGAAAAAACTTGCTGATAGAAGGCTGTCCTTTCTCGAGCTGATTGGACGCATCATTTTCTAGATTCTGAGCTATGGTTGGAGGAAGATTGGCTTCATTTGCAATAGCTTGGGCTTGCTTCAAGAACCCCTTGTTAGTTTTGGAGAGCTGATTTGATCCATCACAATGTGTCTTCAGGTTGGCAAGACTTCTTCCGTGAGCTCGCTAAACCTTTTTGCACCACTTGCAGCAATAATTGAGTGCAGTTCCCTCAGAGGCTCCCGCCTTCCAAAAGGGTTTGTGGAAGAAGTCTCCCTCCTTCCAAAAGGGTTTGTGGAAGAAGTCTTTCACCGGGTCTCCTTCCTCTTCAGCTCGTCTGTTTTGTGATCTAGTCTTTGGAGAATTGGATTCAGAATGCTGAGAAAAGTCAAATTGTTCCAGATGATCATCCTCATTAGCACTGGAAGGAGCCGTATGTTTGTTCTGGGTGGTCTATTTGTAACATAGATAATGAAAAGAAGAGAAAGCGTCAGATGCCTATATGATATTTCACTATATGAAAGGATTGAGAAAAACTAACAGAGTGAGAGGCTTTGGGACTTTGAATCCAATGAGATTTAGAAGCCTTGGTTCTTCCAGAATGATAATTGGATGAATTGTGCCAACGGGATTGACCTTTGGACTCCTTTGGGGGCTGGGAATCGGACCTGGAATCCAATTTTTCAGACTGTGAATTGGAACAATTGATTGAAGATTGTGCTGGTGAGGAAGTTTGCTTTTTTTTCTTTTGACCAATCTGTTTTGAGTTTTTTGTTTCCTCTGAGTCTGGGATCAGATACTTTGAGTATGGCTGGCATCAGATGTGTTGCTTGATGAGACCACTGGGCACTTATTTTTTTTGAGTCCAAGAGTTTGAAGACTGAGATTGTGATGCCAATGGAACCAATGATCAACACAAATCAGATGCAGGAGTCACATAATCTGGATTTTTTGATGGGGTAGGTGGTTGGCTGGACGTTTGGGTTGGAACTAAACTGCTTTGGCCAGGAGGTGCATCTTTGGAGTTCTGTGAAGCCATGTTGAAAGGGATATTGGGATAGTCGGGGGAGGGATAATGAATGTGGGAAGGCACTGGCAGACAAGCAGAGTGGAGAGGGGTGCACATGACAATATTTAGGGCTACCTGCAAGGGGCGGGGGTACTAGCCGCCCCTCCCCAGTGATCTGCCTCAGTCATATTGCATGGCTGGGTAACTTTTGTAACGGGAAACATATAGTAGTGGTATGGTAACACATGATAACGCTTGGGAAACGTGAACTGGTTATGTTTCCCTAGCGTGAATTCCGTTTTTTTTTGTGAGTAACGTAACAGCGCTACTCAGCAATGGTTTTTTGTACGTTACTGGAAATGGTCCAGATACCATAGCATATTGTAACATTGCACTGTTGCGCAAACAGCCTGGCCTGGTCATTTAAAATAGGGTCAGGCTAAATGCACTCCAACTTTTTACTTCATGCACTCCAATTTGGAGTGGAAAAGTGTGCACTCCAATTTTTTTGTAGTGGGAAGCTGTCCACTCCAATATACTTGGAGTGGACAACTTTCCCCTCCAAAAATTTTCACTACCTTGGAGTAAACAATGATGCACTCAAAATTCACTTCAAAAATTTGGAGTGGACCTAAAGTCCACTCTAAAAGTTTTGGGGTGCACCTCAAGTCCACTCCAAAATTTTTGGAGTGCACCTGAAGTCCACTCCAAAAAATTTGGAGTGCACTCAAAGTCCACTCCAAAAAAATTGGAGTACACAAAAGGCCTTTTGAGTGCAGCACGAACTGACTGACTTTTTGCGTGAAATTCTTTGCTCTTGCCGAGTAGGGTCTTTTTTCATGCCGCAAACCAGTTTTATATAAGACTTGAAAACTCATGACAAAGAGACCATTGAGCACCAGTGGTCACAGCATATTGATATACTGAGCGAGTGGTTTGACAGGTGCAATTATGGTACGCTCACCATATCACATGCAGGGAAAACTTGTTATTTGAGAATTGGAGGAATCACTCAAATCACAACCCCCCAAGCTCACCAAATTGGCGCAAGTCCTCAGACCCAACTTGACCATGTAAATACATATCACACACCTCACCCATCACAGACCGCGCAAAACATGACCCAAGTCACCTTTCACCAACTCCTCAACCCACACGGGCCACACCTGCGCTCTTGAAGCCGGCCGGCATCACACACACACACAGTTGGAGCCGGCTCTCCGACAAACCACACTCATTCACTCACACCATACTCAATATGCCTCACCCCCTATGAACATGTTCACAACTTCTCCCTAGAGAAGTAGTAGTTGTGTTTTGCCCATTGGATCTCATTTGTACCTAGACGTGTACTCGCCAAAGTAATGCATATCAATTTTGCAAGACATAATTACATATTTGAAGAGAGATACTAAATAAATAAAAGAAAAAGAGAACAAGTAGAAGTGAGAGATTAACATAACAGTCAGAGCGGCATAAAAGGGCGGAATACAAATAAAACCATGCAAAAGCAAAAAAAAAGCTACAGAGTTGCTGCTTCTAAATCTTCTTCAAGACCTGCAAGATCTGTCTCATCTATCCATTCTTCATTAGCGTCTTCACCATCGAGGTGTTGCACGTCAATTGCTGCCGCCTCCAACTCCTCTTCAACTGCCACCTTTTTTTTCTGTGCTGCAATGCGTTCAATCAAGTCGTGCCACTGATTAATATGTGGCTTATTTGGTAATGGCTGACACTGACCCCACAGCCAAACGACATCCTCTGACCACTGTTCCACAGTTGCTTTGTGCTTCTCTAGACGTGCTTTCAACTCTTGACTGATCATTTTCATTTTGTGTTGTCTACTTATCCCCCCCAATTGCATCACATCTATGTGATCCAGCGTAACAATATTCTCTTCTTCCTTGGAACAGAGACGCCGACCCCCCTCTTTGCACTGCTGGAGAAGGTCGTAACCTGCATCATCAAAACCAACAAAGATTGTCAGCCAATGATATGATATTAAAGCAAAATGCCGACTGAGAAGCTGGGTGGCACTCACGATGTTCAATGTATCCAATATAATTTGACAAGTGGCCATGGTGTGCTATTGCCCAACCCACAGATCAAGCCAACTCTTGGGCAATCAGTTGAAACTCTTCCTGGATTCTACTCAAAATGAGTACACAACTGATACCTTCTCAAACATTAGAATTGACAGCCCAAGGGGCCTTGGAGTGAAAGTATAATCCATTGTTCCAGAACTTATTGTCCAGCGGCAACGTGACAAAGACCTTGTAAGTTAACTTTCCAGCAAAGTCCCATGACGTCTGATCCGGGAATTTGGAAACATAATCTGCGTAGCACTGGTTGAATGCCGCAATACTTTTATTGACTGCTGGGCGTCGTGCTTGAATGGCCTGGAAGATCTTTTCTTTCAGTTTGGTTCCTAATCTTGCTCCAATTGTCCGAGAGTTTAACACCGGCTGTCTTTCTGCATGTAAGTTGACAGTGTGGGTGAAAAGGGTTGATTTCACATCCCAGAGCAGGAGTAGAAGCCTCTGTTCTTCAAACCTTTGTGCACCTAAAAAGACAACCAGAACCAACAAGCTCAATGCTCCAAAGAGAAGCAAAGACAGTTTAAGAACAATTAATCACCTTTGCCAGTCAAGACATTCCTGTGCAGAAGCTCCGCCTGAATCTCCAACTCCTTTGTTTGTTTGGCAATGTTGAGCAACTTGTTCATTTGATCTTTTTCCGTCAGGAACACCTCGGGACCCATGAGGCGCTTTCTAAAACAATGATGGTTGAGTATTGCGGGAATTGAAGGTACGTAGAGTGCAACAACTTACGTTAGCAATTTGAGTACGTCCTGTTCTTTGTATAGCTTCACCAATTTTAGCCGCTTATTGTTATCCTCTTCTGTCTGACGTGATTGAAAATTTTGTTGACATCTCCATTGCCGCATGAAAAAATCTGTAGTGTAGTTTTTTCTGCGCCTGGAATGAGGATTCCGCAATTTGAGAAGGTTGTCTAGCTCCACGCAAGTCTCTTGACGTCGTTTGACAGCATTATTGAATTTCCTATGCAACCATGATGCTGTCAAGCAAATTTTAAGCACATAAAACCAACCAAAGATTAAGGAGAAGCAACTGACGTAGTTTATTTATCCCCCTTTGGTTATGGTATCCCAGTCAATGGGCTATTGCAGCCAATCGGTGATTGCAAGTTGCATAGCGCAACAGACTAACAAGCAAGGCCAAGTATGACCACATCCTCTCCAGCCCCTCTCCATCAGAGAGCCCCCAGCCAAGATTATACCTTGGGTTATATTCTATCTGACATAGCCAATTGTGTACGTATGCATGAAAAATAGACGTCCTGAATTGAATGCGACCTTGATCCTCCTCAAAAAGATTTCTCTGAATCACACACAGTAGATAAAGCATCAGATAAATCAGTATGCAGGGGGGATTTCAGGGGGATTTGAGCAATATGACTAACCAATTTAATAAATTTTTTGAGTGAGCACCCTATGTTGTAAAGGATGCCCACATTTTGGCCTGGTTCTATTGCCTTTAGAATCCTATTGATCAGTGCACAGGGTAGACTCCTCTGCTTGCCAGAATTGTGTATATTTGCAAGATAGATTGCTGAATTGTGTTGGCAACAACAACCCATCAAGCCTGTGTCATCACAGCCCTTCCATGTCAACTTGTTTCTCCTATCATTGGCAGCTTTGTGAGCATCAGCACATCGGTCGGCCTGCAAAAGATGCAGAACAATTATTCAAATGAAATGAGCAGTGAGATATGAAAACAAACATGAACCGACCTGAGATGGCGGCTGATGTCAAATTTCCGCCAAACAAATGTCTCCCAACATTGCATCAACTTCTCTCTGCTCTAAGAAGAGGTCAGGGGTCCGGATAACTTCCTTGCGACTTGCTTTGGTGTGATGGCGGTGCTGGAAATTCTTGTCTAGACAAATGACTAATTGATTGCGCGTTGTCTCTGGGTAACGGTCTGAGTTAGGCGGTGTGGGGCCAAAGAAAGCGGGACATGCGTTGACGGCCAGTTTCTCCTGTTTGTTTAGTTTAAGAGCCTTCATCACCAAGGAATCAGTCATATTGTTGAGATGACGCAAAAAGTCCACCGCAACTGAGAATGGCTTGCACAGGTCACGAGGCTGGTGAATCGTTTGCTGTCAGCATGGTTGAATGAACAATTCAAGAAAAAAGTAATGTCAGGGGCTTACATTTCCCTTCTTTTTGGAACACAAACGTTCAGACTGTGGTTCCAACCATTTCCTGAAGCCTTCGTAAACGGCATGGCTCCAACGTGACAGTGGTTTCACATATTGTTATGAAAGATCATGAGTTGCATTGAGAAAGCTGTTTGAGGCTGTACTGGGGACCCGGCAAGGTAACCTTGTTGGAGAAGCCAAACGATATTGTGGCTACACCTACAGAAATTCATTTGCCGTCTGTGTTGGCCTGGCGGATAAAATGTGGAGTCGTTGTCAGTCTGGGGCAGATAGTTATCATTGGGTTTGTCAATGGCAGCGCAATAAAACATACCAAGAAGATCCACAGTGTCAAAAATCCGTTTTGTATAGTTATGGGGAGCACACTTGCAGTTGACAAAAGATTTGGAAGCGTCCAAACCAGACCAGTTTTCTGTGCGGTATTTTAAAGCCAGGTATGTGGGATGTAGCATCTCAATTATTGATTGGAAGTTGAACTGTGTTGCCTCGCGTCGGTGTTGTTCTATCCAGGATCGAAGAAGCAGATCAATTGACTTCTTTGGATAGATTCACCCAAGGGCACTCAAGTTGCTGATTGCTTTCATCGCCTGTATCACTGTCTGCTGATCCGTTGGAATTGTCATCAGCAGGCATTTCATCATAGGTGGGTTGAAGTATGTTGTCCTGAAACATATTGTCCTAGATTCCAGCGTTCCTCTGAGAAGCACAAAATCGCGCTGCCATCTCGGCATATCTGGCTGCGTTGGCTGCCCGGCAATGTCGTGAAGAGCAATTGCCGTAGATTGTTGTCTTGACAGTGTACATCCGCATGTTTGGTTGAGTTGAGCATTTGAAAAGATGATATGTAGTTTTGTGAAGGAGGACAGACAGGGGTTTTAGTGCGCACAGCCGCATACTCAGTGCACCAGAATAAGGGTGCAACAGCTGAAAAGTAGGAAAACAGGATTTGCCCATAACTTTTTTGTTCCAAGTCAGAACCGTGTGAAAATTTGAGGGAAATTAGAAAGATGGATGAAATAAATGCTTATAAATTTATAGCAGTGGTGTGGAAGTATGTGAGGAGTTGTTGAGGAATGGAGGTTTTGGAGCAAAAGGCTTAGAGTAGGAAAACATGATTTGCATAACTTTTTTGTTTCAAGTCAGAACCGTGTAGAAATTTGAGGGAATTTTGAAAGATGGAATAAGAAATTACTGTGAATTTATTGGCAGCTTTGTGACTGTATGTGAAGAGTTGTTGAGGAATGGAGGTTTTGCACCAGAATGGCAGGAAAACAGGATTTGCCCATAACTTTTTTGTTTCAAGTCAGAACTGTATAGAAATTTGCGAGAAACTATATATATGTAAGAATAAATTACAGTGAAATTTTTGGAAGCTTGGTGGTTGTGGGTGGAGAGTTCTGAAGTTAAACTTAGTTATTGCTACATGCACACATCACAGGTCACGGAGTTTATCTCAGGATGTACTGCATCAAATTCTTTGAAACCTGTTGCAATGAACAGCAGCTGAGAGCCAGATAGTGTGATGCGTGGAAAGATAGATTGCATCATCAGAGACAAGCAGAGAAACAAACAAACATGAGACTGAGAAAAACAAAGCAGAAACCATAAGACTTACCTGAGAGCCAGATAGTGCGATGCGTGGAAGGATGAGGAAAGATTTCTTCCACGCATGCTGCTCTCAGGTAGGCTGGAGTCTGTGTGACAGGTGATGAACAGGTGAGAGGCAGATATCACAGAAAACAGGAAGACACAACCGGGGAAAAGAAAAGAACAAGGATCACTATCCCAACACCCCCCCTTGCCAAAAACCTGAGAAGAACAATGAAGAAAAGGAACATACAAAGATGAGAAGATAGAAAAAAAGGAGAATGAGAGGGGAGGGAAGAGAAGGAAAGAACAGGAAAAGAAAATGAATATAAGATTGAAAAGGGGAGGGGAGGAAATGGGGATGGGATGAGGAGAGACAGACCAAGATCAAGAGAGCTAGATAATTAAGGGTTAGCGGGACAAGGGCGGACTCAAGGCTGTCAGACCAGGCCGAAACGCTCTTGATTTTTCTCGAGGAGTACGCGTGATAAGGGTTTGGTGAGCATGTCAGCTTGCATGTCGTGGGTGGAGACATGGAGGAGAGAAATTTCCTCCTCCTGGACGCACTCCCGGATGAAGTGGTACCGAGCATGGATATGTTTGGTGCGGGCGTGGTGTTTGGGGTTCTTTGCCAGCGCCTCCGCCCCCTCATTGTTGACATGGAGAGGGATCGCAGTGTTGGGACGTAGGTGGAGCTCGGTGAGAAGGTGGTGCAGCCACAGTCCCTCCTTAAATGAGTCGGAGAGAGCTTTATACTCCGCCTCCGTGCTGGACAGGGACACCGTTGCCTGCTTGCGTGATTTCCAAGAGATTGCACCGTTGCCCACTTGAAATGTGTAGCCGGACGTGGAGCGTCTGTCGTCCCTGTCCTCGGCCCAGTCCGAGTCACTGTAGCCTGAACAAGTGAGCTCCCCGCCAAGACAAAGTCGGAGGTCCTTGGTGGAGATTAGGTAGTTAAGCACACAGATGCCTGCGGCCTAGTGGGCTTCCAAGGGGTCCCGGAGATGTTGCAAAAGGTGGTTTATCGCGAGGGGAACATCAGGACGTGTACACTGAGAGACCCATAGTATAAGGGAGCCAATCAGTTGGTTGTATGGCCCCAAAGACGGAGCGTTTACAAAGATTCTTGAAGTTAGCGTCGGTGGGAGTGGTCACTGGCATGTGTTTGCCGTTGAGAAACCAATCATTTATCTCGTCAATTTAATGTGATTGGTTCATGAACAAGTGTTGGGAGGTTGTATCCCGGGTGATCTTGATGGATAAGAAATGGTGGAGCTCCTTGTCAGCTCCTATTTGGAATCTCTGACCTAGTTGAGAGATGATTTGATCAACGAAGGCGGGCTTGCCAACGACCGCAAGATTGTTGACATGTGCGGTGAGAGCACAGATGAGGTTCCCACGCTCTATGCGGAAGTAGAGGGTGGGGTCGTACTTTGAATTAGACATTCCAAGGGACAGAAGAGCTTTGTGTAGCTTGATGTTCCACTGACAGGGGCTCTGCTTCAGCCCACAGAGAGAGCAATTTACTTGGCAGACCCAGTCCGGGTGGAGTGGGTCTTCAAAACCGGGAGGCTGTTCCATATATATTGGCTTGTCAAGGTGGCCGTTTAAGAAGGCAGTCTTGAAGTTGACTTGACGGCCTTTCCAGTTGCGAGCCGCGAGTAGACTGCAAATCAGGCGGAGTGTCTCCAGACAGAGAGTGGGAGAGAATACCTCCTGGTAGTTGATTCCTTGGACCTGAGAATAGCCCATGGCAACAAGGCGTGCTTTAAGCTTCTGGATGGTGCAATTGGGCCTGCGCTTGATTTTGAAAATCCATTTTGATTTGATTATTTTCCGTTTGTGTGGGCGGGGGACTAGGTTCCACGTTTGCATCCCAAGAAGGGACGCAACCTTGTCGGCGGCGGCTTTCATCCATTTCGCTTTATTGGGTGAACGCAGGAGTTGACGCCACGTTTTCAGAGTGTCCATGTCCTCGGCGGCCTTGGCGCTGTTTGCCCAGGTCCCGTAACGGTCAGGGGCCCTTCTCTCCCGCGCAGAGCGACGTTTTGGGGGGGGGGGAGGGGGCTTTACTTGTGATCGGGGACTCAGGGACAGATGCGTTACCAGAGGGCCCCGTGGGGACAGCAGGAGACTTCTCTTGTGGTGAGGGAGGTAGGGGTGGGAGATTGATAATGACTATATCCAAATTGGCTGGATTGGAGGGGGGGTCTCTTGACGGCTGGATGGCCCCATTGATTTGGGTGCATGTATCAAGGAGGAAAGGCAACGATCAAATTGAGGTGCAAGTTGCACGTCAAGGAGGGGAAGCTGGGGTGTGGGTGTACAGGCGGGCGGCAGTTCAATCTCCACTGGCGCTGGTGAGGGTATTGTGTGGGCCGGGTCGCTCGGAGTAGGTGTAGTGGCCGGCGCAGGCAGTGATGGTGGTTCAGGCCAAGAGATTTCTGCCAGAGTTGGGGGAGCGGGTTCCTCCAGTTTAGCATTGTAGGGAAATGTGAAGTTGTGGAAGATTACGTCGCAAGACTTTACCACTGATCTCTTTTCCAGGTCCCATAGGCGGTAGCCGTTACCGTTGGAGAGATACGACAGCAGTATCGACGCTCGACCCTTCCGGTCAAGTTTCTTCCGGTTCGCTTCAGGTACTTTGTACCATGCAAGACACCCGAAAGGGTTTACTTGTGAGATATTGATGGGATGTTGACCAAGGACCAAGGCCGGCAATTTGAAGCCAACTGGTGTCTTGCAGGGCGTCGAGTTGTAGGAATGGAAACAATGGCGGAGGGTGTCGACCCAGGATGATTTGGGAGTGTGTGCTTAGAGAAGGGCACATCGTACAAGGTTGCTGATGGTGCGGTTGGTTCTCTCCGCTACCCCATTCAGTTCAGGGGAGTGGGAAGGCCCCGGCTCGTGGGTAATACCCAAGAGTTGAAGATAGGAAGTGAAATCATTGGAGATGTATTCTCCCTCGTTGTTGGTTTGGAGGGCTCGGATGGTGTGGGATGTGGATTTCTCAAATAGGGCGCAAAATAGCTTCAAGCAATGGAAAGAATCACTTTTATATTTCATGGGATAAACAAAACACGCTTTGGAACAATCGTCGATGAAGGTAATGAAATACTTGTAGCCTTCCCTTGAGTTGACCTCATATGAGCCGACGTCAGAGTGAATAAGCTGGCCTGGGGTGGTTGAGCGATGAGCTTGACAAGACTTGAAAGCTTTCCGGTGCATCTTGCATTGGATGCAGGTGGGACATTGCTGGACGTCGATCTCATTGGAGATGGATGGAGTGATGTTGCTGGTCCAGAGCAGTTGTTTGAGCGGCCTGAGGCCAATGTGTGACAGACGTACATGCCAAGCAAGGAGTGAATTGTCAACGGGGGGCTTTTGAAGAATGGAGGGGGAAAGAGAGCTCACAGGCTCTGCAGGCAGATAGTATTAATTTCCTCGGAAATAGCCGCGGCCGACCAGGTTGGGAGTTTTGTCTCTGACTGCCTTGGTTAGGATGTCCCACACGTCTCTCGTGAACATGACTTGAAGGCCCTGATTGCATAGTCCCGCCACTGATAGGAGTGGTTCATTGAGTGAGGGGATAACCAGGGCTTTGACCTGCGTCTTGACGGACAGCGGAAGGGAGATGAGACCCCTTTGGGTTGCCTCGACGGTTGATTGGTTGGAAAGCTGGACGGGAGTATTGTCCTGTCGCAGTTGAACAAGTGAGGAGGCTTCTGGCAGCATTGTCATCGAGCAGCCCAAATCAAGGTTCAGGTCACCGGTGGCGTGAGGGTTGACTGTGGAGGATAGCAAGCAGATTGCCTGGTGAGTTACAATGCCAATCTCTGACCCCGAGTAGTTGGTGTCACTGTCATCATCAGGCTGTGAGTGACCTAGTTGCGCTACGGAGGTCCTGCCAGCTTTTGCTGCAGGCTTTGAGGGCTGTTTGGCGGTCTTTTTCTTATTGGACTGAGTGGAGTCGAGTTGGCTGTCTGTGCCTTGGTGTTGTTGGGCTTTAGCCTTGCGGAGAATCCTGGCCGTGTTGAAACACGTGTTCAGATCTTGCCCATCAACATTGCAGAAAGTGCATTGTTTTGTGCCCCCCCCCGTTATTTGACGGTGTGGAGGAGGACCTGGTCTTGGCCAATGAGGCTGTGGTTGGGTCAAGTATGTCTTCTGCCCGGGCCTTCCGGCAGAGACCTTCCTGCTTGAGTGCGGCAATGACTTGGCTGGACGCAACGTAGGGTTCGTTCATTAGCAAAGAGACGCATGGGAGCCAGTCTGGAGAGAGTGAAGTGAAAATCGCAGTCGTATAGAAATCGTCCTGCGTGAGTGGCCTTTCTGGGTTGGTGAGGGCGTTTGATTGCTTGAATATTTTGGCCATCTCCTCAAGGTGGGGTTTGATGTTGTCCCCCTGGTGTCGTGACAAGAACAGCTTACGCATCCAGTACAAGACACCCCCAGATGAGGAGTCCTGGTGCGCGGCACGAAGACCGTTCCAGAGCGCCCTACCGTCCTTGTTCAGATGACGGATGAAGCGTATGTTTGCTGGCTTGATTGTGTGAGCAATGACACTGCAGACCGCGCCGTTGTTGTACGCAAAGGTAGGTGAATCTTTGGGGTTGGGGATCGCCGGGTTGATAATGTAGCCAACGCCCGTGGTGTTGAGGTGCATATCAATAACCCAGCTCCAGTCCAAGTAATTGGACTCGGGGCCGGGAGATTTCAGTTTCTCCATGGTGCCGGAAAGTTTTAGAGCTGGGTGACCGGTGAGTGTCAGCTTGCTACTATGTCAGAGCCAACCTGACAAAAGTAACATAAAAAGAGACATTATTACCACAGTATTAAGACCCATTAATATGACTAATAATGTATAAAAAAACTTAGTTTACTTATTTTTATTCTATAAACTTAGCAAAGTCCTACCACCATAAAAATAAGTAATAAATTAAAATAACAACTGCTTTTTACAAAAAATACTAATAACTTCGAAACCTTGAGGACAACTTAGAATATTATGTCATATTCTGAATCCTCATGCAAATTAATGTAGGGTCCCTCACTGGAAGTACCCCTAAATTCCTACTCCTTCACCTTGAACCCATTACCCATAAGAATTGGCCACACTTATGTGTCACAGATGACATTACACACGTATGTACTTGTTATATATACATACCATATGTGAAATGATCAATTATGGACTTATAATTGAGGTGTTGTGTATAGTTTAGGAGTTAGGCCCAATTGGGGTTTAAACCTCCAACCCCGCGTGTGGATTATATAATCCAAGTGAAAATTGGCCAAATGCGTGGAAATAGCTAATCCCCTAGTTACCACACGTGTACAGGTGTAACTAGGGTACTGGTAGATTCTACGTGGTTTATTTACAAGGTTTCATTAACAAAAACCTTGAATACATGAGAGTAACATAGCCAGCGTGGCCTTTGATGATTGGCCATAGCCATTTGTGGCCCATTTGCGTCATTTGTGGCCCATTTCAGATACAAATACACGTCAGTGTTGCTATGTACCTTAGTTACAATGACCAAATAGGTTATTAAGGTCATTATAAGCACTTGTGACGCTGAAATAATGATTAGCAGTGCCATTGGGATGAGCCTTGTTAGTGCCAATCTCCCAAATTGGCCACATTGCGCTGAAATATAGCAACTACACGCACACAGGCAAGAAAGGTCCTCTACTATGAGTGAAATTAGTATATATGGAGCCCCCTTTTCACGCCAAATGTTGTTCATCATCATCAGTTTATATTACAGTCAATCAGTTACGCTGTGTCCTGTCCTTATTTCAGTTACTCTGATCTGTTTTGCCTGTTTTATCCTTGGTGTTCTTATTAAATCAACCATCCAATGTGTCCAGCTCCTGCGCAGAAACCATCCAATCTACCCAGCAGCTCTACTTCACCCCCCTACGTGGCTTTTTGGCTTAAAACAAGCAATAGTGAGTACTTCTTTTATCCTTCTGTCCCCATTCTGGTTCCTTAATTGGAAAAGCACTTTGGTACCACTTCTGTTATGCAGAAAACCACTGTTTGCTTAATCAGATACCACCCTGCTTAGCAGATCTCTGATTTAGAGGGCACCTACAAACACCCCTGCGCCAGCAGGCCTTTCTTCAAAAAAGAATTATATTCTTTTTATTTCTTTCTTTACTACTTTTCTACGTGAAAATACCCCACTCTACCCATCATTTGCACTCTTATCACCTTGTGTAGCTAAAAGGTACTAGCCCTTGGCATCACAGAGGCTGACAGTGAGTGCAGGAGCAAAAGTCGCCGGGGTTTTATGGACCTTGGTTTTGATCGCCTTGCCTTTTGGGGTTTTGGTGGTAGATGTGGTTGGGTTTTGATCGGCCATGGTGGACAATTGCGCTGTAAGAATGGTTTAAGCTTTATACAAAAGCAAACGGATCCTTTGAGATCTGGCCTGGCGGATGAGCAAAGCTAATGCACAATGTAAGACTCAAAAGTGTAAGTTAATACCTTTTGCTGAATGGAGAAGGGGAATATTGAGGTGCAAGCTCTGCCCTTCTATACTATCAGAACAACAAGACCACCAAGATTGCTTGGCAGGTTATTTTTAGTGATAGGACTCGTCTGGTTCAGATGACTGCGGAATGTAAGGTATGTATATGGTTGCTGATGGATGTTGTTGATGATACTAGATGATGTTAACTATGACTGATGATGTTGACTATGACTGATGATGTTGTTATGTGACACAGGTATGTATCTGAGGTAAGTATGTGATGATGTTGTTACTAGGTGTATACGGGTAATGGATGAGTGTTAAGGGTTATGATTGTTAATGCAAGTAGGTGATGGTGATAAGAGGTGATGGTAGGTGATGATGATAAGAGGTGATGATAGGTGATGGTGGATGTCGAGGGTGTATGTGTATGATGGAGATGTGTTAAGATGACGAGGGTTGGGAGCTGACGCTACTACCAAGGATGGATGATGATGAAGGTAATGAGTTCTAGGAGCTGACGCTACAACCAAGGATGGATCAAGATGAGTTGTTATGGGTAAATGATGATGTTGTTATTGTTGATGATGATTCCTTAAAACCTCAATATTGGGGGACTTATAATGAGGAGTGACCAGTGTTATTATACTATGGGGGATAGTGAACAATATCTGTGGATGATGAGTGAAGTGATGATATATTCTGATGGTAGAATCTGGTGAGGAAGGGGGGGGGGGGGGGGGGGGGAACACCTGGAGGAGAGCCTCTTTTATATTGAAATCCTGACAAATGGGGGGTGGTCAACTTGTAGTTGGAACAATTGGTCATGGAACACAGTGGAACAAAAATTGATGACTAATCACAGCTGACATGTGGTTGATGGAAACAAATGGAACAATGGAACAAGTGAAATGTGTGTGACTTGTGGTTCTGAACCTGATGGAACTTTCCATGCTACTATGGGCCTAAATTGGGTGGAATATCCTAGAAAAAGGGGTTACCAGTGCCTAGTGGTTGAGTTGGGGTTGTGGTTTTTGTGTGACTACCCTGTGAAAGTGCCGTGTAACTGTGGAAAACTGGAATAAACTCGGGTCTAGGAACTAATGATGGCCATAACTATTGATCCAAGCATCTAACAGAGATTCCATGAGTTGTTCCCTAGGATCAATTTGCCTGAAGAATGTTTTCCTGGAACAATCTATGGGATTTTGAGGGTTTTGTATTTTTGACGACTGTAGTAGGGATTAAGGTTTAGGTGACAGAGTATGTTGATTTGTTGATACTGCCTGATCCGGTTGAGTGGTGATAAATCTGTGAGTTGTGTTCTAGAGTGAATTTGGCCATAGATTCTGATTCTTCAATAATATTTGAGGATTTCTGAGTGGATATAAGAGAAAAAATGAAAAAGGGAAAAGAGATAGAGAAGAAATAAGAGAAATATAAGAGAAAATGATAAGGGAAATAGATAAAATAAAAATTGAAAATTTGTGTCATATTTGGAACACCACACCGGCTAGCAGGAAAAGATCAGTAAACAGATATTATTTTAGCTTGCGTGGCCTGAATGTCTACATACGCCTGACTGGGCCTCAACAACACACCTCACCAAACCACTGTTACTGTGCCCTGTCTATCTAGCAAGGCACTAGAAGCATTGCAAGAGGCTATTGGCCTCTATTTCTGGAACTGGTTATAAGACAAGGGTTTTGCATCTCACTTCCTGAAGAAAAACCCAAACTACCAAGCTAAAATAAATTAGCTCTGCTAAAGCTATATTGTAGTTGACATTATCCAAGCTTTTGAGGTGTTAGCTTTAGATGTAGTAGAAAACCGCTATTTCCCGCTAATGCTAAGTCACAGCTAAATTACAGCTAATTAGTGGCCACCTACAGCTAATTAGCTTCAGTTTATCTCTAATTTTACCTTTGTATCTCAACTTGTTTGTAAATGTAGCTGTAACTGTGGTAGAGCTAAATTGTAATTGTAGTTTAGCTAACACAGAAAACGCTAAGTTAAAATGCAACACCACTAAATTTATTGAAATAGTTTAAGTGTTGCCTGCAACCAGCCCACTCATTGGCGCCAAGATTTGCCCCAAACTCAAATCCCTTTGTGTTCACTCATACCCTTACTATTGTCTGCTCACATAAATGCCTGTGTGTGGTGTCTCCCTGCCACTTTCCATTCATGAGAAGCTTTCCGGCTTGCAAAGAATAACCATATTTAAAATCTAACTCTCCTAGATTCTTGAGCTGAACATGTCAGCTTCTTGCATCCCAATTCTAATCCCCAACCCTCCCTTACTCTTGAATGTATTTTTTGAAGTCCTCTCTCACATTATTCAGCACATCTCTTTTGCTGTTAAAAAATGACTTTGCTTTACCTGCAGACTTCCACTGTTTCCCCACAGGTGGTGGGAGAGGTTGTTGAATTGTAGGTGGAGCAAGAAGTGATGTATAGATGGTGTCTGGAATTATCTGATGTTTTTTTATTTAAGCGTGATGAATTGACCCTTAAATTGCTAAAAACAGAACCAGAACTAAAAGAGACAAGGGTTAAAAAACAGAACAGAATCATAGGAGACAAGAAATGGAAAGAACAAGAAACAAACCCTAAATATTCATTTTAAAGGATAGGAAGGACAACAGAGATAAGAGGACAACAATGGAGCTTGACAGATTAGGAACTAGAAGATGGGATGATGTTAGTTGAGATCAGGTGAAGCGAAGCAATGATGATGATTAATTCTCACCAGATTGAGCTGGACAGGAGTGAGGTGATTAGAAGAGGATTGAGAGAAGGAAGAAGAAGAAGAAAGAAGAAAAAGGAAAAAGTAAAAGGAAAAGGAAAAGGAAAGAAGGGAAGGAATCAGGATGAGAGAAGCAAAGAGCGGATTTGACAAGGGATTTGGAGGTAAGAAGAGGATGTGAGAGGGAAGTTAAGGAGAGGTGAGAAGGGGAGTTGAGAAGAAGTCAAGTGAAAGCAAGATTGGTTGTGAGGTTGATTGTAGGATGAGAGAGAGAGAGAAGTCGAGAGAATGATTGTGGAGGATGAGCTGGGATGAGCAAATCCCAATGACTGATTGAGTCGTGGCAATCTTGAGATTGAGTTTGCCTGAGATTAGGTAAATGTTTAGGTTTGAGCCGCGTGTCTGGAGAGTTGATCCTTGGATTCTTCATCTTTCACAGAGAGTTCACAACTGTTCAACAAATTGCTGGGAGAAAAAACTGTGGGAATGTATGGAGGGAGCATTACGTGATTTGGGATGTTCAGGAAGAGGTTGATGGATAGATGGTTGATTGCAGCATGAGTGAACACTAGATGGCAAGTGGGTAGGGCTAGTGCCTGGGGTGATACCAACTAGAAGTTGGACTTTGGGGAATGAATCCAGGCGGGCAGGCGGCGAAGCCGCCATGTCCTCTAGTAGGACTAATGGATTGGTTAATGACAAGAGATTGGTTGGTCAGGTCACTTAAGTTGACTTCCAGGGGTTGTATTATTTAAGGTAGGCTATATAGATGGGCCACAAAAAAGGCCAAGTGAAAATGAATTCATACCCAATGAGAGAAAGCAACCATATCCTTTGACATCACATACCATACCACCTGGATGTTGACCAACTCACCAACTGGGTTGAGGCAAGCCTAACTAAACCTCTCAAGCTGAGCGGGCCCAAAGAGCCTGGCTTCCCCGCGGGACGCTCTTGGTGGCTCTGTCTGTGCCAGAGAGGACAAGCAAACTGGAGAAGACATGGACCGCGGTGGCCAATGAAAAAAGCAGAAGGAAAGTCCAAATGCATCCAGCTTTTGCAATTGGCAAAGTTGACTGTGAGGCCAGCTTTCCTGTTGAAGCAGTTGCCTTTTCTGGTGTACATTAAATTTTATGATTGATTTGGCCAAGTAAGGATGTGAATATGTGAAAGACAGACAAAGAAGATCTGGGAAACAATGATTTGAAAGCATTTGCTTTGTTGAACCTATAAAATCAAGGCATTGTCCGGCCAGGTTGGATTTTCTCCTCTTGCCACAGGCCACAAACCGTGGTGTGTAGCTGGAGAATCCCATTCCTCTACGCATTGGGGTGCAGCCTACATTGACAAACCAGCTAAAGCCCAAGCCGTATCACATAATGCGTGGGTGGAGAATCTCATTCCTCTATGCATTGTGGATTGGCATTGTACCCACCTGACGTCAACACATTTTGACTGTAGGCGTTGGTCCAATAGGGTTAAGAGGGAAAAGTGGGAATCAAAAAAATTAGCAAGTTGTTCAGGGGACAAAAGAAATTTGAGATTGGAAATTTTGCCCAGCCAAAGCTGAAAAAGTCTAGAGCAAGGAATGTGACATAAGCCGTGAGTCCCTCCTTCCGGTTGGCAAGCACATGCTTGATCACCACTCAGCCGCAGACAGAGGGTGGGACTGAGTTAAGTGAGTTGCATCCTGACCACTTGCCAGGGGCAACAATGTTGCCCCTTGGTAAGACCGCATGTAGGCACAGTTTTACCAAGTTTTTTTACCAGCGCCTTTTTTTTGCAAAAAAATAGAAGATAATTGTGGGAAAACACCACAAGCATTGTTGAAACAGCTGTACATAATTTGAGGTATATTGCAAAAAAAGTCTTGTCCCCACATTGCTTTATTCTGCTTTTCTGCCTTGAATGCTTGTTGGTGATGATGTGGCTACCTAAGTTGAATCGATTACTTTTTTTGGGGGAAGAGTCGACCTCTTTGTTTTTTCGATCTGATTCAATTTTTATCTTTGATTAGCTTATTTTGTCTATCAATCTTCCTATTTTGAGTTCTGATTGCGACTTACTTGTTGCCGGTTCGCTTGCTTGTTTTAATATTATCTTGAGTTTTAGTTTTGGCAGTTTCGTTCTACAAGTTGTATAGACGTAAAAGAGTTTCTGGTGTCAGGATTGATGGAGTTCCCCTTTGATACTCAAATATTATCAACTCCACTCACTTGCCCATGATCACCAGAACTTTCAGAGCCGAGCATCACGTCGGATTTATCATCAAGGTTTTGCTGCACACCCTTGCCCTTTGCTGAGCGTTCAGCAAACATATTAATCAGACGAACTGTTTGGTTGACTATAAATAAATGGTAGCTTTGCTTACCATTACTTGCTTGTGATCTGGTGCTATCGAATGTCCTCTTTTGGAGTATTTTTTGGTCACTAATCCGGGTTGGATAAGCACAAGGAAGAACGCTTTTCACATATTTTTCGATTTCAGGATCATTACTAAACGATGCGATGTCTGGATCAATCGCTAGAAGCGTCTCCAAAGCCTCCGTGATTGCCGTGGTGAGGCAGGAAATTTGACTCAAGCCGAATAGTAACAATGTTCCTCGTCGATGCGATTCATCGGAAGTGGGTATCTTGTTTTCTTGGATCGTGCCATGGCAATCGATGAGAATGACAAGGTATGGGTTCAGTGCATTGATATTAATTTTTCCAGACTTATCCGTCCACTTGGGACCTTCTTTTTTGAGGTTGACATTGGACTTGGCATTCTTAACCTGAACTCCACAGAAGGTTATATCGTCTTTGTTAAGCTCGGGGTTTGATTCACGTTTAAGGTAGATCGAGAAGAGCTGGTCGAAGCCAACCTGGTTAGGCTTACACTGCACGGCCAAGCCTCGGTATAGAAATTGCATGAAATCGTCGGGTCCCGGTGTGAATGTAATATTGATAAAGTGATTCCAAAAGATGTGACCCTCAGTTAATAGTGTATACCTGTTTTCTTTGCTGATCGCGCCCAGATTTATTTTATCCGCCTCTAAGCCAGTCAAAGTGGTCAGGAAGTCCACCAGGGGAACCGAGTAGATGTAATCGATCGATTCGGTGTTATCTTCTGGAGGAAGGACAACCTTTCGCATGGTTTGTTGCATGGCTAGTAAAAGGATAATCCGGCTAGCGAGTTCTCCGGCGTTGCCAGAGGAAATCAGTCCTTGACGTAAGACGACGGCAAGCTGCTCGATGCAAGTGACCCATCTTGCTTCATCGGATGCCAGAAACCCGTTTGCTGCAGCCGAGAAAGCAAATTGTGATGGATAGTCGGCAACGATTCTCTCGCGAACCTGGTCTATGTAGAGGCAGTGTGCTACATGGCTAGAGACAAGTTCCGAATTCAGCTTGGATGCCGGGTACAATTGCGGCTGTATTGTAGAGCCAAGCAGAGCAAATATCCGGCCCTCGGTGAGTTCGTTGGCGCCTAGTTCTATGCTGCTTCGGCAAAGTAGTTTTGCCTCCGCAGTGGTGATAAGTTCCTCCACGATGCGCTCTACATCATGAGTCTTCCTGGCACATTGAATGTAAGTGCCGAAAAATGGACAGCCATAGCTGAAGAGTCGTTCTTTGGCCAGTAGATTCTCCCAAGTGGCAGGTGAACGATTGTTACACAACACATCTATGGTTGCTATGTTGTATATTGGCGCAAAAAGCTTGTTTTCCCCAACGGTAGGCCTTGCGCTAGGGTCGTTTTTTAGGGAAGGGCTGAAGTTGGACACTTGAGAAGTTGTATCAGTCATGATGGCAAAGAAACCGCATTTGGATGGGACGGTGGCTAAAGCTCGACGCCAATGGCGAAAGGGGGATACTTCGGACGATGGTTTCTGCACGAGTAACTCCCTGGCCTCGTCGATGGCTAATAAAACCTTGAGACCTGATTTGGCGACAAATTGTGTGGCTTTTAGAAGTGCTTGGACTGGCCTCGTAAGTGAACGGATCTTGGGTCCGACCATCTTGGAGTGAACATCTTTCGCGAATTGTTCCGCCGGTGGCTTACAGTAATCATTCCATTCCTTCAGGCGATCCTGGGCGTTGATGGTCATATCTTGTTTTGTGAAAAAAGCAGTGACCGCATCGAATATAGCCGTCGAGAGTTCGATGAAGTCGATCTTATCTTTCAGGATCAAGTCAGCAAGGGAAGATCGTGGGGGATACCCAGTTGATGTTGTTGGACGGAGGCATATGTATATAACACAGACATGCTTCGATAACTCCATGAGCAGTCGAGTTTTCCCTATCATGCTGGGTCCAATTAACGATGTATATGGCGCGAGATATTTTTGACTTGACCATTGCTGTGAGAGGCGACTGAGATTCCTGAGGATTGGTGCCACAATTTCGTCTGCGTTCTGGTAGTCCAAGGAGTAACCTTCCACTACAATATTTTGTTGGCGCGGATCATTTTTTTTTTCTTCGTCTGTGCGAGCGGGGGGACGCGTTGCCTGATTCCCATCGATGTCTAAAGAGGAGGGTCACAAAAGCACCAAATCAGCCGCTCGTGAACGAGAGGGAGGGTAAGCACCGTTTTTCCTACACATCGACTTCATTTGCGCTACGTCCTCGCTGGACAGCTGGTGGCGCTTTGCGAGAATACGAATTATATCGGCTGTGGATAAATCCCTCATCGCATCTTGGTAGATTGACACCCTGATGGAAATGATTTGATCAGTATCTCATCAGATCCATAGCGCATTGGACTCTTGAGGAAAGAAAACTACGATTTGACTAAATATGTACTCACATGTTACAATCTATCGGAGCACTATGGAACTGGATCAAGCAAATGTTGGAACTGCTTCAGCAATATGTACAACCGACTTCCATGATCCTGGTTCCTCCCGGCCCCCGGGGCTACTGTCCCGGGGGAAGCAAGACCTGGACTCCGGACAGATGATCAGTGATGATCAGAGCAGAAAGGGAAAACATCAGAACACAACAACACAACCACCGAGGAATCACTATCAACATTTCCTATACAAAGAAAAAACGAAGCGGCGTAGTACTGCCTAACTGGAATGTCCAAGCTGGAGATCTCGCTCGAATACGCCAGTCTGCGATTGCCAGGCCATTGCCCACTCGGGGTCTGGGTGATACCTTCTCCAGACGACATTCATCGTGTGTATTCTTTGCGCTTTTCTGATCATCTCGTCTAACTCTATGCAAAACTGATTCAAAAAATATCACCGCTGAATCAATCCCGCACCTTCTCACTCCTGCATTGTCAACATTTTTCGATGCTGGGATGTGATTTATATTATATGTACCTGGATATAAAACAAACCACCAAACGGAGATCACAGACTGGTGCGGGACGCTGTTTGTACATCGAGGATACTACGCGGGAGGGATCTATAAATTCACGATCGACTTCTCCTCGAACTACCCATTTGACGGGCAAACGCCCCAGGTGCGCTTCCAGACGGATTGCTTTCATCCGCTGATCGACCAGGCCAACCAGGGCCTCTTCAACCTCGCGATCAAGTTCCCCACATGGAAGCCGCACGAGACCTTTATCTGCAATCTGCTTTACTACCTCAAATCTTGCTTCAAAAGGACTGGCTTGGAATCCATCATTGCTTCTGGAGACGAGTCCATTGCCTTCAATAAGCATGCCTTCAGGTAGGTCTTTGTATATAATCTATCTCCATTTCCAGTCTCGCCTATGCGAGGATTTGATCATGTGTTCGGCTGCATGTAGGTTATATCGGGACCAAACGGATGTGTTTGCAACCCTTGCAGCACAGTCATCGACGCTCTCAAGCTCTTCCACCAGCTTGTACGACCAGCCTTCAAGCTCGATGCAGAAGACTTTGTCCACCTCTTCGCAGACCGATCTGCAAGCACTGGGCGCGAAGGACAACGGGGACCCAAACAAATTACAGCATCTGATCCAATTTGACCCCTTAGATGACGACCAGTTCAAAAAATTGAGGCAGAAGATCTTTCTGGAGTTTTAGCTCCTTCCTTTGAGATTTCCATCCATCACCTTGTAAAAAATATTGGTGGTATTTGTTCGAAAAAGTATATACGTAGAAGCACTTCAAGTTTGCCTGTCGTGCGTACGTTGTTAGTCCACATATTTTCACACTTTCTCATGTTCCTGCTCCTCCTTAGTGCTTGTTGCTTGTTGTCTTGACTACATTTGTTGCTCTCTTCAATTGCCAATGACTTTTTTCTTTAAAAGTTTTGTTGATTTCACGTGTGACACTGTAGTCAAATGTTTTAAACCTATTACAAGCCTCTTGATTCTATCATCATTTAAGAATGTGTCTGATGATAGAATGAACAATGTGAGCCTAACTAAATTTTAGTGAATCCCTATTGACTACTCAGAGAGCAACCAAAAGCTGTAATGGGAGAGAGAATAAAGAGAAAAAAAGAGAAAAGCGGCCCAAATCTGTAAATTGGAATGAAACAATCTATAGAAAAGAAATGACATGGCCTACAACTTCCTTCTTCTTGATAAGACATTGTATACTAAAGGGAGAGGGGATGTATCTTGTATTGGTCAAGCTAGTGAATTTTTTCTGTATTTGGTTTGTCTTGATGCATTGGAAACAAGTGCCGCTGGGGTTATTGATATTACAATCTTTTGAGCTATGTTTGCCTCTGCCTCTGGCACAAAGCGGAGTTGTCTTGACCTAGCTCTAGACAGTTGAAGCGTTGAGGTGGACCCGGTGTGTATTTTGCTGGCTTGAGTGGAATGCCATTAATGATCAAGCCACCATGTTTGATGTCTTGGCAAGTTGCTTATCTTTCACATTAATTAAGAGCAATCCATGATTTTTGTTGTTCTTGAGGGGTGGTCCAAGCCATGGGGATTTTTTTAGCATGTCATGCGGGATGTTGTTCTGTCTGCGTATCATCTTCAAGTGCTCATTGTTGCTGATGTCGAATTTGGTAGGAACTGAGTGAATCATAACCGTGAAAGTGGTCATTGGTGTCTTGAAGTGAGGGTGCACCAGATGGGTCCAAGTGTGCTTGCGCTCCAGCCAGAGCCACCATGCAATCAATCTGTTCATAAATGAATCTGACATAGCCCAAGGGCCTCCATCTGCCCCCTCAACCCGACGCAGAAGGGTCAGGTCCATCCCAATTACTATTGCTAGAATTGGTAATATTAACACTCAAAAAAGGAGCGCACTTGGAGACTTGGAGTACAACAGGAGTCCAAGTTGGACTCCTTGTTCGATTCTTCATCGAGGTCTGAATCTGCGTCCACTCTGTTTGCTAGATATTCCTCGGCATAATCAGAGGTCCCCTGTCCCAGCTCAACTGGCTAGTTTACTCGTAGGCCAGGGCGGTAACGTAGGTGACATCCTGGGCTGAAATGGATCCTGGCCAGGGCTAAGTAGTCAGGGCCATCTAGGCGTTGGCTACACGACGGGGATAGTTGACCCCTTGAAAAATATCATCTTCAGTAATGCCTTCTAGCACAAAATGTGTTTACAACGCAAGAAGGAAGGTCTTGTCTGCATTTATGGTGATGTAGACCCAAGGACTGTGGCATTGGTTGTCGTAACGCAGCTCATCTTGAGTAAGATACTGACAGAACGGAGCCGGGACAGGTTTAGGTGAATGCGGCAGGATAGATGCCTCCCTTCGGCAAAAGGCAGACATGTTTGTGCCACAATCTGATGGCCGCAGATTTGTTTAGTATGGGGATGGGGGGGGGTCAGCTGAGGGACATTGATATTTGATCACTTCTACAATAACTTCCAGGGGTGATACATGTTACTCTGCTTCAGATTGATTCTGGAAAAGTCCACAGGCTTCATCGTACATCTTGGCATCAACAATGGCATGGGCATTGCTCTCATCAGATTCAGGAAATTTGCAATAAGCTGAGAGCAAAGGGGTTACTTTGGTTTTGAACGCGTCAACCAAGAAGCCTTTCTTGTGTCCAGATGGGGGCTTGAACAATGGGAGTCAGCTTTGTGCTAGCATTTTTCTTTCCAATTTACTTCTTGGTTGAGGACGAGGTAGAATTGGATGTCTGTAGGAAGGCTCTTGATGAGCTCCAAAGTGGATTGATTGTGTTCAGGTGCGTGATCAGGAATGGGTTGTTGCATCTGATGATTGGATGGGGTGTGTTTATCAGGTTGATTCATCCACAGATTGGGAAGTAGCTGGGTGCTCTTCATATACAGTTGTTTGATTTATCATGACTGGGTTCGTCCTGGTGGTGAGTGAGGCGAGGGATTTTTGGCACTCGGTCAAGAGAAACCCTGAAGAATGGAGAAGGAAGGTGTCAATAATAATGATTCTTGTGTTTATTTCGCAAAGGGTAGTGATAAGAAGTCCCCCCCCCCCTTTTTTTTTTCCTGGGTCTGATTCAATATTTTTGAACCTTGATTTAAGGCCCCGAGTCACCAAACTCTCAACCCAACCACGTATACATGCGTCGGTGGGTTCTGTGCTTGATGGGATGAACAAAAAAAATGAGAGATTGTCTTGATAACTCAGAGAAGACATAGTGGTCGAGACTAGACTCTGACCACACCCCGGCAAAGTAGCCGCATTAGAAGATTTATCATATCCTTCAGAGCGAAAGGCCTCATGTCCTAGCTGCCATCATCGAACGAAACGAGCTGTATTGTGAGGTGCTACTATAAAGTCGGGTCTGAAGTGGCGAAAGAGGTCAAGCTTGACTAGGTTTCAACTGCTTCCCAGAGAAACGCTTTTCTCGCTAGGCTGGAGTACATAGCTACAAGAGTTTGCAAGCTCAGCTCCTCAGGTTACGTACCGAATCGAGGTCGTGCTGGAGGAACTTGGGATTGGCAATCCATTCGAAGAGGAAGAGGGTGGCGAAGCTGTGGTTGGTGCTATGTATAATAATATATAATCGCTGGCCGATGATCAGTTGTCCCTTTGTCTGTTGACCTTTCAGCTGTTGGTTGATCTGGCAGTGGCACCCCCGACCGCTCCCCCTCGGCCTGGCCCTGGTGGAGGATCCCCGGTTCCCCCGAGGCTGTGCTACACACCCCGGGTAGTATGTATGTATTTATGTTGGATGGGAGCGACGATGAGGATATCTCCGATGGAGGGACACTCACACGAAGAAGAACTACTACCAGAACCATCCAGCTGGCGGAGAGTGGAGCAGTTGAGTTAGAAACAAGAGAAAGAGTGGTTCATCAGCGAGGATGATACAATCAAACTAACCCATATTGTACTCCGAAGCAGGAGGTTCAACGCCAACGATCATCCCGCGGACTCACACTGCACATCCATCTACAGAGCCCCATTGGATCATGCCCGCCACCCGCTGCTCGTCAAGCGTCTCTCGGAACTGCTCTCGCCCGGCTCAGCAAACACATCATCCATCACTGAATTCTCAAGCTGCGTCGCCATCAAGCTCGTCTCGCCTCAGTTGAATCGTCCGCCGCATGACACCCTCACCGAAATCCAAACCCTATCCGCTCTAGACCATCCGAACGTAAGCTCATGCCTTAAAGTTGTATGGATTAGCGAGAAATAACGTAACGATTGTTTTCATTTTTTTTTTTTTTTTCAAGATCGTACCTCTGCTAGCTCATTGGGAGCCGCCCGCACACGCGAACTACTGTCTCTTCCTGCCGCTCTATCCGCTGAGTGTGTGGGATCTTCTGAATGCGCAAAAGGAGCCCTTCCACCCATGCAGCTACGGGGGCGGCTTCGAGGTGCTTGTGCGACGGATCGTACGTGGGATTGCCGCCGGGCTGGGTTATCTGCACGGTCGGACGCTCGCGCACCGCGACATCAACCCTTCGAACGTGGCCCTGACTGACCGTGGGTCCCCCGTCCTGATCGACTTCGGTACCGTCTGGCCCGGTCACCCTTCCCCGGAGTCAGCCAGCTTGGAGTTCGAACTAGGAACCATGTGAATAAATATTTATATGCGCTTTGTATACAGCTCTCATCCAGCCTCTCCTCAATGCTTCCTTCAGCCCTGTCTTGCAATTGGGACCCACCCAAATGGTTCACATCGATCGATTAACGATACCTCTACCCCCCTTTATTTTTTGTTGACGTGCGTGCAGGCCGTACCGAGCACCCGAGCTCCTTTTTGGGAGTCGATCATACTCGCCCTTTGCGCTGGATATCTGGGCCTTTGGCACGCTGATAGCCGAGTTTTACATGCCCATGGAGCGCACAGAGGATCCCCCATCTTCGCCTTCGCCTTCGCCGCACCCCACCCCAAGTGCTCCAGATGATGCGTGTCCGGGTACTGCCATAGATTGGTACTCCTTTGGTGGCGCTGATTTCACTGCTCTCTCTCCCGCTGCTCCCACCGGGCCCCTCCTCCGCAAATCCTTGTTCGAAGGGGCCTGCGGCGACATCGGGCTCGTCGGCAGCATCTTCAAGATCCGCGGGACGCCCGATTCAACCACCTGGCCAGTTAAGCCCACGCTTCCTTTGACTCATGCCGACACATAATCTGGCTATCAAACTGATCTGAGACGCTTTGGTTGAGATGCTTGCACAGGAAGCGAACAGGCTGCCGGATTTCTCCAAGCTGAATTTCCATGCATTCCCCAAACAGGATCTCAAAGCACATCTCCCCGCTCTTAGTTACACGCTCAAGTCGCTGGAAGAAAAGATGGCGGGAGCGGGAGCGGAAGATGCGCTGGAGCTCGAACAGCGAGTGGAAGTGGAGAGACAGGAGGTTGAGGAGAAGGTCCTGTTGATCGATAGCTTGTTAAGTTATCAATCGACCGCCCGCATCGACGCATTCCGTGCCGCATTCTTCCCGACACCTTCTCAGTCCAGTGGCCCGCATTCTTCCTGGCTCGGCAGATCTGTTCAGAACGAAGATCAGATCTGCAAGGATGCTTTAGATACCTTCTTCTCTAACGAGTCCCAGCGTTGATTTTTTGTATATGTTCTGTTATGACTGTATCTCTTTTTGGGGGTAGATCATTGAGAGCAAGCTGCTTGCTTATTACTTGGTTATTATGCATGTATGCGGGACTCTCCTACAGGAATGTTTTTCCCCGCATGTGCAAAAAAAGAAACAATATGCCTGGTTCTACTTGCATGCTCGCTATGCGATCCGGGCTGTCGATCACAGTACATACATATGTATGTATGAGTCGCGGCATTCCGTGAGGGAAATGATAGTCAGAAGTGTGAGTGAGGTATATCTTTTGGTACGCACATCGTGATACGCAACATGAGTCCGCTGAAGTTTGTATGATATCTTCATGCCGGTTGGACTCTGAGAGCAGAGGCGCAGACTGGGAGAAGGGAATATTGTGGTCACACTGACCAGTTCATGACAGCGAGCGTGCGCGTTGTTGCCGGGTACTGCTACTTTCTCTCCAACTGGAATCTGAACAACTTGCATTCACAAGACAGAAAGCATACCACACCCACCCAGAGTCTCACAGCACGCGTTTCAGGACAGCAACACTAGGATGGATTCAGGAGCTCATTCAGGATTGCATCGGTCGGTCGAACTGACGCGAGGACTGTTCACGCATCTGGAGCGGATCCAGGGGATGCAGTCGGCGATAGCCATGCAGCACCAAGCGCTGGAGAACGTGGAGCTGGGCGTCGAGGGCCACTTCAAGGCCAAGCCGCCATCACCGTCGCAGCATCAGCAGCAGCAGCAGCCCGACATTGCCGGCCGCCCGGACTCTTCCTCCAACACCAGACATCATCCCCACCCGCATCGTAATCATAGTGGCATCTCCGGCCTCCAGGAACCCCACGGATCCTCCTCCGAATCCGTCCGCCAACAGTTCTTGAATCGTCAGGCCGCCGTCAGTGGGCTCATGAATAAGGTATTATCACACCAAACTTCATATTTATCTCGCCCGTTTTTTCGTTCGTTCGTACATCCTCTTTCCATCCAGGCTGACTCTTTTTTTTTTTTTCATGTTGTGACGTGTCACTCGCTCATGTTGAAAATATACTTAGCTTTCCGATCTCTCGGTCTCCCTGACTGAAATCCATAACTTGGGGCTTCATTCATCCTCGCCAAAACTGGGCGCCCAAGGCCCAACATCTCCACCGAACTGAAGCCCTTGCGGTCACTGTATGTACAACAATCTACATTGCCACTCACCTAACGAATCGCCGGTTAGCCTCGTCTCCACTCTCTACTAGCCGCGTTCCCTTTTCCATATGTCTGGATTCGGCCCTACATACTTGTTTCACTCTACCTTTCTTTCTCTTTTCATGAAGGGGGGGGGAGTAATTAGCTAACTGTAATGTGAAAGATAGAGGTTATGTCGCAATAGTAGCTTCTCTCTCGTGTTGACATGTCTTCTGAAATGTTCATGTTTGTATGCATCGACATGCGGAGTGGTGACAGAAGGAAGACTCGACTCCATTGGCCCTTCTTTCAACTCCCAGTAAAGCTTTCATCCGAAATCCTTTGCTCCGGTCTAGTTGTGGTCACCCTTTCGCATGCCAATGCCTTGATGTGGCTACAAAACAGGACGATGGTACATAAGTATTATGTTGTTTTCTCAAGTTAAGCAATGAATCAGTACTGGAATAATCATCATCATGGAGACTTTTATCAGTCCTCCACACACGGATTGCATACCCTGTTTTCACCTTGAATTGATTTTTTTTTCAATTGGTGGGGGTGATTTAATGTGATGTTACAGCCACTGGATGAGGAGCTGGGCACAAGGAAGAAGGTATGATTGATGTTTTTGTACGGCACTGGGAGATGCAAGCACAGTATATTATATATAGAGAGTGTTGAGAATGTGTTCAGTGTGTTTTGGAGACAAAACTGGCTGGAAACAAGTTCTCACTTCTTTCTTCTGGAATCTGCTTTTCCAAATGCCATTGGAGGACCGACTTCACTTGTGCAGATTTTTCCACCCAACATGTCTCATGAAGGCTTCTTCTGTGGCAACCTGAAACCAGTTGCCACCAATGATTATAGTGGCCTAGAGCAATATGTACATTTATGTCCAATCAGATCTGTCTAACTGCATACCTTTTGGTGGAAGGAATTGGCTATGTGGTTAGAAGGGTTATGCCATTTCAAAGGTCACAACAAAGGCAAATTTCACATTGGGTGGAATCCAATACATAGGTATGTGGTCTGAGAGGTTATGCCCTTATACAAGTATATGCAGTTAGACAGGTTTCACTGTATGTATGTAAGATCATTTGAGTTCTGATCTTGCTCAATCAAACACATACATACTTCAGGTTGCTAAAATTCTACATACACAGCATGCAATTGGGACTTCCAAGACAAGTTGCCAAATCTTTTTCCTTGACTCCCTAAAGTAAGAAACCACCAAAAGGCTGCAGATTGACCACATCTTCTTGCAGATATGTATGAGGTTGACATTGTATCCAAGATTTTTTTATTACAATTGTGAAGTGCTACATTGTAGGTACATGGTTTTTTTCAGGTCAGCCAGGGTAAATTCTTATTCATGAGCGCCCTATGTATAGAAATGAGGAAACATGTTGATTCTGGTGTGAAAACAGGTGAGAAGCAAATTGACCCGTTTCCCAGTGGCCGTGCCAGGTTGAACTTAACACAAGTCCCTTGCCTGCCGGAGGCAGGGGCGCGAACGCGCAGCGCGACCTCCCGTCAGGGAGGGACTTGAGCCCAAAAGCCTGTATCTGGCCTGAGCACCTGAGTACAGTTTGCTCTTTTTTGCAGGTACCAAAGTTGCATGGCCTGAAACACCAAGTTATGAAATAGCCATTGGTTTGCCCCTCACACCATTCAAAACGCACCAATCTCCCCTGCATTTTGGTGCTAGCAGCAATACAATTTCCTGCAGTTTTATGCCCTTCAGGGCCGTTTCAAGTGGGCCTATCTTTGAGACCCGTAATTCCTGATTTCTCTGTATATCTGCCAACCTTCTGAAGTTTTGGCATACATATCCTGTAGTAGGCCTTGGATTTGTATTTATGCAAATACCAAGATTCCATGGGCTTATCATTCCTCAAGTAATACAATACTCGTTGCACTTAACATTGGCAAGTTTGCAAGTTAGTCAAAACATGCATGAGCAAGGGCAATAGCTTTGGTGTGAGCAGGCACATTCAACAGAGTGAGCACAGTCATCTCACCCGCAATCATCTCACCGCTCTTATCCCAATCCTCATCCAACATGAGTGCCCCCAGTGCCACCATTAGAGACACATTAAAAATATGCCAGGACCTCAAAGATATTAAGATGCCAATCAAAGAATTTATAATTCATTTCTTGACAGGCAAGCACATTGAATTGGCCACTTGTCCGTGTTTCTGGGCAACAAACACCGGGTATAAGAGCACACTGCAGGTTGTTGAGTGTATCCGGGACACCTTTGAGAATTCAGCAGATGGGCAAGGCTGGTGGGCTGATTTTATCCAGCAAGAGGTAAGCTATTCAAATTAGTTCTTTTTCATTATCAATCCATTACTAGTTTGACAAAATTGATCCCTACAGGCCGTCAGGATCTTAGTACAAAACAATCACCGAATGTCATGCTCAACTGGGCACTTTCAGAGTTCAAAGTTGGTCAGACCTGAATTCTTTTCCAAGGCGGCTAAGGTGAAGCAAGAGGAGCAAATGGTACAGCAAGAAATGCCATTCCTCTATGGTATCCTCATGGGAATGCTGAAAAACGGAGAGGATCCATCTGCCACTGGAGACGTGGAGGATTCTGATTCAAAGACTTGTACCAGTCCCAATGAACCCATTAGCGGGCCCAGTGATACATTTGAGGCGCAGTTACTGGAGCGCAATGGGATTACTTATGTGCCCAATTCTGGAGGACAGGACCAAGTATCTTGTAGATGGCATCATGTGAGCTTCTGCCTGCCATTTTAAAAGCTCACTACCTATCCAAAATCACTTTTAAAACTTCACTTCTTGCTAAATTTCTGACCATTTCTTCTTGCAGATGGCAGCTACTATTTGTGCTCAGTTTTTGTTTGCACGCAATAGGCGCCATAATGGGCTCCAGCTTCACAATGCCATTCAATTCCTCCCGTGTGGGGTCTTGGAGCGTGTCAACAATTACCTTCACACACTAGGATTGACCAGCTCACGGAAGACTGCAATTGCAGCCCTCCAGACACTTTCAAGCCATGCCGCGGAAGATGCCAAGGCAGTAATGTCCCTTGATTGTTCTCCAGAAATTGGCCCATTCTTGTGTATCAATAATTTGGACATTGAAGAAGAGGTCCACGCTGTGTCTGTAACAGATTGCTCCATGATGTTTCATGGAACTTGGGGATATGTACAGCTACCCAGTAAGACAATTCTGGATTTGCTAGACAAATCAGAGCTCAACCTACGCGCCTATCAACAGCCCATCAAAGATGTGTCATCTATGCAAATCAATTGAAGCATTTTTCTGCCTTCCCACAACGACAAAAAGCACTATTATCATGTGATGACCAGCCAGATTGCACAAGTCATGGAGGAGTACGTTGGCTTTGCATCCAATAAGGAAGGGGCCATCAGCACAAATCCGCCTGTGCTGGAGCAAATATTGGCGGAAATACCCACCATCTTCATGCTAAGGTTGAGGGACAAGTTTGATAACTCTTCTGAGGGAATTGGCCAGGTGTTGGAGAGCATCCAACAACAGACCGGAATTACCCCATCCAAATTCACATCTTGGCTCCAGCCCATGGATGGAGATCTTGCAACCATCCAGAACTTCAATGCCTTGAGAGATCTCCAATACCCAAGCAGTTATCCAGAACACAGCTTGGATACTATAATTTTCCAACTCGGTGGAGCACACACACTTTGGAATATTGCTCAAGAAATCCTGACAGAGCACTTGGGTGATCCATCAAACAAGAGCAACTTGGGTGTTTGGAAGTACCTTGAGTCTTTGGGGATACCACACAAAAAAGTGATTCAGAAAAAAGATTTCACACTGATGCTGCAGCAGATAGAGAAAGTGCACAAAGCCACATTGCTTCACTGCATAAGGTATGTTTTTGAAGATTGATAGTGGCTTGGGTGCTTGGTCTGATGATTTTGCATGTGTGATGTTTCATTGATAGGGTAGTGATGAAAACCCACAACAACAAGTTGGTCATTAAACCACAGAAGAAACCGCCAAAAATGACAGATGCCGAGTGGAAGTCAACAGTACAAAAGTGGACAATTCCATCTTTCAAGTGGAACTCAACCATCACAGAGTGCTACACTAAATTCTGCTCACTTCAAGTGCGCAGAGAGGCCGCCAAGTACAAGTTGTCAAGGCTGCATAATGTCCTTGTTTGTCTACACAATTCTTCTACAATTGTTGAGGGTAACAATGCCATGAAAGCCGGTGACATAGGACGTCTAATGAACGTTTGGAAAATGTGGGCGGTCATGTCTCAGTCCATTGACAGCCTCAAACACTACTTGGTACCAAGGTTGATATTTCTATTGACCAAAGCCCTCTCACCATTGCAAAGCAACCTCATGTGTCACAATATCCTAATGTTGCCAAGCGGGCGTTCTGACCACTACATGGCCAAAGACCACTTCATGGAACACCAAGATTACTGGTTGAAACATTTTTTTAACGGTGGAGGCATTGGAACTCAGATTGATCAGCTGAAAAAATTGTTCTCAATGAACATATTCTTGGTACGCACATTGTTTAGTCTTCTATTGTTATCAGTAGTGCAGAAAGCTCACAGGTATTAATACTCTTGCAGCTGCAATCAATTTTCCACTCCCTTCAAGTCAATTGTGGCAAGAAAACTATCCATCAAAACCGAAAGAAACTCATGAACCATCAGTCTTTGCAGATGTTTTGCCAAATGGCAAATAACAAGGACATCCTGGGGCAATTAACAACTTCCTCAAATGAGACTGATATGAAGATAGAAAATTTGTATTTAGAAGGCCTCAAAATCTTTTGCAGTGAGATCCGCAAAAAAGATGGGTCACTTGGAAGGTTGAAGTTACACTTCCAAAAGTCTGCATCCAATGTCACAAACAACAATGAAGAAGAGGGGGGAGATAATGAGGAAGCAGATATGGAGCCCAAAATGTAGATGGAACCAAGATGTGTCAATCAATTCCACTTTTCAGGGTGTTATAGTCTGGATTATCCATTGTTTTTTCATTTCATTTTCATCATCGAGTTTTTTCAGTTCCCTCTTGCAATTCTTTTGATTATCATCCAGATGTTTGTAAGCAGTCTTTTTGACATACTTGTCTTCAAGGATGGAATTTAGTCAAGTTCAGTATGCCAAGTAGATAGACCCAGTCTTGAATTTTTGGATTGCCGCAAGCAATTGACCGATGAGCCCGTCAAAGCCAAGCCCATCAAAGTGATGACCGCCCACCACAACTCTCACGTCCTCTTCATCTTCCAATTGGTTGATTTGTTTAATGATAGCATTCATTTCATCTGTTCCAAATATGTCGTGGGAACAGAAGAAGCTGTGTTGACCAAGTCGCGGAGATATCCAAGAGGTTGCCGTGGTCATCAACGCTTTTTCAAACTCCTGTGTCTCCTCAGCAGTCAGAGGTTCTTCATTGCCTTGTTGATTTGACGTTTTTCTATGCTTCTTGTTTACAGGACCTTCAGTGTGATGGTTGTTGAGCACAACATTGTCAAAGTTGTCAATGCTCAAATTGCCCATGTGTTTCATCAGATGAGCAGCTTCATTTGAAGGACAGTTTGAACATTGGCAAGCAACAAATCCCTGGGATTTCTCGCGGGCCATTTCAGCCTGATACGCATCATCCTGTGTCAACAATAAGGCATTACCCCAAGCTCGAGGGTTCAGGGGTAAACCATGACCCCTGAACCCTGGGGTTCAGGGTTCAGGACATGGCTCAACCAAACCCCAAACCCCCAGGAGTTGCATATTTTACCAGTTACGGACCTATTTTACCAATTTTGGTGGCAACCTGGCATGAAAATACACCCGGTGTGGTGTTCCAAACATGACACAAATATTCAATTTTTTATTCTATCTATTTTTCTCCTATTTTTCTTTTCTCTTTCTCATTTTTTCTCTTATATCCACTCAGATATCCTCAGATATTATTGAAGAATCAGAATCTACGGCAAAATTCACTCTAGAACACAACTCACGGATTTATCACCACTCAACCGGATCCGGAAGTATCAACAAATCAACATACTCTGTCACCTAAACCTTAATCCCTACTACAGTCACCAAAATAAAAAACCCTGAAAATCCCATAGATTGTTCCAGAAACACATTCTTCAGGCTAGATGACCCTAGGGAACAACTCACGGAATCTTTGTTACATGCCTGGATCAATAGTTATGGCCAATATTAGTTCCTAGACCCAAGTTTATTCCAGTTATTCACAGTTACACGGTGCTTTCACAAGGCAATCACACAAAAAACCCACCCACAACTCAACCACTAGGCCCAGGTAACCCCTTTTCTAGGATGTTCCACCCAACTTAGGCCCACAACACTCATGGAAAGTTCCATCAGGTGCAGAACCACAAGTCACACACATTTCACTTGTTCTATTGTTCCATTTGTTTCCATCAACCACATTTCAGCCATGATTAGTCATCAATTGTTGTTCCACTGTGTTCCATGACCATTGTTCCAACCACAAGTTGACCACCCCCCATTTGTCAGGATTTCAATATAAAAGAGGCTCTCCTCTAGCTGTTTTCCCCCCTCCTCACCAGATTCTGGGATCACATCAAATTACACACCATCCACAGATACCTTTCACTATCCCCTATAGTCTAATACACTGGTCACTCCTCATTATAAGTCACTCAATATTGAGGTTTTAGTCAATCAACATCAGCAATAACAACTTCATCATTACTCATTTAAACAACTCATCTTGACCCACTTGGTAGAAGCATCAGCTCCCAGAACTCATTAGCTTAACACACCTTCATCATCCACATACACTCTCAACATTCACCAATATCATCATCACCTACCATCAACAACATCATCATCAGCGTCACATATTTATTCATACACACTCAACACATTCTTAATCACCCACACTTGCTATACCAACTGAAGTATCTTGGATACACTTACTATCACTTGAATTAAAGCCTGCCAATCATAGATTGGGGGGTCTTGTTTTAGTGTCTAGTATAGGAACAGCAGAGTTATCCTCACATCATCCCGTTCCGCACTTAGCAAAAGGTCTTCACTGACACTTTTGAGCTTCACAAGGGAGTCCCCAACGTGATAGGATTCAGTTGTCATAGCAAGGTTGAAAGTTATCAATTCATATTAAAATCACCTAGTTATAACCAAACAAACAGAAGTATCAGTTACTAATAGGAGTACTAACAAATTTTTGAACAAGTGAAACACCATAGTTTATTTGCCCACCCTCTGTTATCTCATATATTATTAGCTAACAGGTATCTCTAGTAGTACTCCTCACCTAAAACCACCATCCCTCCACAAAAGCAACTACCAATATAGACCACAAGACGAGGTTACCAAAATTAGACTAGCGTATTGAGAAGGACAAGAAGATCTGAATATTGCGACTAGAATCAAAAAAGGAACCCAAACTTTAGGAGTTTGAGGATTTGCAGAATAACGCAAGTGGACGTCAGTTATTGAAGACTACAGTCAAAACCCCAACCTTGCCCTGGATCAAAGTACCAGAGACCAATCATAAACCAATTCACCCAAGGGACTACTACTAGAACATATCAACAAAACTAACAATTATAAAAAGACACAGAAATCAGTTACGATAAGCAATGGCACCCTATCCACAAGACAAAGATTTGGAAAATATCCTACCATTAACAAACCCTTCTGGATTGGGCGGTATATTTCCGGGCAGTTTAAACATGAATATTGATCCACCTCAAACTGGTAGTGGCACTGGAGACGTTCCCACACCTCCACCGCCACCCCCAATTTTGACCTATTGCACCGGAAAACCTAGAATCAACCTTAGGACGTCTCCAGCTTATCAGAAACAAAAGGCAAGAGAGAAAGAAGAAAAGGACAACCAAAAAGACAAAACTCCAACCCACTCAGGCGAGGAACAACACCACCAACACGATCAATACCAACAAAAGCAACAAAATAGACCCGCAACTGGCACTTACGGTTTACGACCTGGCGATTTCAAGGATTACAGACCACAACCAGCAGTTATAATCAAGGAACCCGACCTTAAGTACGAAGGAGATAACTTCAAAGAATTTCTGGACCGCTTTGAGTTGGCTGCTGAGATATATGGCGCAGGAGATTTCAACAAAGCTCGTCAAGTATGCAGATTTGTAAAAGGCGAAGACTTGAAGAAGGAACTGGAATCGATGGAAGGATACAACGACAGGGATTGGAAGACTCTACGCAAGAGCATGCTCGATGTATGGGGAGGCTCGCCTTTGAAAATTCGTTACACCGTCCAGGACCTATATGACTCAATCAAGCTCTGCCAAGACAAAGGAGGGATCAAGGACATCAAGGACTTTAGGATCTACCAGTCAAAATTTATGATGATCACCAAATACCTGGTCCGAAACAAACACATACCCGCCAAGACCAGTGTATCACACTTATTTTTCCTGGCATTCCCACGAGAATATCAAGTCAGCATCAACCAAGAACTAGTCAAAAGCAATTTAATCCCTACTGGAAAAGATGGATACAACAAACCACCCATTCTAGAGGACGTTATGGAAGTAGCCAAGGACAAAGTTTGAGCCCAATCTATAAACGCATTCAAAGCTGGATCCAACTTTGCTGCAGCCAACAAAGAAATGCAGAAGAATTTTGACTTGAAGAAAGGAGATGGAAAGAAACGAGAAAAGATGTTAGAAGAATATCCCAAGGAACCAATTAATTCAATCTCAAATCGAAAGTATGGCCAAAGCCATTGAAGCACTTGCCAGTAAACTCAATGCCCCAGTTAAAGCAGAATACTCACGCGGAAATGAAGCACCGTCAGGACGTCTCTATGAACCACGACCCTGCTCTTACTGCCATCGTGAAGGTCATGGTGCGGCATTTTGTCATGAAGCTCAGAAGGACAAACGAGAAGGATTAGTGAAAAGAGATGGAAAGTTCTTCAACCTACCCAGTGGCGAGCGAATTCCCTGGGACCCTTTGAGACCTATTAGATCTGTAGTAGCAACCAAATCAGCAAAACCAAAACCAAAAATCAATGCAGTATATGCAACAGACAATTCAGCAGTATTCCAGGTCAACAGAAACGACAAAGGACCTTCTGACGTTCAATCAGCAATGCAGCACATAGATTGGGACCCACTAAGGCTAGGATCAGAGGAGGCTCTCAAAAACCAGTCTGCCAGAAAAGAAGAAGCCGTGAAACAACAAAAGCAGTTCCGAATGGAAGCAAACGCTGCCACCACACAAGCAGAAGCAATGTGAGGGCGACAAAAGGTCCAACAAGAAGAAACCGCAATGAACATAGATCGCAAGGAACCATTGGAGGAAGTGATTGCGGAAGTACCTGCAACTAGGAGGACTCCTAGGAGAATTCTAGAAGCACCCCAACACAAAAAAGACAAACCGTCAGCTGAGGCAGAATTGTTAGCAGAATTAGACAATATGAAGATGCCAACCACTTTTTCCCAGCTCACCGCTATATCACCAACCTATGTGGAGGAGCTCATCAAGAAACTTCAAAACAGAATTCCCGGACCACAGGTGTCAAAACTATCCTACATCAAAGAGGTTGGAGCTAAAACCCATAAAGTAGCAGGAGCAATGATTAAACAGGAAGATGAAGAGGAGAAAGACTTTAACTGTTTTTACAGCTGCGCTCTTGGTTACATCGAAACACGGATTAAGGACAAAAGGGTACCCTTCACGATTGATTCGGGGTCGATGGTCAATGTAATACCAGCCAAACTAGCAATTGATCTGGGACTGGAAGTAGTAGAAGTGGACATTCCCATGAGAGGAGTTGGGGGAGAACGATGTGACATAAAAGGCATGGTTGAAAACTGTGATCTTACAATTGGACAATTTACGGGACCAGTACACCTCTTTGTGGCACCGCGGGCTCAAGAATGCATTTTGGGACGACCATTCTTATTCAATTACGACTGTACTTTGGACTACCCGGGCGATGGCGAATATCTGCAATTTCAAGGCAACGTTGGACGACAAATCACAGTTCCAATCGCCAGAGTAGGAAAGGGAACAGGGTGGAATCAGTTTAAACACCTAAATGGGACACCAGCTAAAATTTCAACCAACCAGAATTTTTTATGAATTCAGGTGTCCTAACCAAAGAATTGCCATTGGACCCAGTAACGACCATCAATTCTAGGGCACCTAATCAAAAATTTATCTGGGTTAAAAAACTATTTCTCTTTATCAAACACAGTTTCATCAAAACAAAGTTTAAGAAAATCTACATTCACCTACTTTTCTACTCCATCAAGAAGTTCCTATTTTTACTGGTAATATTTCCTAAGGCCCTCAGAGCTATTTTTACTAAAAAGAAGACAGATAAACCCAAAAATAGGCTCTTTCAGTACATCTCAAACAAGATCAGGGCTTGGAACCGGAAAGGAAAAGAAGAAGGACCAGTGGTTAACAACAACTTACTTTTGAAGGGACTCAAATTAGCTGATCAGGACGGCCGCTGCATGGACCCGGATGGCGAGACCATATGGTGTATGACCAAATACAAACCTGTAGCTAAGAAAGTCAGGCCCGTGAATCAAGCAATGCCGCAATCAATCAACCCACCACTTCAAAGACCACCCCTCTCTAGAGACCCGTATCAGACACCACTCACCCCTCATCCACCAGACTTTCAACCAACCTGGAAAGTAACGGAGGAGCAGTTGGGTGTTATCAGTTTTGGACCTGACGGATGGTTAAGCGCAGAACAACTCAAGTTATTCAAACATCTTATAGTGCTCAGGCAGGGAGCGTTAGCGTTTTGTCCTGCGGAACAAGGCTTACTCAAACATTCTTATGGACTACCTTACGTCATTCCGGTCATTGAGCATGAGCCATGGCAAAAGAAACCAATTCCAATACCCGCAGCTATCAAGGACGAATACGTGGAGTTAGTAAGGGAAAGGATAAGGACCAAGTTATACGAACAGTCAACCTCAAGTTATTCAAGCCCAGTCTTTTGCGTCAAAAAGCATGATGGGAAGCTCCGGATAGTCCACGACCTTCAAGAAATGAATAGAGTAACAATTCAGGATGCTGGACTACCACCCGCAACAGAAGAATTTATCGAAGCATTTGCTGGACGTACGTGTTATGGACGAGGCAATATCATGGGCGGATACGACAAAAGGGAATCAACGGAGAGATTCATAGAAATAAAACCCAAACAACCTGTTCAGCAAGAAGATTCAAATCAACTTGTAAAGAGAAATTCAAGAATTGAAGAGCTTCAACTCACCATAGCAGTAATAGAAGATCCCAAATTCTCAACAACAACTCCAATCAACTGGATTCAACAAATCATCAAGAGAAAACGCAAAATTTTCAATAAGCAGCTGTTTAAACCTCACTTGGATTTAATAGAATTTCGTTTTCAAAAGGACTTACACCGGGGGCACAGAAAGCTATGTCCAACATCTACAAAACCTCGGACAACAGGGATTAAATTAATTGGTCAACCAATTACTCAACTTGGCAAATCAGCTCTTACAACTACATCCCGCCAATCTAAAATCAGACATTCTCAAAACAACAAAAGAACAAAAACAGACTCACCACAACAATTGAAGAATACTGATCCAAGGATTCCAAAACAGTGGGATCCGGGACGTTTACGGTTTCTCAAATCTAGATTTTGGCTTCATCACAATATATGTTGGCCAAACTTCAAGAGGGGAAAGATCAATTTGATAACCTTGAAGGAGAAAGGAACAAAGAAGACAAAACTCACAATTAAATTCCAGGAATCCAAGAGGTCAAATCACCTACGTAATCCGGTCAAAATAAAACGCGCTCCTGGATATGAGACTAAACTGTTCAAAAACAATCGCAAAATCAACGTCAACAAGATCAATAACTTCAACTTCAAATCCAAACAAAGAAACAAGATCAGATTTTCTCAATATATAAGCATGGGGTGCTCTTCTTCACTTTGTGAGAAGTTCCCCTCTTCCTTTTTTCTAAAAAAATTCATTTCTCATCAATCACAAGAAACACAAAAAGAAAAAGAACAAACTTACTCAAAATCAATTTTAACAAGTTGGGGGAGGACCCCATTTCCTCCTCTTTTCACTATTCTATCAGTTTTTCATCCGTCATTATCCTCAAATTCCATTTTCCTCTCTTCTCATTCACTAACTTAGTTCTCATCCCAAAGGTTGAGGACAACCTTTCAAGTTGGGGGAGGGGGTAGCTACTCTATCACCATATCTAACTCTAAACTTAACTAAAATTAAAAATTAACTAAAACAAATAAATAAATAAATCTCACTCATATTCCAATTCCATTAATCAGCTCCACTAGAGCCCTACTGACATCAAAAAAGAGGGGGGGAAATATCTAACTACAATCAGCTTTATCAAATGTCTTACTTCTATTTTACCTTCTACTGTCTTCTGATTCCTGGAGTCAAAGCCATCAGTAATAGATGCAGCAACACACCGAGAACCCACTCCACTGCCACTGAGAGAGAATGACCACTTCACTCGGTCCTTGGTTCGTTTGGTTTCCGGGCAAAAAAAAAAAAAGAAAAGAAAAGTCAGCTGGGCATTTGTTGAGAACTGGCGCGACCAATTGGAATTAGACGGCAGGACGTACACGTGATCCAAGACGGCTGGCCAAAGGCGTTGATGCTATTGCGCAAGTCGCGCGCAAAGGACGATTGGCATCACCAGTACCCTGCCTTCGATTCCTGGACAACCATTGTTCCTCATTGTGATCTATTGCGCCGGTCGAGTCCCCCTCCGAATGAAGTTCCGTGCCGTCAAGTCCAATCCGACCTGTCTGGCTGGTCTGGAAATCATATGAAGACTGCCCATGATCCCACGCCCCTTGCTCGGGCGACTCCGCAATGAGAGCAATAAATGTAAAAATTCGAGAAAAAAGTTAGCAGACTACTCGTACACAGACACATGACAACAACGACAACGAAGATGTTTCCAGCGCCGCCACCAGGGTACAAAGCGCACCAAGAGGTTTTGACCCAGATCCTGATCAAATGTGTTGACAGCAGCCGGCGGAGGCGTTCATCAACCCAGTCCAATAATACAATCGCGACCTTTCCGTTGCTGCTATCCGCGCCTGGAGCTCACTTGGGGATCAGGAACTTGAAGCAAAATCAAAAAAAAAAAAAAGTTAATTTCGATGAAAGAACCAGATCACTGGGGTTCTTATAAGGGAAGGAAATAGGAGCTAAGGATGAGAAGACTCACCTGAAGTGACCGGTCGTACGAGGGCGCAGATTCGTTGCTCAATGGCGGTGCGTCGGTCGTCCGACGGCGATGCATGATTGTTTGATGGCGGCAAATACCCTTCTCGTGCAACTTGAAGAGGCTGGAAAACTCAGACGCAACTTGATGGCGTCGGATTCTTGTTTGATGGTGGAGTGTTGGCTTGTGTGGGCGAAGTTGGCGGAAGGACGTGGACCACGCAAGCGCGGGTGAGCCAAGTCCGGACCGGACGGGCACACACAAGCGGGGGGCGCGACGCAGCCACCCAAACCCTCGAAAACCCAAACTACCAGGGCCGCTCAGGGCCAAAACAAAAACAAAGCCCGCGGGCCCGTCCATACTCAAGGACCCGCGGCCCAACCTGAAGCTACGGAGCCCACTGCGCACTGCGCAGGGCGGACGAAGGACAGACCAACGTAACACGTACACGCAACGTCGACAGCTGCGGGTGCTGCGGACTGCGCGCAGCAACCCGGAACCCCGAAAATCACGAAAACCTAAAAACACTAGAAAACCATAAAATCCTAAAATTAAGGTTAGAAAGTCAAAAATCACCAAAAATAACTCAACGTCACAACTTTTAAGTTGGGGGAGAAGACTCCACCCCGTGACAGATAAACCTTGTTTATTCTGAAACACCGTCAAGACCTCTGGGTATCAGCATACAAAAAAACCCTAACCAAAACTCATTTAAAATAATTTGGGGGAGAGACCCCCAAAAAGAAGTTGGGGGAGGGACCCCCAAATGTCATCAAACTAGCTCAGGCGCACAATACTCAGCATACACGGGAAATTCACTAGGATTCAGGCTTCCACTAAATCAATTTCTGGATCAGTATCAATCTACAACCTCATAAAACCCCCAAAAACAGGCAGATAAAATCAGAAAAGTCAACAAAACATCAAGAAACTACTTAAATCATCAAAAACACCCAGAAAATCAGTAACTCACAAAAACACAGACTGTGGGAATTCTTCTTCAAACTGTACTACTATTTTCATCATAAATCCAGATTTGGCCACACTCAGGACGGATTGTCTGGGGACAGACAATAAGTTGGGGGAGGATGTGGTGTTCCAAACATGACACAAATATTCAATTTTTTATTCTATCTATTTTTCTCCTATTTTTCTTTTCTCTTTCTCATTTTTTCTCTTATATCCACTCAGATATCCTCAGATATTATTGAAGAATCAGAATCCACGGCAAAATTCACTCTAGAACACAACTCACGGATTTATCACCACTCAACCGGATCCAGAAGTATCAACAAATCAACATACTCTGTCACCTAAACCTTAATCCCTACTACAGTCACCAAAATAAAAAACCCTGAAAATCCCATAGATTGTTCCAGAAACACATTCTTCAGGCTAGATGACCCTAGGGAACAACTCACGGAATCTTTGTTACATGCCTGGATCAATAGTTATGGCCAATATTAGTTCCTAGACCCAAGTTTATTCCAGTTATTCACAGTTACACGGTGCTTTCACAAGGCAATCACACAAAAAACCCACCCACAACTCAACCACTAGGCCCAGGTAACCCCTTTTCTAGGATGTTCCACCCAACTTAGGCCCACAACACTCATGGAAAGTTCCATCAGGTGCAGAACCACAAGTCACACACATTTCACTTGTTCTATTGTTCCATTTGTTTCCATCAACCACATTTCAGCCATGATTAGTCATCAATTGTTGTTCCACTGTGTTCCATGACCATTGTTCCAACCACAAGTTGACCACCCCCCATTTGTCAGGATTTCAATATAAAAGAGGCTCTCCTCTAGCTGTTTTCCCCCCTCCTCACCAGATTCTGGGATCACATCAAATTACACACCATCCACAGATACCTTTCACTATCCCCTATAGTCTAATACACTGGTCACTCCTCATTATAAGTCACTCAATATTGAGGTTTTAGTCAATCAACATCAGCAATAACAACTTCATCATTACTCATTTAAACAACTCATCTTGACCCACTTGGTAGAAGCATCAGCTCCCAGAACTCATTAGCTTAACACACCTTCATCATCCACATACACTCTCAACATTCACCAATATCATCATCACCTACCATCAACAACATCATCATCAGCGTCACATATTTATTCATACACACTCAACACATTCTTAATCACCCACACTTGCTATACCAACTGAAGTATCTTGGATACACTTACTATCACTTGAATTAAAGCCTGCCAATCATAGATTGGGGGGTCTTGTTTTAGTGTCTAGTATAGGAACGGCAGAGTCATCCTCACATCATCCCGTTCCGCACTCAGCAAAAGGTCTTCACTGACACTTTTGAGCTTCACACCGGTTCATTGGATTCTTCCAGAAAGTTCCAAACCTAACTATGTTTTTGATATTATTTGTCAGATTTGACCATGTCAAACACCTAGGGGCAGGGCTGGATGTCTCTTTTGGGGGGTCCAGATGTTTTCTTGTCATTGGATATGAAAGTTTTAATGAAAATTTTATGCTGGCTGTCTCATGATTTTTCTGTTTCTCAAACCCCGGGGGTTCAGGGGTTACACCGACTAGTTCAGGGTTTGTCCTTCAGGCTGACCCTCAACCCCTGACCCAACCCCCGGGGCAATGCCTTAGGACTTGACAATGGGATAAACCCGTATCTGCAAGTGTGAGCACATGAATCAGTCAAACTTTTATATGTCCTACCACCTCAACAAGGCTGCAAGCTTGTGCACTCACAGGTTGTCAACTGCAAATGCAATGCGCAGACACACAGGAGTGACTGCTAGGGCTTCCATACAATTGTCATTAGATTGCTCCACGCCATCGCCAGCTTTGAATTGTGCAATTGTATTCTTTCCATTTGTGTGAGTCTTCTCAACAAACAAGATGGCCAAACCGGGTTTGCCATCCCTCCCACAGAGCCCAATCATTTGACATATGGCAGAAGGGTCACCTCAACCCATATGGACCACAGATCAGACCCGCATCCAGTTCTGACCTAGGCCTAGTGCCATGGTGCAACTGATCACAGGGAAAAACCCTTCCCCAAAGTCCCTCTTGACGTCCTGCTTGTCTTGATCACCGGTGACAGAGTGGTAGCAACGGGAAAATAGAGATCCAGCCTTGGAAGCGTTGTTGGGTGTCCCACAAGCAGGTGCCAGCACCTCAAGAACTTGTCCAGTCTTCCTCCAAGTACTACAGTAGATAAAGGATGGAACCACCTTCTTGTTTGGTGTATCAGAGATAGGTGAATATAAGCGTTCAAGGTCCGTAAACGATGTCATTGATCCCTTCATGAAAACACGAATGATCCGGATTTCAGGACGCGTGAGTTCACCTTGCAGAATGACTAGTTTGGTTGAATTCAATCTCAAATTGCGTTGGATAGCCCTCAGCGGTCTTGGGGGGGGCAGGTTGCTGACAAAAGGAGGATTGGGGCTCCATTGCGAGCCTGGAGGTTGCTATAAAGATTGCCGTATGATGGTCAAAAGAGACCGCGGTCCTCATGCCAACCCAGTGCAGAAGATTTCTTCTTCCTTCGAGTTGATTTCACCATACCCCAGTGGTAGATGAGGTGTGCCTCGTCAACTACAACTAAGGCTAGGCAAGATTGGAACTCGGGACTGAAGTAGATAGATGAGAATAACTTGCTGTTGAGGAAGATTTTGGGACTGAGGTACACAAAGCTGTACTCGCCATGGCAAATCTTGGCGGCCTCGGCGGGATTGAAGGTCAGTTTGGTGAGGTTGATAGCCGAAAAACCAGCCTTCTTCTTCTCAGATACTTGATTATTTCCCAGCAAATCAAGGGGATTCAGGACTAAGACAATCCCCTTGATGTGCTTGGGGACAAGATCATATTACATCTTGGCTACTCAAGATTTACCAAAGCCTGTGCCAGCGTGTAGCATGACATTCCTACCGCGTGCGAGGTTTACAACGGTATCAATCTGCAATGGTATGGCCGGAACAGAATAGTGTTTCAGCACGCGGTGACCTATAGCAGCAGAGAGGGATTGATTGGGCTTCTCTGTCATTTTCTTCAGGAGGGTGACGCCAGTTTGTTGATTGTTGTTGGCCAATTTTCAATAATAGTCCGGTTCACAACCCGCTGGTTTCAGCTTGCTGGAATTTATGACCCCCTGCTTGTTTTTGTATAGTTTATGCATGGTTGTTCAGCGTGCTGTGCATCAAAACTTGCATAATGGCTGGGATCACTCACCCAAACCTTGAAGCATCATGCAAGGTCCAATTTAAACTTATGACCTGCATGTCGCTGATGCAGCAATAAAAAGCTGCTAAAATATAGCATAAACAGCGGGTCTAGGACCGGACTAATGAAGGGAAGTAATGAAGAAGCTCCAGGCAGCAATACATATATCCTTGGAACGCTTCGTTCCTCACAAAAAGTGGATAATGAATTTACATTAAACCTGCAAATCTACCATAAACAAATAAATGGATTACACAAAGGACCAGTAATTGGTCATACAAGTTCATAAATTGATTTCAGAATGCGTACAGAATATAATATTGACTTCCAAAAATACTGTTGATAGTTGGCTTACTCGATATTCTGAGATGATCAGTGTTTCCCAACTTCAGAGGGCCGGATGAGGCCTTGTATCTAATGCTAAGAGGTCCACCTGTGTACTCACCTAAAAACCCACCTGAAGACCCCCTGACAGACGCCATCTCCCAGGGTCCTCAGGGGGTAAATAGCGGGGGTTTGGGAAAAATTCGAATTTTTGAATATCTCAGATATCCCCGCCAAAGTACTTTGACCCATCCCCGCCCAAAAAAAAACATATGTGTTTATGTGCATACACAAATATGTACATACAGTTTCCGGGACCACCCAGACTGTCAAAGCCGACAGCTCCAGCCGCTGGAAGCATGGGCCTCGCTTGCAGAGACCGACAGCTCCAGCCGCTGGAAGCATGGGCCTCGCTTGCAGAGACCGACCGCTCCAGCGGCTGGGAGCATCAGTCTCACTTGCTGAGACCGACGGCTTCAGCCGCTGGAACCATCGGTCTCAGTTTCCGAGACCGACGGCTCCAGTAGCTGGAACCATTGGTCTCAGTTTCCGAGACTGACGGCTCCAGCAGCTGGAACCATCGGTCTCACTTTCTGAGACCGACAGCTCCAGCTGTTGGGAGCATCGGTCTCACTTGCTGAGACCGACAGCTCCAGCTGTTGGGAGCATCGGTCTCACTTGCTGAGACCGACAGCTCCAGCTGTTGGGAGCATCGGTCTCACTTGCTGAGACCAACAGCTTTAGCTGTTGGGAGCATCGGTCTCACTTGCTGATACCGACAGCTCCAGCTGTTGGGAGCATCGGTCTCACTTGCTGAGACCGACAGCTTGAGCTGTTGGGAGCATCGGTCTCAATTTGTGAGACCGACAGCTTTAGCTGTGGGGAGCATCGGTCTTGGTTTCTGAGACCGACAGCTACAGCTGAGGCCAAAGACTGCAGGCAGCTGCTGGAACCAAGACCAAAAGCTCCAGGTGCTAAATCATTGGTCTCAGCTCCTGCCGCCAATGGTCCCAGCTACTGGGGCCAATGGTCCCAGCTACTGGGGCCAATGGTCCCACCGTCTCAGACCAAGCTTCTCATCTGCTAGGACCAATATTTCCACCTAGGGAGGAGTTTACCAAAAGGAAGATGATTGAATTATTCCATATGATTTTATTCATAGAAACCATCATGAAAAAATAATCCATGCTTTGGAATTACTTGTGTAGCATCCCTCACATGAATGTGACATATTTTTATATTTGCCAGTGATTGCACTATTGAACATGATTAGATACCACTTTCAAGTGAAGAGTTTCATGTGAATAATCCAAAATGATGGATTATTTTCAAAACTTTGTTATAAAGAAAAAAAAATTATGCTTTGGAATCACTCACATAGCAACCTCCACTTGAAAGTGTTATGTGGTCATGTTCAATAGTAATTACCAAAGTGGTCATGGTCACAGTACTGAACATGACCACATACCACTTGCAAGTGAAGAGTGCAATGATTGATTCCAAAGAATTTCTTTTTCAATAATGTTAGTAAAGAATTTTCCATTATTTGAAATGACTTATATAGCACAGTCCAATTGAAAGTGCTATGTGGTCATGTTCAATGGTGGCAGTGAATGGTGGTTACACTACTCAACATGGCCACATACCACATTCAAGTGAATGATGCTATTTAAGTGATTCCAAGCCATGTATGTCTATTTGTAAATTTATTGAAGAATAATTCATGATTTGAAACCACTCACATAGTACCCTTGCATACCCATGCACCCTTCACTTGAAAGTCATATATAGTTGTGTTGCACTTGAAAGTAATATGTGGTTGTGTTGCACTTGAAAGTAATATGTGGTTGTGTTGCACTTGAAAATAATATGTGGCTGTGTTGGTGGTTCAACCCCCATTCAACACAAACACGTGTCACTTTCCTGCCAAAGATGCTATGTGAGTGACTCCAAAGAATGTATTATTCATTTCAAACATTGTTGAAAAACAATCCATGTTTTGGAATAACTTGCATAGAATGCTTCACTTGAATGTATGTGGTCATGTTCAATGGTAAGGGTGTTCAACTATACATAAAATGTGGTATACATAAAAACATAAAAACTTAAACGTCAAAATTTGGCAGGGAGCTGTCAACATGCATAAATCTTGTTTGACAGCTCCCAACCAAAATTTCACGTTTATGTTTTTATGTTTTTATGTTGCACAAAATTTATGTAAAGTTGAACACCCTAAGTGCAACCACTATTAAAGATGAACATATGCCATATTTATGGCTATGTGAGTGAATCCAAATCCAAAGAATGAACTATTTATTCAAATTATCATTGAAAATTAATTCATGTTTTGGAATCACTGTCAACAAAGTGTTTACTTGGAAGTGGCATGTGGTTATGTTCAATACTGAAACAACTCTTTGACCACTGTTGAACTTGACCACAAGCCATTTTCATGTGACAGGTACTGCAAGAGAAAATCCATAGCAAGTATTATCTTTTCATGATGTTTTCAATGAATGATCAATCATACAAAACAATTCAAACATCTTCCTTTTGGTACAATGTTTATGCCCAAATTCAGCCTTTCTCATCCACTTTCATTGCCCAGATTTACTCACAACCATACCTTGGAGGCCACTTTTACAGACTTGCTAAGAATCTCCAATCAATCATGATTAGTATTGAAACAAACACACTCCCAAATTTTCATCATATGAATACATGAATTGATCAAAAAGCTGTGTGCAAATCAATTTCTCCTACTCAAACAGTCTTTTGCCCAACAGTAAACCAATCATGGCCATATCTCCCAATTCCTCTGTGAAATAGCTATGAATGATAATTCACATATAAATGGTTTACCAAAAATCAATCTCCAATTTCCATTGGATAATATGCATTAAGTGAAAAGTTGTAAGAAAATCTATTTTCCTAATTCATCTTGTGCTCAAACCCCCTTGTGGCCATATCTCTTGAATCCTTTGTGCCATAAAGCTAAAAATCTAAATCAATAATTAATAGTGTCCCAAGAAATAAGTTCTTATTTTGATCATGTATAAATATGCATTCAATCACGAGTTATAAGCAAATCATTTTTTCCTACTCCAACATCTTTTAGCCTGTTTTACAGTCATGTGAAACCTCCTCCCTAGGTGGAAATATTGGTCCTAGCAGATGAGAACCTTGGTCTGAGGAGGTGGAACCATTGGCTCCAGTAGCTGGGACCATTGTCGGCAGGAGCCGAGACCAATGGTCCAGCAGCTGGAGCTGTTGGTCTTGGTTCCAGCAGCTGCCTGCAGTCTTTGGCCTCAGCTGTAGCTGTTGGTCTCAGAAACTGAGGCCAATTCTTCCAACAGCTAAAGCTGTCGGTCTCAGCAAGTGAGACCGATGCTCCCAACAGCTGGAGCTGTCGGTCTCAGCAAGTGAGACCGATGCTCCCAACAGCTGGAGCTGTTGGTCTCAGTAAGTGAGACCGATGCTCCCAACAGCTGGAGCTGTCGGTCTCAGTAAGTGAGACCGATGGTTCCAGCTGCTGGAGCCGTCGGTCTCGGAAACTGAGACCGATGGTTCCAGCGGCTGAAGCCGTCAGTCTCAGCAAGTGAGACCGATGCTCCCAGCCGCCGGAGCGGTTGGTCTCAGCAAGCGAGGCCCATGCTTTCAGCGGCTGGAGCTGTCGGCTTTGACAGTCTGGGTGGTCCCGGCAACTGTATGCACATATTTGTGTATGTACATAAATAAACACATATGTTTTTTTTGGGCGGGGATGGGTCAAAGTACTTTGGCGGGGATATCTGAGATATTCAAAAATTCAAATATTTCCCAAACCCCCGCTATTTACCCCCTGAGGACCCTGGGAGATGGCGTCTGTCAGGGGGTCTTCAGGTGGGTTTTTAGGTGAGTACACAGGTGAAGAGGTCATGCTTGCATCAGAAGAAAGGCAGCCTTAAGCCGATTTTGCAGCCTGAAGGGCGGGAAATAAATTCCAAGAGGTTTTTTTTTAAATGAGGAAAATGTAAAAAAAAAAGGAAATACAGGCTGATCTTCTTCACGTGCTCAGGCCAGATACAGGCTTTTGGGCTCAAGTCCCTCCCTGACGGGAGGTCGCGCTGCGCGCGAGGCGCTTCGCGACCCTGCCTCCGGCAGGCGAGGGACTTGTGTCAAGTCCGGTGCCAGGTGAGGCCAGGTGGCGATACCAAGCAGTTTATCCACGAGGTGGCTGCTTTGTCAGCCGAACATTGTACGTGGAAGTCAAAGAGGTCATTATTGAAAAGTGGATGATCATTGGCAGTCTTGGCAAACCGATGTGAGACTGAATTTATTTATTAATTTAATACACAATCAAACTCTTCGACCGGACGGGAGCACCGCCACACAGCTTATGTACTACTATTCACCGCTTCAGGCCAACGCTAAACTCAACTGCGATTCCGAAACTAAACGGAACTATTTTAATTCAACTCTGCATTAAAGGAACACCCATTACTACTTTAAACAACCATCATCTACTTATAATCATATCCACACTATTATTCCCATCAACCCTACTACTACATATCCGAACTGATCCCCATCTGGTGAGTACAACTCCCCTGTTTCAAGTAGTATACACACACACTAACTCACTGTATGCTCATCTCAGAACCAGAAATATGGCATCGCGTATGGGGCTGAACCAACACAACAGGGGGATGGACGCCGCAGAAGACCAAAATCGTGACGTAGAAGTCAATCAGGCGGGCTCTCTCCAAGTGCCGTCGCACCCACCACCGGCGTACACTCTAACGAAGAGCTCGACGTACCAAGCGCCGTATGACCATCATCATCATCATGATGATGTGGAGGGCGCGCGGACGCTAGACTCGGTGGACCTGGAAGCCCAGGCGAGTCGCCCCTCTCACCATGCCTTACACGCGGACGAGCTGGACCAGAACCCCGCCGAAAAGGGTCCCGCGCTCCGCCTCAGAGGAGGCTGCTGCTGCTGCGACTGTCTCTACGACCTGCTCAGGTGTCTCCTCTGTTGCTGCATCTTCGAAGGTGCGTCATAAACCCCCTGTCCTTCCATCTAATCTCCCCCCGTATCCCAATGACACCTTTTTGGATGAATGACATGCTGATGACGTGTTGTTTCGCTTCGGTAGCCATATGCGATATGTGCTGTTAACCCCCAGAGAAAACCTCTATTCTCGACATGTCGCCACCCCAAAGTACATAGTCTTGCGCCTTTCTTCTTCTTCTTTTTTTTACCATAGGACAATTATCTCTTTTCCCAGCACGCCCTCACCAACCGATATTGTACATCCACCCCTCACCCCCAGGTACATAAAATACATGCACGCACATACAACATACCTCCCGACCGAGCAATCGTTCTATTCTCACATCTTCATCATGGTTCCATTCCGCCTGTTGTTTATTTTCTATTTTTTTTACTTTGTTCAGGTCAATTGGTCGAAATGGTTCGTTGTAATTTTGCTTGGGTGCATACACATATACGCATGTTTTCTGTCTTCTGGTTATTTCTTTCCCCTTAGCTAGCTAGCCTCTTCTTCTATGCTCCGCCTCTGCGATCTGATGATACATCATTGTCATCAAACATCTCCTGCATATACACGCTTTGCTTTCAACCCATCATCTCAATCCACGCACAATCTAACGAACCTTGTTTAATCTACCAAACTATTGTCTTGATATGAATATACAGGACAAAAAATCCAAGCTATGCTCCAGCTCTTCCCCCCCCCCCCCCCCCGTTGTGTGAGACCGGGCCAGTGGCTTTGCACACAACACCTTAAGGCTGCATAACAAACTATCTAGCACAAGTGACATACTCAAAAACCTGCACACTGGTAGAAGGTGGATGCTAGCATGAGCCACAGGGATCAAGGGTGCATGTGCATCTCAGATGAAAAATAAAACAAGATGGACAACAACAACGGTTAATACATACACTGCCGGCATTAACCGGTCGAACACGGCAGTTCGAGCGGTGCTCGAACAGCCGTGTTCGACCGGTGGTCGGACAGGCACTGTCCGACCGAAGCACCTGCCGGCGGGTCGGACAGGCCTGTCCGATCAGTTCCTGGGACCGGTTGCACAGGACCAGCCGGGACCGGTCGGACAAATCTGTCCGACCAGTTGGCTCTCGCTTCGGTCGGACAGTGTCCGTCCGACCACCGGTCGAACACGGCTGTTCGAGCACTGCTCGAGCAGCCGTGTTCGACCGGTTAATGCCGGCAGTGATACCAGTAGGGATAGAAACCTACCACGTCCAAAGTGACATCAACTCAAATGAAAATCACCCTCAGCCTTGTCAAAGTTAATCTTTTCAATCTCAATTTGGTCAACATCAATCAGGGTAATGCCAATCATGTGATCAAAGTAAATCTTTCATCTAAAAAAAGGCCACGTTTGTCAGCGTCATATGAAATAAGTGTAATGTTGGATGTTGAATTCAATAAAAACAAAATTAACCAATTAGAATTGGGCAACAAAATGTTGATCATTTAAAGTTAAACTAATTCTTTCAATTTGTCTATCAAAAAAGAAACCAGTTTTTTAGTCATCTAGTGGATCACCAAAATATAAGCAACATTACACTTTATATTGGTCATAAGCATAATAATGGTATGATGGTGATCAAGATAACCTAAAAACTTAATTTTTGGTGTACAAACGTTGAAAGAAGTAGCTAAACTTCATTTGATCAAAATTATGTTGGATAATTCTGCATGTTATTGTTTTTATTGGTGTAAAGATCCATTGCTTTGTCACCTATATTTATCACACTGAAAAACAGGGCCTAAGTTCCAATCACCACAACCAATCAATAATAGCTCATTTACAAGTGACATATCAAAGTACATTAAAGGTCCCTTTGTACTTCCAGATGTTATTGCCAATCCTGTGACCATTGATTGGTTGTGGTGAATCCCTGCCAGTGCACAAAGTAGCTTCATTTCTCAATCCAACCTTGCTTGTTCCATTCAGCTGGTATGCATACCACACAACATAGGAAAGATGACATCAACTACCTCAACATGTTTTTGAAGATTCATTCCAAATATCAAGATTGACAATAATCTCATAAGTTTCTGTTATTCTTGAATAATCAGCTTCAAGGTGGGCCAGCCATGAGTCACAGTGCATTATCAAACTTTAATTAAGTCAATGTTGGCTATAATTTACTCATCTATCAATATAAAGGTGTCCATGAGACCCAATACACCACAACAAATCAATTATCACCAGATGTCAGGTGACATTACACAACTTTTGTTATAACTATGATACAGCACTGGCTGTACCACCAGATGAATACAATGGCCCCTTTTTCCTTTTCAGAGAGCTGCATTGGAACCAAATGGGCACTTCAACAGCAGGTATTTGGAGTTGGCCTGATGTCACCTGTCATCTAGTGATAATTTATTTGTCCTGGTGATATACTCTTAACAAATGATGGGATAGGTGTAGCAATTATAGGTCTTAAGTATCTTATTGCAGCTAATAATCAACGCTAGTAGAAGTAATAACTGCTTAAAATTTGATCCTGACGGGACAGTGAAAATGATATTTGTACTTCTTATAGGAGTAAATGAAATTGAACAAGCCTCCACTTGTCAATATCGTCGCTCCTCCTGAAGATACTTGATCAGATCACTGTTGATGTTTGGATGAATTAACAGGCGGAAACTGAGTCGACAGTTGATTAAGGATTTGGTTAGTTCGAGGGTGCTGAGAATGAGGGGGATTCGCTTGGGTTGACTCTGAGACTAGATGTTATTCCGAAGCGAGAATTTGACTAGAGAGAAAGATTTTCAACCTGCGCAGCAGTTGTGGTTACGCAGTTAATGCATGCAGGATTATTCATTAACACTCCTCCTTAATTCTGAAGCAGTTAAATGAAGTTGCAATCTTGATTGTTCAATCTTGATGTATCCTAACGGCTTTGTGAGACTGTCAGCTATCATATCTAGTGTTGAGACTTGCTGCATTATCAATTCTCTTTTGGTGACTAGTTCGAGAACATACTGAAATCGGACTTCAATGTGTTTTGTATTTTCATTCAGTTTGGCTTCTTTGCTGATTATGATTGCTCCTGAATTATTGTTTTTCATGATTGGTGCTGAGACGGTCGTTCTTTAATCTTGATCTTGTAATGTAACTGGATGTCGTCTAGAACCTTGAGAACCTTCATTTGATTGTTACCAACCAGAAACCCATCATCAACGTGCATATGAAGCATAACCGATTGGTCGTTGTCATAGAACAGTGATTCATCCAACGGGGAAGAAGAGAATCCAAGCTAGCCAAGGGTGGATACCAAGTGTTTGCGCCATTGCCGGGGAGCCTACTTGGTCCCGTAGAGAGACTTGTTTAGCCGCCACACCCATTTCTCGCGACCCGGCTCTTCAAAACCCTCTACTTGAGCAACATAGATGGGAGCATCCATTTCGCCATAGAGAAATGCCGTCTCTACATCAAACTGAAATACCACAAGGGACCGAGTAACCGCTAGAGACAACATTGATTTGAAAAATTCATTTCGAGCCACAGACGTATATGTATCAAAGTAATATTGCATGTGTTCTTGATGGTTTCCAAAGACGACCCATCGAGCCTTGTATCGAAGATAGTCACCAAACTCATTCTTTTTCTTGCTCAGAATCCACATACCACCAATCACTTTGTCTTCGCCAGGAGGTGGAACTAATGTACCAGTGTGGTTGGCGTGAAGTGAGTCGTATTCTTTCAACATTGCTTCCTTCCAACTGGCAACCTCTGAGTCAGATTGAAGAGCAGTTTTCATAGGAACTACCTCGTTGAGGAGCAGCTCGTCTTCAGGGCCATCAAACAGAACACAATACAGGTGACCGGCCTCGTCCTCAGCGGTCGGAAAGAGGTTTTTTCAAGCGTGAGGTCGGCGGGAGGTTGTAACAATGTTGTCGCCAGTCACGTCACCACGTATCTCAAGCCGAGGTGGTTGATTGTCTTGCACATAGGCGTAGCCTTTCTTCTGGGAAGGGCGGGTGGGTGGAGCTGGAGGGCTTGACCGCGGAGGGGCAGGTGGTGGGTCTGATCGTAGAGGTGAATCAGGTGGTGTAGTAGACCGTGGAGGTAGGCCAGACGGTGGAGAAAAAGAAGGGGTAGTTGTTGTGCCGTGTTGGGGAGTAGTGGATGATGGGGGTGACTTCACACGGACAACAGCATAAGAATCAGAAATCGGAAGGGAAGGAGAAACGGAGACAGGAAGGGATTCGGAGGGTTTACACACCGAGGAAGGAGAATTGTAAGGAAATTTGAGTGGAGTGGGAGAGTAGTCGCGGCTGATAACAATTGCACGTTTAGTAGGATCAAAGAAACGAATTGCATCGGAATGATTTTTGTAGCCAAGTGAAATAAGAGGACGACTGGGAGTGGACACTTTTGAGGAAGGATGATGATGCACATGAACCTTTAAACCAAAAGGGATCAGTTTATGTACATCGCGAACAGGCTCTATACACAGATCCAATCCGGATAGGATACTTACTGGAGAGGACCATTTCAGAGCTTTTGATGGAAGGATATTAATGAGAGAAGAGGAGTAGCGAGCAGCTTTGTCCCAGAAGTTGATAGGAACAGAGGATTGGGCCAAAAAACAGCAAATTTTAACGAGGAGAGTCTGATTAAACCTTTCCGCGAGACCATTGGTTTGAGGGCTGTTGGCTGGACCAACTTCAATAGTGATACCGAGCTCAAGTAGTTTCTTCTTGAAGTTGTTGGAGTTGAACTCGACCCCACGGTCGGTGTGTATGATTGCCGGCGACTTGCCAGTTTTGTTGATGATTTCAAGAAGGTAGGAGAGTATTTTCAATTCAGATTCACTCTTCTGTCGCATGAGATAGATTCGATTAAAGCGAGAAAAATTGTCGATGATCACCAAGACGTATTTGAACTTTGTCTTACTGGGTGGAGAGATCTGTAGTACATCAATGTGAAGTGTCTTGAATGGTCGATCAGTTGTAGGGAGTGGATTAGAATGTGGCAAGCGTTTGAGTTTACAGCTCTTGCAAATATCACAGTTTTTTGCAAGCTGTCCAGGATTTTTTGGAGTGATTTTGTGAAGCTTGAGGAATTGTCGGAGATACTCGTCAGATGGATGTCCAAGTGCTATGTGGTAATTGGTATCAGGGCTTGGTTCAGAGATAGACATCGCCCAGTTAGCCGTTTTTACTTCAGAAATTTGACCCATGTACAGATTTCCCACGTGTGGAAAGCAATACACTATCGTTGTCCCTTTCCGAATAAGAATCAGTCGTCATTTGAAGTAAATTGATAGTCCATGGTCTTCAAGTTGTGAGGTTGAAACAAGATTTCTAGGTCCATTTGGAGCATAGTACACTGGATGTATGATTGTACCACCGAGATTCATCTTTCCGATGTGCGTGATGTTGATTTGTCCGGAGTAGGTATTCATAGCTTTCAGAGTAGGCTTTGGATCAATAAGTAGATTGAAATTACAGAGAGTGGTATTGGTTGCACCGGAGTCAAATACAAGAGTATTTTCATTGTCTCCTGGGGAGTCAACATTAGTATTAAGTTCATCCAAAATCATGAATCCCGTGTCTTCTGGATCATCAAAGTATTTATCATCGTCTAGAGCTTCGATTTCGTCTTCATTGTCGTAGTCATCCTCCTGAATCATATTCGCCTGGCCGTCAACGTAGAGTTTCATTTGTTGTTGAAATCGCCGAGCAAACTGATCATCGTCTGGTTGTTTGGGAGCTGGTTTGGTAGGGACTACTCCGCGCATTGAGCCACGCAACATTTGGTTTCCACGACCACGAGAGCTACTGGAACCCCGATTAGAGCTAGGGTGTGCAAACCGTGTAGATTTTTGTTTGTCTTTTCGGTTAGATTGATTTAGAGAATAGGCAGATTCAGCGATACTGGTTTCTTTCCTTCCATCCTCAGCAGACAGTCGATTGAAGACTTTCTCAAAGGTCAGGGGTTCTAAGTCGTACATGTTTTGCACCAATGCTGAGAGTGATTCATCTTGATGAAGACTTCTGAGCAATAAAGCGGCCGCCATTCCAGTAGATACGGACATGAATTCTTTTTTTGCATTTAGAGACGTTATGAGTGCGGTATAGTGTTGGCGGAATGAGGATATATGTTGGGCTAGGGAAGTACTGGGCTCGTATGTTAGATTGATCAGATGATATAATTTATCACCGATCATTACTACCGATTTTTCACCACATGCGCTTGATAAGGCATTGAGAGCATCAAATAGGTTGTCCTCTTTGGAGATGATTATTGGATGTAGATCTTCCTTGACAGTGGTATACAGCTTTTTGATACCCCAAGCGCACATCTTTCGGAATTCTTTTGTCTCCTTGTTTGCGTTGGTCCACTTTGCGTCCATGAGGTCTTCATAGCCCTTCGCATAGATGATGGTATGGAATCGGCTTTTCCAAATTGACCAGTTTCCACGATTGAGCTTGACCAGTTTGGTTGCTGAGTGGCCATCATCGGAACTATCGCTGTTTCCCATGTCGTCGATGTCTGCCTGTGTATTATTCTTACTCTAGTCTTATATGATTATTGCCAGATATTGCCTCTCGCTACCATGTAGCAATTATAGGTCTTAAGTATCTTATTGCAGCTAATAATCAACGCTAGTAGAAGTAATAACTGCTTAAAATTTGATCCTGATGGGACAGTGAAAATGATATTTGTACTTCTGATAGGAGTAAATGAAATTGAACAAGCCTCCACTTGTCAATATCGTCGCTCCTCCTGAAGATACTTGATCAGATCACTGTTGATGTTTGGATGAATTAACAGGCGGAAACTGAGTCGACGGTTGATTAAGGATTTGGTTAGTTCGAGGGTGCTGAGAATGAGGGGGATTTGCTTGGGTTGACTCTGAGACTAGATGTTATTCCGAAGCAAGAATTTGACTAGAGAGAAAGATTTTCAACCTGCGCAGCAGTTGTGGTTACGCAGTTAATGCATGCAGGATTATTCATTAACAATAGGGAAAGCCATGTACCACATTGTTCATTTATCCCTATCACAAACAATGAATAGCAATTTGGCATGCTTTCTTTGATTACAAGGATACAACACAATTTATTGAAAACTCTTCTATCCATTGACCCCAAAGAATTATTGAAAGCTTACATAGCCTTCCAGTCAAACTGATGATTAGAAATGGATGTAAAAGAATTGTGGAAGAGAGCATAAGATGTAAAATAGTAGAATTGTTTGCTTTTTGGAAACAGTATAATGAAACTCAATAGAAGTAATGAACTGAAGCAAGAAGAAAACGATAAATAAAAAAATCCTCAACACATCAACAACAAAATCAATAAACACAATACCTTATTGATACAGGCTAAGACTGAAAAAAAAGTCTTTCAAAACAACAACACAGTTGTTCCCTTTTTAACAACAGGATTATCACAGCAAAAACAGCCTGCCCGGAAGCTGATTCTAGCTCCTCCTGAATTTCTGAGTAGTGAACGGTAGTGCATTGAATAAAGAGTCTCTGTTTGCTGGTGCAAACAATGATGACTGATTGATTATTGAGAGATAGCTTGAAGCAATTTGGTTATGAGTGAGATATTGAAGGGGTTATGAGTGAGATATTGAAGGGGTTATGAGTGAGATATTGAAGGTTGAGTAAGAGAGATAAAGATGAAAATACGACATGGGAAGATAGAGCTGCAAATGAGATTGGATCTTCGACTGCCTGAATCCTTTTCTGCCTGAGCGTTATTATGACCCAAACACAATCTGGCACCGCTTACATAATCTAATTGTAATTGCGAGTTTTTTTCTCAACACTCCTCCTAAACACGCACATTGATGAGATGTAATTGTTTGCATGCATCAGCCAGCTTGATTTTACCAAGTGACTTAGTGAGAATGTTGGCAATCATGTCTACAGTCAACACTTGTTCAATCTTCATGACTTTCCCGTTTATCAGCTGTTGGATGTATTGAAATCTGACTTTGATATGCTTGGTGTTTGGATTGAGCCTCGGTTCTTTACTGATCACCACCACACCCGAGTTATCATTGAAAATAATAGGAATATCAATCTTGACCGCCAGGGAAGTAATCAGATTTGACATCCATCAAAGTTGTTTTGCACATTTGTTGATTGCGATAAACTCCGCTTTGGTTGTGGATTGTGCAACTAACAACTGTTTTTTAGTAGTCCACGATACCGGGTTGGAGAACAGAGTGATGACGTATCCATAAGTTGATTTTTTTGACACTCAAGAACCAGCGCAGTCCGCATCCGTCCAACCACAGAAAGCATTGGATTTGAAACCTTTGATGAAATGAATACCGATGCTTTCCGTGCCACACAAATACTGCAACAGATGCTTAACCAATGCCCAATGTGATTCATTTGGACTTGACATGAATTGAGCAAGCACGTTAAACGTAGAAGCAATGTCTGGTCTGGTGTGCAACGCCAGATAAGTCAGCATGCCTATTGCTTTTTGCATGTATTTTACATCAACTGGTTCTGCATCGGATGCAACGAGCAACTGGAAGTTGAGTGGGGATGGTGCTTTTACTGAATTTGCACCAGACATGTTGAATTCGTCAAGTATTTTGCGTGTGAAATCCAAATGATGAATATACAGCAATCCGTCAACTTGCCAATCAAATGTGTAACCCAGATGCTGCTTGGGTCTTTCACATATCTTCAAGGAGTACACCTTTTTCAATTGGTCTAGGAAGTTCATAATTGCTGGTCTAGATTTGCCAACAACAAGACCATTGTCCACGTGCATGTGCAGAAGTATTGAGAAGTCCTTGTTGTGAAAGAGGGCATCGTCTAGAATTGATGCAACAAACCCAATGGATGCTAGCGATTCGACTAGATGCTCTTTCCACATTCAAGGTGCTTGCTTTGTCCCATATAACAATTTGTTCAACGTCCCACCTGTGTCACTCAAATTCTTTGGCTCCAAGCCAATGATAAATCAGGATTTATCATTGGCTTGGACCCGATTCCAGCGCAGGGCTGACAGAGCTGAAAGCGCTGGGACGGAAAGGGCTCAAAAAACCCATTAGGGGGGGTTAGGTTAAGGGATTTAGAGGTTGATTTAGGAGGTTAAGGTTATGCATATATATATATATATATATATAACAAACCCAATGGATGCTAGCGATTCGACTAGATGCTCTTTCCACATTCAAGGTGCTTGCTTTGTCCCATATAACAATTTGTTCATGCATATATATATATATATATATATATATATATATATACAGAAAATATGGTCAGAATTGGCAAAAACCTGTCAGAAACGTGTTTTTTTGAAAATAACTAGTTTCTGGCCAGAATTTGCCATTTCTGACCAGATTACATATATATATATATATATATATATATGGTCAGAATTGGCAAAAACCTGTCAGAAACTGGTTTTTTTGAAAATAACTAGTTTCTGGCCAGAATTTGCCATTTCTGACCAGATTTTATGTATATATATATATTATATATATATATATATATATTATATATATATATATATATATATATATATATATATATATATATATATATATATATATATATATATTATATATATATATATATATATATATATATATATATATATATATATTATATATATATATATATATATATATTATATATATAACGGCTGGCGGAGCCAGCCCTTCCAGCTCCTCAGCCCCGTGCTGGTATTGGGTCCAAGCCAATGATAAATCCAATTTATCATCGGCTTGGAGCCGAGGCAAAATAGTGCCAAAACTCCAACTTCCAGACCCAACCCTTTTTTCCAGGACTCGCATCTTCAAAACCTAGAACTTGCGCCACATAAATTGATGCGTCAATTTTTCCGTACAAGAAAGCTGTTTTGACGTCAAATTGAAACACATGTAAATTCCAATTCACACTCATTGACAACATCATTCTAGCAATTCATTTCTTGCAACAGAGGAATATTTTTCAAAGTAATGAAGCATATGCTCTTGGTGATTACCAAAAACCACCCAGCGCGCCTTATGCCAAACCACTTCACCGAACTCGTTAAGTTTTTGGTTAAGCAACCACATGCCACCTATTATCTTATTGGCCGCAGGAGGTGGAGACAGGATGCCAGTATTCTTCTTGTTGAGTGAGTTATACTCAGCCGCCATTGCGACATCCCATTGTTGGGGATGATCCATGTCGTTCATTGCCTCATTGATGCTAACTGATTCAGTCAGATTGATCTCAGCGAACTCGCTGTGATTGACAAAACTGATGTTGGGAAGATCCTTGTTCTGTCGTCAAGAACCTTCAACAATGTTTGATGGGTCTATTACCATTCAAATCAAAAGTGTTTGGTTGCTTTTAGTGTCCTAATTGGAGGCAACTGAGTACGGGGATGATTGTCAGAATCAGCATTACAAAGCAATGGGTGAGGTGGAATCAAAGAAGGGGAGTGTTCAGGAGCAGAAGGTGAACGAATAGCAATCTGTTGAGACAAAGACGGGGGAGGAACTGATGATGTTGGGGGAGGAGTCTTGGGAGATACAGATCTTGCACGCATTGGGGGCGTAGAAATAGGAACAGGGGTAGCATGACTTGTTGATTGGTTCCCACGAGATGATTTCTCAATGGTAACATTTATTGTTACAAACTCTTCCGCAGTCAGGCGCTCAGAGTTTGGTAACGTGGATGGCAGCTTTTTCATACTGGCCGATGAATTATAAGGAAAGGAAAAAATAGAAGGGGTGAAACAACGGCTAATGACAATACACCAAGAGAGCAGATCCAAGAAACGCATAGCGTCAGACCTGGGCTCATAGCCAAGAAATGAAAGTGGCTTTGATGGCAGAGATATCTTGGATCGGGGATTTTGGTCATGTACATAAACTTTTAGACCAAACGGAAGAAGCGTGTGAACCTTCCGTACCTGCTCAATTAACCAATTGGCTTTTCTGAGAAAGGATATTGGAGATTTCCAGATTAACAATGACGTAGGCAACATATTGATGAGTGTCGAAGCAAAACGAGCCTCTTCGTCCCAGTGATTCAATGGCACAGCCAATGGAGCAAGCATGCACCTCATTTTTACAAGGATAGTCTGATTAAACCGTTCTGCCAAACCGCTGGTTTGAGGCAAATTAGCGGGTCCTTGTTCCAATGTAATGCCATTCCCAGAAAGAAAAGATTTGAAAACTTGAGAGCTAAAATCACCTCCACGGTCAGTGTGAATAACGGCGGGTGTGACGTGAAGATGGTTTTGCAACTCTTTGACAAAAGACATAATCTTTGACTCAGATTTGCCCTTTCTCTGTAGCAGGTAGATTTGATTGTATTGGGAGAAATCATTGATCAATACTAGAATGTATCGAAAACTGCCCCTTGACATCGGAGTAACTTGAAGAACGTCCATATGAACCACCAAGAATGGAGATTTTGCCGATGGAAGGGGATTTGAGTGTGAGGACCGTTTCAACTTTGCCATTCTGCACACTTTGCAGTTGACTGACAATCCCGTCTTGTCAGACTTCTTGACATTAAAAATTTCAAGAAACTTATTGATGTAAACGTCAGATGGGTGGCCAAGAATGACATGCCAGTCCTTCAAGCTGTCCTTCTCACCAATAGCCAACAGACTGCTTACAACCGGTGTGTTGGAAATGGTGGCCACGTAAAGATTGCCTAGTCGGGGGAAACGTTTGATTATTCTTGTAACCATGTATACCAAGAACATTTTGTTCTTGTGATACCCTCGGAATCCATGATCTTCAAGTTGCGATACGGAAATAAGGTTGCATTTACCAGCGGGAGCATAATATACGGGGAATATATTGTAGATGCTGAACTTCATTGTACCACTATGAGTGATGTTGATTGCTCCAGAGTAAGTTTTCATCTGTTTTGTGACCGGTTTCATGTCATGAACAAGATTAGGTTCTGAAACAGTTGACTTTGAAGCGCCAGTGTTGAGAATTAAACGAGTACCTGTCAATTTGCTAGAGATAACTTGTACAGAATCCTTGTCGTCAACAAAGAAGCCGGTATCATCCGGATGATATTTGTTGACTGCATCAACTTCCTCCATATCAGCTTCCAATTCGTCCTCCTGATCCTCCTCAACGCTGTTAACTTGCAATTTCTTGAGCACCTGAATTTGTTGTTTGATCAGGCGCTGAATTTCCGCATTAGACAGCAATGATGATGGGCCGGGTTGAACCAAACCTTGCGCGGGGCGGCCTTTGGTGGGAACCACATCCCAAAAACGTTGAGAAGTAGGGATTGCTTTGAATTTTTCCTTATTTGGTTTCATAAGAGCACTCTTTGTTTCAATTGCATTCACAGACCCAGCGGCCAATGATTCAGTACGACTATGCTTGATATTCATCCTTGCGGCTAGTTTTTTGAAACTGAATGGAACCATATCATACATATTTTGAACGAGAGCAGACAATGACTTGTCATTTTGGAAACTTTTCAAGAAAAATATTCCAGCCATTGTAGTTGTGACTTTCATGTTCTTGTTTCCAACTAGGTCCAATTTCAGTGACGTGTAGAGTGATTGAAATTTAGCCACGTGACTAGCAATCAATGTACCAGCATTATGGTGATCTTCTTGGTCTTCCCTTCATCGTCACTTGAGGAATCATTTTTTGATGTTATTGCCGGATAGATAGACAAGGCCATAACGTTTGCGTTTGTAGAACCTGTATCTGTTGTTGCTTTTCTTACTTTGAGTTTCAACTGTCAAGCAACGACTCTCGCTACCATTTAAAAAAGTAGAATCATTTGCTCTTTGGAAACAGTATAATGAAACTCAATAGAAGTAATGAACTGAAACAAGAAGAAAACAATAAATAAAAAAATCCTCAACACATCAACAACAAAATCAATAAACACAATACCTTATTGATACAGGCTAAGACTGAAAACAAAGTCTTTCAAAAAGAAAACACAGTTGTTCACTTTTTAACAACAGGATTATCACAGCAAAAACAGCCTGCCCAGAAGCTGATTCTAGCTCCTCCTGAAGTTCTGAGTAGTGAACGGTAGTGCATTGAATAAAGAGTCTCTGTTTGCTGGTGCAAACAATGATGACTGATTGATTATCAAGAGATAGCTTGAAGCAATTCGGTTATGAGTGAGATATTGAAGGGGTTATGAGTGAGATATTGAAGGTTGAGTAAGAGAGAACGTGGGAAGATAGCACTGCAAATGAGATTGGATCTTCTGCCTGAATCCTTTTCTGCCTGAGCGTTATTATGACCCAAACACAATCTGGCACTGATTACATAATCTAATTGTAATTGCGAGTTTTTTTCTCAGCATAAGAATCTGAATCAAAAATACATTTCCCATTACTGCCATCATCAAAAAATCAATCCTTAATTTGTTTTCAGTCTTCCATGATACTTTCAAGTTATTTTTCACCAACACTGCCGGCATTAACCGGTTGAACACGGCAGTTCAAGCGGTGCTTGAACAGCCCTGTTTGACCGGTGGTTGGACAGGCACTGTCTGACCAAAGCACCTGCCGGCGGGTCGGACAGGCCTGTCCAACTGGTCCCACAGGACCAGCCGGGACCTGTCGGACAAATCTGTCCGACCAGTTGGCTCTCGCTTTGGTCGGACAGTGCCCATCCGACCACCGGTTGAACACGGCTGTTTGAGCACCGCTTGAACTGCCGTGTTTGACCGGTTCATGCCGGCAGTGCAATATCAAGAGAAAATGAACATAGTGCCAATGCTTCAGTATAGCACACATTATAGAGCAATCAAAGCAATTTCACCACTAATCCTATCCAGGATGTATGAGAGAAGAGTGAGGTGGAACTGATGATTGGATAAAATTTAGGCAAGGTCTAAATAAACCCAATTCATGGTGTGTTCAGTCCATTTGGGCCAGTGGTTAAGCCAGCCCCAAAATTGCTCAAGCACACCTGTCTGCTGCTTAAGCAATATGCTTGTCTGCTTCTTTGCTTGTATGCTGATTCAGCGCACTTTACCTCTGCTTCAGTCCTGCTTGGACAGTGCTTAAGCAGGGTGGGTTCAGGATTAGTCTTGTCTTGTCCCCTGATTAAGCAAGCCATTCACACCAGCTAAAAGATTAGTACACCAGCCTGTAAAATTGGGCAAACCATAAAAAAATGATAACTGTATATATTTTTACTCAAGAACCTTATATAAATATTTTTGGGTCAGCCTTAAGGCAAACCAAAAATTTACTATGTGCATGCCAAATGTGAGTTCACAAGGCATGCACGTCAAAATGGGTTGGCGCGTAACACCCTGCACGCCAACTAATATGGAATGTACCATTGGGCACTCCAAAAGTATTGGAGTGCCCAATAGTGTACTCATTAACCCATCAAATTGATTGAGTGCATGGCCTGCGCACTCAACCCAGGATGGAGTGCATCAACCCTGCACTCCCTTTTTGACTTTCCAATCCAATCAGAAGGGAGTGCACTGCTGTGCACTCCAGGTAAAGATGGAGTGTTTGCACTTCATTACCCATTTTCTGGCGTGTAAACACACATATGTGTTTACAGAAAAATGCTCTCACACCAAATAAGTCTCTGATGTACTCATTCACAACCAAAAGGTGTGTACTCACTGAAGATGCCAAACCAAGAAGTCTGTTCAACAATCACCACTACATCAAGTACCAGCAGCGGCATCACAGTTTCTACAGCAATCTGGGCAAAGATGCAAAGTCTCCTCACTTTGCTTCCGGATCTGGAAACACAAGAAGAATCCACCTCTCTCCCCCCAGAAGACCCACCTGCGGCACCATCCCCAGCCATTAATGTTTATACCAACCCTGCGGTGGAGTCACCTAATTCCAAGGCTTCAATTGACGGAGAATCAAACAAAAACATTCTGCTCCCAAACAGCAACACTATGACTACTGGAAAAACAGAATCAGCTCCCCTGTCCATAAACACTGATGGCAATCACAATCAAATCCCTTCTATTGATCCAATTGCTGATAAGAATCTTGTTGCAAATGGCCAAACCACTCCCCTTCTTGTTATTACGGATATGAAGGGCTGTAGGAGCTTTATGAACAAAAGGCTACTCAGGCGGTTTGATTTCCTCATTTTTTATTTAGTGTGCCTTGTCTTCTAATGGCTTGTTTCTTACCAATTTTGATCAATTTCATCTGTTTATTCCTTGGCTTGATGTTGAAGAGTGAACTAGATAAATGAAAAAATGATTGCAGTGGCTTGATCCTAATCTCTGATTGCAATATACGCCAACTTTGTTGGCTGACTGTCATGTGCACAACAGCTTTTTTTGGCTTGCAGACATGTGAACGCCAAAAAATGGTAATTTGGTGTGCACTCTGTTGTATTCCAATTCACATTTGTTGAGTAAAATTGCAAAGCCAATGGCTGATGAGTAATAATTGGAGTGCATTGACCTGCACTCCCATTTTTTTGGCCAGATTGGAGTGCCCAGGTCTGCACTCCAAAGTAATGTGAGTATTGTCCTGGGCACTCCATAAAAATGGAGTGCACTTCCATTGTATGCCAATTTTTTTGGCATACCATGCTACTACAGCCAAAAACTTGGCATGCACGTAGTAAAAGATTGGAGTGCTTTAAAGCTGACCCATATTTTTTGATGGTTCTGGAGGTTGAGCTCTAAGGTTGTTGGGAAGGTTTTCTTGCTTCTGCTTTGCGTGCTTGCAAGTGGAGCTCCCTGTTGCTCATCACATTCTTCTTTGAAATTCTAAATTCACAAAAAGGGTGAGAAATTAACAATTTACCCTGATTTGATAAAAAGGAATAAAAAAACCCTGAACTGTGTTAGTGGGTGGTAGTCATGAGGCGCCATGTAAGAATTCTGGGCCACTTGGCTTGAAATTATACCAGGCTAGCTTAAGAACTGGCCAAGATCCAGCCTGCACAGAATAAGTGAAATTAAGCTGTCTGGGCCAGGGGTTAATCCCTGCTTGGCCGCAGCCAAGTGGGGCTTAGCCACTGGCTCAGATGAGCTTAACACACCATAATTGATCAAATTTGGTTCAAAATGAAAATGGCTGATGAAGAAGAATTGACCACTCAAGATGACTGATAGATATAGTTAAACAAGACTGATTCAGAGGCTAAGTTGGGAAGAACCAACTGCTTACTCCAGGCTCCATGGCTACAAAATTGTGATGAAGACACTCTGTCAAGATACCAAATCTGCTTAGTAATCTCATCACATAACATTAAAGCAAACTAGGATTCATACAAGAAGAATTTGGATTGAGATGTAGGAAAACAATAGAAAACAGTTCATATGTAGGATGGGGTTTGTGAAACCTGCTCCACTCACAGGTTTCACATAACTGTTAACAATCCCTATTTAGTCTCCCCCCATCACGTCCCTAGCTCAGTAGAGAATCCTGACCTTCCATTCTACTGAGCTAGGTACGCCACCCGCCTTCCTCCTTCTTTCATCTCACTTTCCTTCTCCTCTGTTCCTTCTTCCATTCCGTTTCAATTCCTTTTGTTGAGAGAATCCTGACCTTCCATTCTACTGAGCTAGATTGCAATCAAGAACAACACGTGGTTCTAGAATTCTCTCCAAGACATCCTGTCTTGCCCGTGTCCGTCCGTCCGTCAGTGAAGAGCATTATCAGCTCTTACAGGGTGCAAGGGTCTTGCATGGGTGGTCGTATGTGAGTGTGTATGCAGATTTTGACAGTCTTTGACCCTGACAACATCCAAGTATAAGAGTTCCACTTTGTTTACACCGCGTTTGCACTTGGACGGCCTTTGCCTGAATAATCCTGATAAAGGTCACACAACCCCATGAAAAAGGAAAGAAAAATGGAATGAACAGGAATGAACCGAGATGCATGCAAAGCTACACACAATTGATCAGATTTTCTGTTGAAAAAAAAATAAAACTAGCCGGACATTCCCCTTTCCCTCTTAGTTCAAAGGGCGTATAAAGGGTCATAGGGATTCTGCTATGTATGAGGTTCATTAATTTACATCATTGCAATCGAAAGATGGAGATTGTATCAGGTTTTATGAGCCCTGATGAACAGTTTGATACCATATTTCAAAGGATGGTTCAAAGGCTGGAGAGGTAATCACCCAAGCGCAGCATGGGGAGAAAAGCGCGTCCGCCCGATAAGAATCAGCAGGACGGAACATTGGGAAGTTGGAACGGCCAGCCACCGTTGCTCATGTAACGGTTGTGCCCCTGTGGTAATGCACCGCGTTGCAAGCTTCAGCTGATGGTAAACAATTTTTCTCGCTAGAAATTGGCACTTACATACGTGTTATGTATATGTACACAAGCTTTCCAGCCATGACCCACTTTAGCCCACTGTCAGAAGTGACTGGCGAGACCGATTCATTTAATTTTCGGGGGGGCTTTGCCCAGCGGTATCCATCGAGCAGACTTGGCGGGCAACTGTTTGGGCGATAGAGGCTGCCGTGGTTGAGAGGATGAAACGCGTGCGACCGACCCTACCCGATGAGCTGGCCGCTGCTGGCCGGCTGTCTCCATCGTCCATTAGCATGTTGAGTCGGAAGTATATACATACATATTATGTGCAACTACTGAGGGAATAGCTGGGAATAGCGCTCGAGATGTCGGGCAACCATGCTTGACTCAACCTGTCTTAACCAAACCCGTGAACGTGCGCGGAATCGTAGAAATGGCGTGAGCATGCGCGGAATTTTGGAATCAATCTACCGCTAGAAAATCTGGAAAGCTGTGGCAGGTCTGAGGTACACACCTTGCTTTAGGAGCTGCCTGGAGCTGCAGACCCTGAAATCGACAACGAAAAGTAACGAAGGAGGGCGACGCGTTTTCCAACTCGTATCTATCCCGGTCCGGCATTCCCGTCCTACGTATCCATGTAATGGTCAATCAATGCGTGAGCCATAGAAACTTTAGCAAGAACCTATTCTCATGATACACGAACACACTAAAACTGCGCAAGAAAAATTCACATCCTGCCCCAAGACGCTGGATCACCATGGATCCTATATCGGCCCCGATTGCACCACACTTTGAAACCAGCGTTATTGATCTGCCCGCATTCCAGTGTTTGAAATGAAGCGCTGCAGCCAGAAAAAGATGATACTGGAGTTCACCGACGGGTACCCTACGCTAGATCACCGGCAAATTGGCTAGCTCTTGATATACTTGCCAAATCAACAATTGTCAAGTCAAGCGTATGTGATCAACAATTTGCATTTGAATCAAGTTCTTAGTTTTTGAAGTCAAATTCGGAATTCATCACAGAGTTGTACTTCGATCACATAGGGTCAAGAGCCTTTCAAGTCATCCCAAGTGCGAATCTATATCGGAACATGCACCGTCGTTTCGATGCAACCGCATGTATTAAACGGAATAAACTAAGACTCTTGGAAACGACAGGAAGCAAAAATTGAAGACTTGTGTCAATTGAAATCAATTTTTGAAGAGCAAAACAGACGCAAAACGGAATGAAGACGCATCTCTCACCCTCTTACCGCCGATTCCCGGAGTGATCTCTCGGTCGTATAAACGACAAGGGGCCCTATACCAAACTAGGCTATTTATCAATATTTGGTGCGTCTCTCCAGTAATGGATTTTCTTAAATTGGAGTCTGGCGACGTTCCAGGTACAGCTCAATCAAATTATTATTCTCCGTTTCGAAAATTTAGCTAATGCCCTGACGAATTTGCCCCCTGATGTTAAGCGCTAAGAACAAAACGCGTAGATGGACAGCAATCGATTTGAATTCACGTACAATATTCGCTTGGTCTAGCTTCCCGTCAACCAGCTGGCGTCTTTACTACAGGTTTGGTTTAAAGATGGTTAGTCTTTTGAAGTGCCCTGCCTGGTAACATTGGATGATTCATCACCTTCCAAGACTAACGCTATGATCATTCTATCGTAATCCGATCCAGCCAGACCTCAGTCTATCCCAGGTGCTCGAGGAGAACAGATGAAAAATCAATCACATCACATTAGCACAGTGGCCCGCTTGGCTTGCGTCCTTGAGGTTGAGAAAACAGTTTCGCGCGGTCTACAAACAGAAAGGAGAGCTCTTCAGTATCTGTTTTCCTTGGAAAAAGTTTGAGTCAACATTCAGTAGTCTCATCCCATGCTTCGAGGTATAGTGAAAATAGGAATCCAGCGATCAACTTCCAGCCCAAGTCAGAGGTAGTTGGAGACTGACTGAACCCAAAAACTGCATGTTAAGAAGCTTCGTCGCCTAGCTGAATCGCATACAGGTAAGCACCTCTTCATATTTCATTCTGAGGAGCGGCCATGGAACTTATCCTGCGCCATGGAACGTATCCTACATGCTGAAGAGATCCTGGAATGAGGGCTGACGAGATTATTTTCATATTTAAAATGACCTGCAGATCAAATAGCATCAATAATGATTAGAATGGAAGATAATCATATATCCTGAGCTGATTGTCGTTACGTGCTTTTTAAATATCCAGATGAGAGCAAACTACCGCCAGACCTATCAAATCCGTCCTTAGGTGTTGTGAATGAAAGAAAAGTTTTGCAAAATGAGAAGAATGTTCAAAAGTTGGCTGGAAAAGTATTACTTACACGTTTTGCCAAAAGGTTGATAGATTCTTCAAGCTAAAATCACCAGGTATTGATGAAAAGAAGAGCAAATTAACAAGCCCGCAGTCTAGGAAGTTGAGCTAGACTATGAGCTGATAACTTGTTCTTCTCTTCATCAACACCTGGTGGTTCCACCTTTGAAGAGTTTGAGACATTGAGCATGGCCGCATCGTCCGAACCTAGAATCCCAAACATAAACTGAGCGATCGCAGCTATCGAAGCATGGATAAGACGTGAAGACGGGTTATCGAGGCGCGGGGGGACTGCGATGGTTGTTTGATGATGATAAATACATAAATACCAACACATGGAGTTAAGTGGTAAATATGTAAAGCGCTGATGGTGAGCTTGTTTACTTGACCGCCTTAACTCTATTTCTTTCCCAAGGCATACCGGCCGAGGAGTCCAGACTCGGTAACGGAGGCGAAGCAAGAAAGCATAAATTGTGAGGAAAATTCAAATAGACATTCGAATTGGGCATGTCTGATCAGTCATCAAACGTGCCACCGTGACTAATCCGGAACAACTCAGCTCAGAAGTGATCAATGCCATCAATTCAGACGCATTAAACGTGGTCAACCGGGATGAAGCAGGTTGCTACGTACGGCGTGACTCTCATTTCTAACGGCGGTGAGAAATACTCTTATCTTGAGCTACTGATTTATATAACGTGCTGGGGTCTGGCCCTCACGTTGGCTCAGTGACCGTCCCCAGGAAGCCCCAGGTCAATCAGCAGCGGCTATCTGGCGAGATCCTCTCGTGGAATAGATCTGATCACGGTGGCAGAATGCTCATGCTAGAATGGTAAAAAAGATGACTACCGCTGAGTAATAAAAGGCCATCCCTTGGTTCTTCCTTTTTCTTCTTTAAGGCACATCACCACTGATATTGATTCAGTTTTGCTGCCTTCGTTAGAAATGCCATCTTCATGAATCAAACAACAGTAAAATATGTGCTCTGAATTTGCTTTGGCGAGATAATTGACAAGGTATACCGATATCATTACTTCTCCGCAATGGATATTCTGCATCACAAATGAAGCTTTCAACCAAATTTACACAGTCTCGCGGTTTAAGGCTGAATCTGTTTTGCGACGCGCTGAAAAGATGTTTGCAAGAGTATTGTTTTTCAGGTGCAACTTTTGGTCAGATTGTACAGTCAATGATAAAGACTCTTGGGCTCTTCTTATTTTGCCACCAAGCCACACAAGTTTTATCTTGCTTGTTGATCTCATGTCCAGAAAGAAAATAGCCAGAACCACCTTTCCTGATCAGTATTCCAGAGCCACAGACATAAGATTGAAGAAACCTGCATCTATGTGACAGCCAGTTATTACAGACACAGGTGTGCTTTTTTTGGGAAAGACTGCCTGAAAGGTATCTGATGGGAAAATTCAGAAAGGAAGCTAGAAAAACTGAGCAGATACTCCGCATATAGAGAGTGCTGCAAAGGTTTGGCCTTTAAGGGAAGAAAAAAAACTGGGTTGTTGCTCAAAACCAAAGCACAGCCTCAAGGAATTTTTGGATGTAGGAAATTCCAGAGAGAGGCACATATGGTGAAACATTCATACAAACAGTTAATTATGTCAAAAAAGTGGTATCATCCATGTATAGCCTCCATAGAAGTGATTTCATCCATGCACAGCCTCAATATATAGTGTTCCATTTATGCAAGTCCTAAATAAAATTAGTTTCATCCATAAGTAACCTTTTCTGCTAACATGATTTGCTAGTTTGGAGGTACAAAATTAAACTGGGATACACTCAATCACTTAACTTGGTTAGATCCAATTTCCAATCTATGAAATATAACTCTAAGGTATTTGTATTTCACAAAATTGGTTGAGTACATCTCACTTTAGCTGGTATGACATCAAACTAGCCAATTTTTCTGTCATGCACCCTAAATTGGTTTTTTTTGATGCATGAATAGAATCAAGAATGAATGAAAGGGAGATGAATTTACATCTTTTAAGAAAGTTCATACAGTCTACAGATAGCCTGAATCTTCAAGTCTTGAAGTGAGCAAATCAAAGCCAAATTTTTTTGATTTATTATCAAGAAAGGTGATCTTGAGATGTTGATGTGTTGGTGTAACTGATCAAGTTTTTGTTTCAACAATTTTACCTTTCTTGGGTTTCTGTGGAGCATAGAAAATATGAATTTACATCTCATACTAGCAAGGCATCAGAATATGCAAAAATATGATTGGGAGTATCCATAACTTAACTGCACCACCCACCACTTATTTTAATCTAAAGTAAAGAAAATGGATAGCATATTCTAAAGCTTTTCTTAGTGGACCCCATGGATCATGGTGTGGTATGTATTCACCAATTCACACACTTCAAAGCTAAATTCCAGAGTTTATTTACAACCAAATTACAGATCATCAAGCTTGAAAAAATATAAATGGGAATCAAGTGTTGTCAGTATCCTCATCATCATAGAACATTGATATTTCAAAAACCTATAACAACCATGCAATGATGAGTCCTCAACAGGTCACTCCCATGTTTTTTAAATATTTATCAAAATTGAGAAAAATGCACAGATCCTGCAGGATTATGTGTTGAAGATACGTGATTGGCATGATGTGGCCTTCTGTGCAGCAAGGACAAATTTGGGAAGACTGCTTCTCATTTTCATGACCAGCAGCTTCATACCTCTCAAAGTGTAATGAATAGTCTAGGTGAACATTAATTGCTAGTGTAGAACATTCACTTGATCTACTCTTTCATAATGTACTAGCAGCATGTGTAGTGCTGTTATTAAATCTCTCGACCTCTGTTGAATTCTTACTTCTATGGTAATTGCCAGTTGAGTTGATTCTCTAACCAAAGCCATTGCACCCACGATGTACCATAAATCCATTCATACTTCAAATCCAGCAGTCAGAGTGCACTATCTCTCATCAAGATTTCATTTGTGAACGGATTTAATTGGAGCTTTTTTTTTCTCTTCGGGTCATCAACTATTCACAAGTACACTTTATGATTGTATCGAAGACTAAGTGTCTGGGCATTCAGAAGCTGCTCAAGCTGGCCCCCCAAGACATCAGTACACGTTTTGGTGAAGCAGGCACTGCTGCACACACAACCAACAAGATTTCAAGTGGCGCATGTGAGCCATGATTCCTGTTCTTGTGGTCATGATTATCCCAACTGGACTATTGTTACATATAAATAGCACGAAATTATCTAGTCATCATAATTTGAGAGGGTGATTGAAGAAGGTCAAGGATGGTTTAAAAGGTCAGGGGAGTGTAGGAGGAGTCAGTAGAACTTTTTGCGGTTGAGGAGGAGGCCCTTGAGGTTTCTGATCTGAGTTTTGAATTCCATCAGGGCGATGAAGTAAGGCTCCTCGTCGACGTTCTTGGCTGACGGTGAGTCACGCAGGGCGGTAGCCCAATAGTTGATCCCGAATGCACGATGGGGGTGAGAGGAGGCAGAGAGCTTCTGGTGGATGCGCGTGTTTAGCTGGGCTTCGCTGGCAAGCTCGTCGCCCATCTCCTTCAGACTCCTTTTCAGACACTCGATTCCTCCCAACCCGGAGACTGTTGAGTCTGCTCCTGATTGACTGATCTGCTCATTGTCCTGACCCGTGAGGTGGACTCGATTAAGATTCTCAGATCTCTTTCGTAAGCCACTGGCAATCCGCTCAAGGTAGTCAATGATTGGTTGGTTAAATTCTGTTCGGTTTGACGATGCTTCAACACCTTGACCATATTTTTCTTCTTCGTTTTCTTCTTGGTGGGAGATTGAGGAGGAAGAGGGAATGGTAGTAACAGTAGTATCGAGCTGAACAGCTTTTAGAGCTGGAGTTTGTCCATCGGTGGAGCTTGAGCTCTCAGAAGGGGCAGTTTGATCCCTCGGCTTCAGTTCTTCTTCTAGCCCGTCTTGATTCTCAGTAAGGCTTGCGGTTGGCGTGAATTGAACATCCTGATTCGGCCGTTTTGCAAGGGCGGTTAACTGGTACAGTTTAGGGTTCGACTGGACCAACTTCCTCAAGCTTTCCTGGAGCTGGACGTATGTTTTGAGTGTTGATAATTTTAATGCGACCAAGATGTCTGTTCTTGTCTTCAACTTTGGAAAGAAATATTTCTGAGAGTAAAAAAGAATGCGATATCAGTCTAGTTTGAGAGATGAGTTTGGAGAGTGACTGGTTGGGCCTCAACATACTTGGTAAATCCAGACGAGCAGGCCGGCGAGACTTCCCCCGAAGAAGACGAGGTTTGAGAGCGAGAACAGGAACCTGACGAGGGTCTGGTTGGACTGATGAGGCTGGTAGCTGGTGGTCACGATGGCAGGATAGCTGAGTGGCTTCGGCGGTACTTCAGGAGCGCTCGTCGGCGTGGTCGACTCGTTGCTGGTGCGTTGTTTCTCGTCGTCCATTTCAGTTCGTTCGCAGCAGAAATGGTCAACAGCAAGTTCGCGGCTGACCCTGACTCGGATTACTCTGCTCCCGTTTTAGCGCGTCGACAAGAATTTCAAAACACACCACTCCTCTCAGCAATACCATCTGCACCATCCTCATAACCAGCCATTAGCTACACATCTTGCTACTCTGCTGTGCTGATCGGGCGACGTGAACGGAATGTTGGCCAAGAAAAGGGATTCAAATGCATACCAGAGGTGTTTATCACAATTTCACGCCAGCGAGAAATAACCGCTATATCATGCAAGCATACTCTCTAAGTTATACAAATATTATTCTCTATCTCATACAAGTATTCTCTATCTCATACAAGTATTCTCTATCTCATACAAGTATTCTCTATCTCATACAAGTATTCTCTATCTCATACAAGTATTCTCTATCTCATACAAGTATTCTCTATCTCATACAAGTATTCTCTATCTCAAACTGAGGAGGCAATAGAACATGAAGCGCAATTAGCGAAAAAATGAGGATGATATCCTGAAGAGAGAAAAAAAAAAGTAATCTATATATACACAAGACAGGCTTGACCAGCAAGCCCGGGAAAATAACGGAAATCATGCCATCGCAGCAGGCAATCAAAGAATAGATTGATCGAAATATAGAAATAAAAGGTAAATACGGATCTCAGGAAGTGGTCGAATCGGCAGGAGCTGGCAAGGCGGGGTCACCAGTGACCGGCTTGGCGGGGGTAGACTTTCCTTTTCCTGGAGCTGAAGTGGAGGAGTCATTGCCAGAGGCCTTCTTGGAGCCGTTGGAGGGAGGCTTTGCGGGAGAAGAAGAGCCAGAAGTGGGGGGAGCCTTGTCTTTCTTGGAATCTCCTTCCGGGGTGCTCAGCTTCTTCAGCTTGGCTTCTTCCTTGTGGATATTGCTCTTCAGCTCGTTCATTTTTTTCTTCATTTTGGCGATCTTGTCTTGCAATTCTTTTTTCTTCTCTTCGGGGCTTTTGGCCGCCTTTCCTGACTGGTCAGATTTCCCGGTGCCGGGCGCGCCTGGCTGGATGCCGCCGTCGGTCGGAGGCGCGTTGGGGTCGGCTGAGCTATTGCCCTTGGTGGTATCTTTGGGCTTTGGCACAGTGCTCGTCTTGTCGGATGGGTTGTTTTTTCCTGGGTTTTTGGGCTCTTTGGATATGGCCTTGACAGGGGTTGATGGAATGCCGGGCAAGGCAGGGCTAGGATTGTCTTGTCTGCGCAATAACGTGGCTTCTAGTCGGCGCTGTGTGAGGAAATGTCAGCACACAGCATCACTCAATATTCTGCCAGGAGGGACACAAAAGGCCCAACTCACCTCAACCTTTCCGGCTCCCGCGTCGATGCTACGACCCGCATTGAAATGGTTCAGGGGATAACCCATGGCCGAGGTAGAGGCCAAAAGGAGAACCAGAAGTTGACTTGTTTGGAATGGCATGGCGATGAGCGGAGTACTTATCAGTCTTCCCGTGAGCGGAAAAATGGATAGACACGTAGTTTTAGATGGGATGGAGGTAAGAGAAAATCTTGCTAATGGGAATGGTATCAGTAATCCTAAGCTATTGGAAGAAACCTGTTCTTGTCGAGTGTGATGGCTGCTGAGGAATGCTTACCACTGGACGAAGCTATGAGCCTTTTTATAGGCCAGAGGACGAGTGCAGGAGAACCCATCAGCATCAAAGACATCGAGTGTGTGCTTCGAGCAGATGCAAGGGCCCTCAGAGCCTGCAAAGGGCCAATTGGGACGGCTGTCGACCGATATTTCCCTGAATCCTTCAAGAACCCATCAAGATTTGTTGCGGCAACTGAGAAACTGTCTGCTGCTTTGCCCCTTCCCGCCGTGTGCAGATTATCTGCTTGCCGCTCAACAGCTGGAGAAGGGCAACGTGTAAGCACAACGCGCGGTTGTATGTACATAAATACATCTGGCTCAAGGATGTTGGTCCCTCGACAAGTAAAATGGGGTGCAACTTTGTGGTGCATGCCGCCACAGGCTAGCGCTGGGATCTGGTAGTTACTCCTGGAAAGGCGTGGGGTTTAAAGTAGTCCGACGGCATGGCCATTGCGAACACGCTTGCACTACAGGTCATAGTTGGAGACCCTTGGTGTGGGTTAAAATGAGTCTGATGCATGTAGCAAGTTCCTTGGGCCTTTGACCGTGGAACGACGTACTCAGTTTGTCTTTGGTCGAAGCCGATAGCGAGAGCGGCTGGCCTGGCCCAGCTGGCGGCCGAGCAGCTGGCTCCGCTAGCAGTCGCACCACCAACTCACCCTGCCAAAGCCAGAGCTCACTGCCAAATCACTTCCAGCTCCGCCAGCACATCGCCAGCTCACTGCTAGAGCATCTCCAACGGAGCTGCCATCGCGCGACCTGGAGCGAACTTTGGCGGCCCGCAGGGTGTAGTTGTCCTCCAGCGGAGCAGCGACAGAAGCTGCCAACGATGGCGGGGGTGGACCAATCCAGCCTTCGGCTGCTACCTTTGGCAGCTTTGCCCGCCAGAGATCCACCCCCGCCATCAATCGACAGTCCATAAATTGGACAAGTGTGACACATCGGTGACACTTTGGGACATCTGCTTGCAGCCCGCCACAGCCAGGCCGATCCACCCCCCGACCGTTGGAGATGCTCCGCTAGCTCGCCGCCAAATCAAACTTCCAGCTCCGTAAACTCCCTTCGAGCTCTGTAAGCTCACTTTCAGCTCCATAACCCTTCCAGCTCCTCCAGCACCCATTCATGTATACATCGTGATTGTGATTAGTGTTTGCTGTTTCTGACACAAGAAACAAATTTGAGCGACCGTGCATGCGCGGGGTACGTGCCACTGCTGATCAACCAAAACATTTGTTTTTGGATAGATGTCTAATTCAGGATATGGAATACCGATGTAAATGTTGATAAGAAGTCATCCATTAAGCTAGGAATTTGTTGCCCTTGGTAAATTTTGTTGAGTTTAATCCCCCTGGTTTAAACCTTGAAAACCCGAAATCAATTAAGTGTGCTGTCCGAACTCGCATGATCTCTGAAGAACTCAGAAGAAGATTCTCATTCTCGACTTGCCGACCAAAATCGTTTCCCCCATCTCTTTCATTTCCATTCATATCCTCCAATTGATTCAATCATTGCTCTTATCAAATCATCAAAAAACCAATAACTCAATTCAATTCTTATTTGATAAATCGAAAGTCTTAACCATTGATCTCGACATACGTCAACTGCTCTAACATTCAGGAGGAGCTTGTTTTAGCTTGTGGGCAGGTAGAGAAGATTGTTTTTGTTAATGTTGTAATGATTGATGTTAACATTGTATTCTTATTTTAAAATATAGGCTAAAACGTTGTGATAATCCTGTTGTAAGAAAAGTCGTCTGTGTTGTTATTGTGTTAGGATTTAAATTACTTTTTATTCTTAACCCAGAGGTACTTCCGTCTTTTCTCATCTATTGTTTATCCATTGAGTTTTTTTACTCACATTGTTTTATATTAGTTATTACTTCTATTGAGCTTTATTATACTACTGCAATAAAGTAAAGACTCTATCATTTTTACATGGTAGCAAGATTCTATACTTGGTAGTAAAGCTCAAAGTAAGAATAACAGGTTGAATAAATCATATCAAACAAGATGGCAGATAATCAAGTCATTCCACAAGTCGATGATTCATCAAGCAACAATAACAATTCTGGAAAAGTATTGATTGTGAAACTCCGTCGTGATAACTGGACGGAGTGGAAAAAGATCTTTACCAATGTACTTATTGGTTGCGGAAACGAGGAGGTGTTTGATGTACAATGGTGTTCTCTCAACAAAGACAAGAAGATTTTCCGCAAAAAATCAGTGCTTGCATGGACACTCTTACATGCTTCCCTTTCCGCTGATTTAAAACCCATTGCGGCAGCAAGTGAAAGCTTTTCCAAAGCAATGATTGCATTGGCCACTGCATGCGGTGAAAATTCCCTTATCAAACTTGATGACAAGTTATATTCCCTGATTTCTCTTGTGTATGTGCCAGGTACATCTATTGGTAGTCACATATCAACTTTCACCAGCCTCTATACTTTGCTTAAGTCTGCGATTGCAACAACAAACTCAATGACAGTTGATACAACAATGGCTGGAATCTTTTTTCTCAAAAGTTTTCAGAAAAATGAAACGTTGGCTCCGTTAATTCAAAATCTGTATGACATCACACCATTCTTGTTTGAGAAACTTGCAGATTGCATGCATGTAGAAGATAGTAGTAACAAGCGTGTGGTTGGGGCTGTCAACGTTATGATTCAGCCAAAAAAGGGGAAATTCAAGGCAGCAAATCAATCTTGGTTTTGAAATGTGGTTCCAACTCAAAATCAAGGAGTCGGAAACTCAATGAAATCAAAGATTGAGGACACCAAATTTGATAAAATCATTGATGCGCGGATTGAGCTATTGAAGAAACTTCAAAATCAATGGCTTAATTCCATTGATAAAATTGAAAATCAATCTGAAGAAGTGGACGCAATTCAAGAATTGGAGTCTGATGATATCGATGACTCAGGGTTCTTCTTGGAAGACAAATTCAATTTCCACCTTGGTTCAATGAATCACAATGATATTTGACTAATCCTGGATACAGGTGCCTTGAAATCTACGGTATCCAATCCACAATTGTTATCCAATCTTCAACCAATCAAAAAGAAAATGAAGACTTATTCAGGCTCTGTCAATATCACTCATATTGGTTCTATGCGGTTTGGGAGATATAAAATTTACCCCATGTACCTTGCCCCCACTGGCAGATGCAACCTGATTTTGATGTCTCAGCTTGAAGACCATGGTTTTGGAATGTTCCACAAGAATAAGCTTATCATTGTGTGTATGGGTTCAACAATTATCAAGAGATTTCCACAAACAGGCAATTTGTATATCTCATCAGGCCCTAGCGTGTTCTTGTCAAATTCATTATTCTCTCTCAAAGAAGCCAATTCCAAAAAAGATTGGCATGTCATCTTGGGTCATGCCTTGGACATCTATGTCAAAAAATTTCTCAAGTTGTTTAAATTGTCACCAAACAATAATACAGCCGGATTGTCAAAAAACTGTGAAGTCTGTCGAGTGGCAAAGCTGAAAAGGTCTTCTCATTCCAACCCTCTTCCATCGGCAAATTCACCATTCAAGATGATCCACATGGAACTTCTTCAGATTTCCCCCGTTTCCCGTAATAGTTTCCAATACATACTTGTATTAATTGATGATTTCTCGCGATTCAACAGGATTTATTTGCTTCAGAAGAAAAACAAATCAGAAGTGAAGATCATGTTGTTTTTAAATGAGATTAAAAATCATACCGACCTCACTCCGGCAATTTTACACACCAATCAAGGTGGTGAGTTTGGGTCCATTGTGTTTAAGAATTTTCTTTCTCAAAGAGGAATTTCTTTGGAACAGGTTCCAGCTAACTCACCTCAAACTAATGGTTTGGCGGAATGGTTCAACCAAACCCTGCTTGTGAAAATCCGCTGTATGATGGCTCAATGCTCAGTTCCACTCAACTATTGGGACAAAGCGGCAAAATTTGCATCAACCTTAATCAATATTCTTTCTTTGTCCGCATTATCCTGGGGATCCCCTAGTTTGGTACTAGTCAACTCCAAGGCAACCATTGAGAATGTGAGACACGTTCAAACCCTCCTACCTTTTTGTCTCAAAACATTTGTTCATACTCAGTCCACAGCTTCAAAAATTCTTCCTCCGTCAAAACCATTGTTGCTGCTTGGCTATGAGCCCAAATCTGATGCTATGAGATTTCTCAATCCCGTTACTCTTCAAACAGTCGTTAGCCGCGATTTTACCCCTTCCATTCTTTTGTTTCATTAAAAATCCAAAGATGCAATGAGGAAGCACCGCTAAAAAAACCCCATCCGGTGGGCTTGTCCGACACGGCATTGGACATAATTGACCGATGCTATGTCAAACAAGCCTGTCCGACAGGTTTGTCCAACATGGGATCGGACAATTCTGTCCAATGCCATGTTGAACAAACCTGGTTCAATGAGTTTTTCCGACATGGGATTGGTCAATTGTTTCCAATCCCGTGTCAAACAACAATGTTTGATGAATTTGTCTGACATGGGATCGAACAGGTTGTTCAATCCCATGTCGGACAACATCTGTCCGATGAGTTTTTACTCATCAGACAACATCTGTCCGATGAGTTTTTACTCATTGGACAGATTGTTTGATTCTTTTGAATCAGTCGCCGAGCAGGCCAGTGACAAGTTCAGTTTGCGAGCAGGTCAATGGCCTGCTTGGCGAGCTCAGTTCGCGAGCAGGCAAGTGACCTGCTCGCGAACTCAGTTCGCCGAGCAGGCCAGTGACCTGCTCGCGAACTCAGTTTGCCGAGCAGGCCAGTGACCTGCTCGCGAACTCAGTTCGCCGAGCAGGCCAGTGACCTGCTCGGCGAGCTCAATTCGCGAGCAGGTCACTGGCCTGCTCGGCGAACTGAGTTCGCGAGCAGGCCAATGACCTGCTCGGCGAGCTCAGTTCGCGAGCAGGTCACTGGCCTGCTCGGCGAACTGAGTTCGCGAGCAGGTCACTTGCCTGCTCGCAAACTGAGCTCGCCGAGCAGGTCACTGGCCTGCTTGGCGAACTGAATTTGCGAGCAGGTCACTGGCCTGCTCGGCGAACTGAGTTCGCGAGCAGGTCACTGGCCTGCTCAGCAAACTGAGTTTGCGAGCAGGTCACTGGCCTGCTCAGCGAACTGAGTTCTCGAGCAGGTCACTGAGCAGGTCACTGGCCTGCTCGGCGAACTGAGTTCGCGAGGAGGTCACTGGCCTGCTTTGCGAGCTCAGTTTGCGAGCAGGTCATTGGCCTGCTCGGTGAGCCCAGAGCAGGCCAGCCTGCTCTTTGCGAGCAGGTCATTGACTTGCTCGGCGAGCTCAGAGTTGGAGCAGGCCAGCCTGCTCTTTGCAAGCAGGTCAGTGACCTGCTCTATGTGAGCAGGTCATTGACCTGCTCTATGTGAGCAGGTCATTGACCTGCTCTTTGTGAGCAGGTCATTGACCTGCTCACATAGAGCAATGACCTGCTCACATAGAGCAGGTTAGTGGACTGCTCGGCGAGCTCAGAGCAGGCCGGCCTGTCGGCCTACCCGGCGAGCTCACAGCAGGCCGGCCTGCTATTCGCGAGCTCTTCGCCGAGCAGATCATTGGCCTGCTCAGCGAAGATATCCGAGCAGGTTCTTCCGAGCAAGTCACTGCCGGCCTGCTCGGCGACTGATTCAAAAGAATCGAACAATCTGTCCAATGAGTTTTTACTCATTGGACAGATGTTGTCCGACATGGGATCAAACAGGTTGTTTGATCCCATGTTGGACAAACTTATCGAACATCGTTGTTTGACAGGGGATTGGACACAATTGACTGATCCCATGTCGGACAAACCCATCGAACCAGGTTTGTCCGACATGGCATCGGACAGAATTTTCCAATCCCATGTCGGACAAACCTGTCGGACAGGCTTGTCCGACATAGCATCGGACAATTGTGTCCGATGCCGTGTCGGACAAGCCCACCGGATGGGTTTTTTTAGCGGTGAAGTTATCCTCAACTTTTCCCCACTCATTGTCATTGGATGGTTCAACTAGTGCTGAAAACTATTTACCCAATGATAAATCTGGTTGTGTGGTGCCCACCTCACAACCATCACAAGTACAATCAACAGTTGAATCATCACCAATTTTTCCTTCCACCCCCTTACTTCCACCATCATCTACCCCTTGTCTGTCTCCAACTTTGCGTCAAAAAGTTACATCCACTCCCACTTCTACGCCTTGTCTTCTGAGATCTACTGCTTCTTTCAATCTTTGCCAGTCTACTTTGCCTTTTGCTTGTCAAACTGACTCATTGTCTCAACACCTACAGACACCTACAGCAACAAAGTGCTACTCTTGGGTTCCCTTGGATGAACCAGCACCTAAGAACATTTCTTCCAAAGTCAATCCATCTAATATTGTTGAAGGATCAAGGCGTTGTGACAAAGATCTTCCGGATTTGAAAATTGTTTTGTATGTCAAATATCCTGAGATTTCATTGACTGAAACTGTCACCATCAACCATGAAATGAACAACAAGCAGTCAGTGCCTGATTGGAATGATGCCATGGCTGCTGAATTCAACCCACTTCAACAAAAGAACACTGGGTTGCTTGTTCCACCACCGGATGATGACAAGATTATTTGCGGTATGTGATTGTTGACTCGTAAAAAGAATGAATTCAACAAGGATATTTGACACAAGGCCAGGTGGGTTGTTTTTGGAAATCATCAAGAGCCAATGATTCACCATTTCGAAACCTACTTGTTGGTGGCACGTAACAAATCATTGAAGATGATGCTTTCGCTGGCTGTCAACAACAATTACGCTGTGTTCCAATTTGATGTCAAAACCACATTTTTGTATGGGAATGTTGATGCAAACATTTTTGTGTCTCAAGTGCTTGGCTTTGAGGATCCAGACCCAAAGTAGAAATCATGGGTATGGAAGTTGCAAAAGTTGTTGTATGGGACTAAACAGGCGCCCAGGATGTGGAAAGCACATCTGGTTGAAACGCTATCCACCGTTGGCTTTGTTCCTTGCATCATCAATGACGCTCTGTTTCACAATAACGACAACTCTATTTTGCTCCATATGCATGTCAATGATGGTCTCATTGTCGGCAAGTCTAGGGACAAGGTTGTGAAGTTTATTGATAATCTCAAGAAATCTTACGCTCTGAAAGTCAAGGAACACCCAAATCAACATCTTGGTTATACGTTAGACTGGCAAAGCGACAAGTCTTTGTTGATACATCAAACAGACTTCACTGAAAAGATCTTATCCGATTTTGATATGGTTAATTCTACGCCTGTCAAAGCCCCATCACCGCTCAATTTTCATAAAATCATTGCATCCAAATCACCAAATTTGGATGTGAAAATTATGCAGAAGGCAGTTGGTATGTTAAACTATCTGGCATTACATACACGGCCAGACATTGCTTTTTCAGTAAATGTGTTGGCTCAATTTGCATCAAGTCCCACCCTTGCACATTGGTTGATTGTGAAATACTTGTTATGTTACCTTTGTGGGTTGACAAGCGTCGGAATTCATTTCTCAAGATCCAATGAAGATCACAATCTCACAGGATGGGCAGATGCTGACTATGGAACCTCGTTGGTATCAAAAAAATCCATGTTGGGTTACGTAATCTGTTTTCACAACAACCCAATATCTTGGACAACTAAGAAGCAACCGGTTGTTGCGCAATCAACTACGGAAGCGGAATTCATTGCAATTAATAAATGCGCAAAGCTGCTTTGTTGGATGTCCAACTTGATCACGTTTTTGGAAATCAACATCAATGTGCCCATGATCTACAACAACAACTTGGGTGCGGTTATTATAACAAAAGATGCCCAGCTGAATCCAAACACAAGACACATCAAGATTTGTTTTCAATATATTTGCCAACTTGTTGCCAACAAAGTGATGAAGATCAAGCAAGTTTCAATGGTCAATATGATTGCTGATATTTTAACCAAACCTTGGGGAAAAATAAAGCTAGTCAAGTCTTTCAAACAGTTACATTTAATCAATGTGCGTGTTTAGGAGGAGTGTTGAGTTTAATCCCCCTGGTTTCAACCCTGAAAACCCAAAATCAATTAAGTGTGCTGTCCGAACTCGCATGATCTCTGAAGAACTCAGAAGAAGATTCTCATTCTCAACTCGCCAACCAAAATCTTTTCCCCCATCTCTTTCATTTCCATTCATATCCTCCAATTGATTCAATCATTGCTCTTATCAAATCATCAAAAAACCAATAACTCGATTCAATTCTTATTCAATAAATCAAAAGTCTTAACCATCGATCTCGACATATGTCAACTGCTCTAACATTCAGGGGGAGCTAGTTTTAGCTTGTGGGCAGGTAGAGAAGATTGTTTTTGTTAATGTTGTAATGATTGATGTTAACATTGTATTCTTATTTTAAAATATAGGCTAGAACATTGTGATAATCCTGTTGTAAGAAAAGTCATCTGTGTTGTTATTGCGTTAGGATTTATATTACTTTTTATTTTTAACCCAAAGGTACTTCCGTCTTTTCTCATCTATTGTTTATCCATTGAGTCTTTTTACTCACGTTGTTTTATATTAGTTATTACTTCTATTGAGCTTTATTATACTACTGCAATAAAGTAAAGACTCTATCATTTTTACAAATTTTGCATGGTATTTCTCTTGATGAAATTTCTGAATGTCTGCAAGTTCTACAGGAGCCTCGTGAGTTGAGAGATAGGTTTTTCATTGAATTCTAGATTGTATGGTGGTGGTGGTTGACCAGCTTTTGCATCATTTTTGGTTACTAGTTTTGTTTTCTGATTTTTGGAATGAATAGGTTGATCAAATTTTTCAGGCAAGCAAAAGGATGGCCAGGTGATTAGTTATGGAATAGCAGGGATCTCAATTTTTCACCATTGGAATGGAAGAAAATAGCAGAGGACAGGATGAGGATGGATTTCATAGATGAGTGACAAGTGTAGAATAAAAAGAAACTTTGGAAACATAAAGAATCTTTGGGAAATTTGTGAGCTTCAGAATCAACAGAGGTGTCAGAGATGAGGTTGCACCTAATTTTAGTGAAATGGAAAAGGATAGGAAAAGTTATAAAAAGACAGAAGAGAACAGCCAAAAAGTGCACAATTAAATCCAATCCCCAAATGATTCCTTAGTGGGTGGGGGGTAACAAAGAGTGATTCTATTTCTTCATCCTCATTCTAACTTGGACAATATAATTACGGCATAGCATCAACCAATGCTCTTCATAAACTAATCCATTGGGAAATTCACTCCAAGCCTATCAGAGAATTCCAAAATTTGTTGGACTGACCTTTCCAATAAGTCTTACAGCACCCTCGCGGACCGCAGGCTTCAAAAATTGTTGGATGAAGTGATTACAATGACTTCTTGGACAGAACTGTGAAGCAATTTATTATTAGAAGTGTTGGATCCTATTCATTGTGCTTGAATCTGGTCATCCAGATATTAATGGGGGCCTTTGTGAGGTCCTGATTCAAGTGGCCTTCCTTAGAATTTCCCTCTACACATTCTCCTGCACAGTTCAAGGAAATTCTTTTCTGGTGTGCGGGTCCCCGCTCCTTGCAAGGTGTAGAAAATTTTTTGATTTTGGTGAATACTATAGTATGTACTTTCCTTGGAGGGCAGTGTATCGGCACGAGGAATAGCCCTAAGTCCAAGCAGAGGATTGAAACACAAAGTACCGCTAGTCAGGTACTAGGGGTCCTGCCTTGGAAAGAACCCGTCTGAGTGAAGATGCCGCATATCATGCTCTGCGCATGACAGCGTCTAAAGACACTCCAAGGTTCATATAGAGGAACCCTCTGACTAGCTCTGCGACGGTTACCCCCCATCGCGCACTCGTGTCTTCTCTCCTCCCCGTTATTCACGTCTCCTCTTTTCAGCATGATTAGAGCCCGGACTCTCAATCACCTTTTTTCTCGCCCTCCCACCCACCCAGCTTAGGCGAGAGTAGGGGGGGGGGGAAGAGGACCCCCTGGGGGGTGGTTGGCTTGACGGCGTAACCCCACCCCTGCAGGGACAACACAGGATCATGTGTAGTTCCTATCTGCCACCAAGAGAGAGGCCCTCAGCAGTGAGAGGTCTCTCTCCCCACACCCATACGCCGGCTCAACTGGATCCCCCTAAAGGGCGAGTTGGCCTACGGGAGAGACAGCGCGCGGCTTTACCTCCACGCCTCAACTCCTCCCGGAAAGGCGTGCAGAACTGGACGTGACATGAATCGGATTGGATTGTTTTCCCGTCCTCTCATTTTTCCTCAACCTGCTTCCTTGTCATTTTCATTCACCTCAGGTTCGATCCTGCCCTTTTGCTTTTCCAAACCTCCCAAGCTGACAACCCGCAACATTCAACTCATCAACTGTCATCACTTATAACCTTCGTTGTGAAGAAAAACTCAAGAGGGTTCACATGCGCTAAAGCCTAACAGCTGATGCGTCAATTTTTAAGCAATCCGAGCTCAGGAGGGATCAAAATGGATTCACAGGAGGGAATTTTTCCAACAAGATGTAATAATCTGAATAGTTCCTCCATCTACATACACTCCATTTCAAATCGAGGAGGCAATGAAATACAAATCGCAATAAGTGAAAAAGCAGAACCATGCATTGTGGAGAGAAAAAAAGAGATCTACGTATACACAAGAAAAGCCTGACCAGCAAGCCCAAGCAAAAATATACGAGAGGCCATTCCAGCGCAGCAGGCAGTCAAAGAATAGATTGATCGAAATATAGAAATAGAAGGTAAATACGGATCTCAGGAAGTGGTCGAATCGGCAGGAGCTGGCAAGGCGGGGTCACCAGTGACCGGCTTGGCGGGGGTAGACTTTCCTTTTCCTGGAGCTGAAGTGGAGGAGTCATTGCCAGAGGCCTTCTTGGAGCCGTTGGAGGGAGGCTTTGCGGGAGAAGAAGAGCCAGAAGTGGGGGGAGCCTTGTCTTTCTTGGAATCTCCTTCCGGGGTGCTCAGCTTCTTCAGCTTGGCTTCTTCCTTGTGGATATTGCTCTTCAGCTCGTTCATTTTTTTCTTCATTTTGGCGATCTTGTCTTGCAATTCTTTTTTCTTCTCTTCGGGGCTTTTGGGCGCCTTTCCTGACTGGTCAGATTTCCCGGTGCCGGGCGCGCCTGGCTGGATGCCGCCGTCGGTCGGAGGCGCGTTGGGGTCGGCTGAGCTATTGCCCTTGGTGGTATCTTTGGGCTTTGGCACAGTGCTCGTCTTATCGGATGGGTTGTTTTTTCCTGGGTTTTTGGGCTCTTTGGATGTGGGCTTGACAGGGGTTGATGGGATGCCGGGCAAGGCAGGGCTAGGATTGTCTTGTCTGCGCAATAACGTCGCTTCTAGTCGACGCTGTGTGAGGAAATGTCAGCACACTGCATCACTCAATATTCAGCCAGGAGGGACACAAAAGGCCCAACTCACCTCAATCTTTCCGGCTCCCGCGTCGATGCTACGACCCGCATTGAAATGGTTCAGGGGATAACCCATGGCTGAGGTAGAGGCCAAAAGGAGCACCAAAAGTTGACTTTTCTGGAACGGCATGGCGATGAGCGGAGTACTTATTAGTCTTGCTGTGAGTGGATGAAGAGGTAGTTTTAGATGGGATGGATTTAAGACAAAATATGAATTTAAATTGTAAATTGTATCAGTAATACGAAGCTATTGAAAGAAACCTGTTCTTGTGGAGTGTGATGCTGGGGAATGCTTACTACTGGGCGAAGAATGAGCCTTTTTATAGGCCAGAGGACAAGTGCAGGACCCATCAGCATCAAAGACATCGAGTGTGTGCATCCGGAAGATGCAACCACTTGTCATACAGCCCTCAGAGGCCTGCAAAGGGTCAATTTGGACGGCTACCGACCGATGTTTCCCTGAATCCTCCAAGACCCCATCATGATTTTTGCGACAAGAAGCGTTGTACTTATTTGTCCCTTCCCATCGTGTGCAGCTTATCTCCTTACCGGTTCGCTTGACAGCTGCCAAAGAGCCTTGCAAGCGCAACAAATTGTACATCTCTTTCAAGGGTGTCAGTCCCTTCAGGTACCATTTTGTGCAACTATCCTGTCGAGCCACTTCGTGGTTTATGCTTTTACATAGAAGCACGCGCTCTAGTCAGGTGGTTCTGGCAGGACTGGGGGTAAATAGATGATCCGGCGGCATGGCCATGGCAAACACCCTTGCACTACAGTACAGGTCGTTTGGCAAAGGTCGATGGGGACACCCCAGATAATTGAACGTGACTCTGGGGGTTCAAATCAATGTATTGTTACAACGGAGTTCAGGAGGAGAAACTTCTTACGTTTCTGTAGGAAATGCATCCAGGCACAATCCTCAGAGGAGCAAGAGAGGAAAGTAGCTGCAATGTACTGGAGGGTGTTGTAGGAGCAGATAGCTCACCACAAATCAAGCAGTTAACGGAGAGCCCAGACGCAATGACTCGAATACGACACATACGACACAAAGAATGCCAAGATGCTTCGGGGTATTTCCAGTTCATGGGTCTCGGGATGTCCACCACGCGTCCCGAGCTCCGGCGCTCGCTGTTTGTCGAGTGTCGCCGTCTCGGCAAGCTTTCCCTTTTTTTTGCGGGAGCAGCGGGGGCGCCCCTCCGGCAGGAAGGGAAAGCGGCTCCGTCGCCCCCCGGAGGAGAGGCTAGTTAATTACCCCCGCCGTCTCGGAGGGAGTAGTTATTGCTATGTGATGCGGCGATGGTTGAGTTCACTATTGATGATCCTCTTCGAGTGAGCACCAGCTGATCCTCAAACAAAGGGCCATCCATAATGCATGTGGCAGTGCACCATGCGTTCAGAGGAGGTTACGTTTGCCCGAGATTTGTATGTAGATCAATCTTGTGTGGATTGAACTCGAATGCTGGAAGAGCTGTTGATCATCCTGCCGGTGTTCTTCCAGGTTGATACACCATATAACCTTTCATTTTCTTCCATCCTTTGCCCATCCTCATCAAGCTTCTTGGACCCAGCTGCGCTCGAGTCCCTCTTGAATTTCGTAAGTTGCACGTAGCCAATCCTACGATCCGAATTCTTGTTCAACATAGCATCTTGGACCAGTGTGGAGTTGAACATCATTAACCCCTTGCTCTCATTTTTCGCTGTTGAAGAAGCGTTTCCACGCGCCCACGTATCACGAACTTCCGTACCGGAACGAACCAACTTCAGGCTTCTTGATTGTTTTTATCCCCTTGCTATCAACCATCAGCACCACGACTCGGTTGAGAAGCATTGGAATTACTAAGAAAACACCAACAAGTGTATAATGAGCTTCAAAAATCTATGGGTGTCCGTGTCCATCGTGGCAGTAGCCATGCTTCCGGTCGACCAAATTTCGGCCTGGTTCATGGGAGTTGGTGTAAGATATCGCCGCGTATTTTTCATCCGATTTGGAGACAGTCATATAGGAAACCCTCGCTCATCCCATGCTTGTTCGGCGTGTGCTATATGATGCACTCCATAGCATCTACCCTCGTGCGCTTATATCTGCTTAGATCGCTCGATGTCATTGCAGTCTTCTTGCCAAGGTCAGTCCACCCGGTATCTTTTAGCAATGGCTTAGCCCTTTCATAAACTGAGAAAGAATTCTGATGATGCGATCTCCCCTTGGCGCATGCCAACCGCTGGTTATTCTCGATCGTCCGGTGATAGATCTTAAATGCATCTGCAAACAACCCAACTTGGTAGCGGCGAACAAAGATTGCTGTAAGTTCCCACTGCAAAAAGCCGTCTCAATTTTGTTCCTGAGAGAGCCTTCACTGATTTACTTCCACATGCCTCTCTCGCCTCAGTCAGCAAGGTGAATAGCGCTTTCTCCATCCCAAATCCTTAAAGGGGGTGTTAAGAATATAACACCTAATCTCATCACTGCTTGCTTGTCCTTTCTTTTACCATGCTCACACCATTTTGCCGGTAGGAGTGTGACTTGAACTCGCTATCGAAGGCTCTGAAGTTGATAGCAGCTTGCCAAGAATCTTTCGGAATAACTCCCACGGTGAGTTCTCCAGTCCTTTGTGGCTGCCTTTAAAAAATCTCTGAAGCCTGTGCCCGATTCCCCGGAAACAGCCCGCGGTAGAAAGTAAACCAGCAGCACCCCCAAGTCTACAACCTCCGACAGGTTATATTGGGTACCCTTACATGACGATCCCCCCAACTCCTGAACAATCCCCCTCTGCGCCCTATTATGCCTATCCATACCCAGGCCCTCGTGTGGTTGCCCCAATTAGCAACTCTGCCGGTGTTGCACTTCCCCCCGGCACAACCGTACCACCGGTTGGTTCTTCCCCGCCTGCGGCTGCACCCCAGCCTCAAGTTCAGCCTCAAGTTGTGGCCCCGCCGGTACAGGCCTCTGCAACTCCTACACCATCTCCGGTAAACTCCACCCAAGCTTCTGCTCCCACTACCCAGGCTTCTGCCCCGGCACCCCAGGGCTCTTTCCCCAAGAGCCAAACACCAGCACCAATTGGAGGAGCAAACAACGGCACATGGAACTCATCAGGGCCCAATCCAGCGGCCTCGGCTTCTAACGCTTCTTCTCTCTCCGCATCCAATGCGTCAGCCTCCCGTACAGCAGGCGACTCTGCCTGGGGTTCAGGTTAGAGAAAATTCATTTCGGCTCGTCTGTAACGTTCCTTAATGTGACATCTCCCCGACTGATGATCGCATCTGTTGCTGGTTGATTTCGTTTAATTACAGCACCCAGTTTGTTGCGTCATCAGGTCAATTCTCCTCTTTGCCTTCTGGCAATATCATCAACTATTTTCGCATATTTCGGATTGATCTGAGTGTCAGAATGAAACATGGGAAAATTATAATCCAAACTTTCAGGCTAGATATTATCAGTCTCATCGGGCTTTGAGGAGCTAACTCATGTCATCTTCACTCGCATCTTCACAGAAAACACGTTGTAAAAGTTAGACAGGATTACCTTCAATTGTACCCTAGGAGCTCATGATCAATGCTGTAAAATAACTCTTATCAGAAAGCCTAGCTACTGATATCAAATAATAAGCGATGAAACTGATCTGCCGAAAAGATTATCTGCCTGCTTCAAAATATAAGTAATCAGTTCATACGGAAGGAAATACGACTAATATGAAAAGAGAAATATCCTGCATAAATGGTTAACCATGTGTAAAGGGTAAGACTGCAGGACGTGGTTTGTTTCTACCCTCAAGTCCACGCGCAACTAGTTGTCTTCCAATGAAGTTCTGGGAGATCAGAATTGAGGAACAACGCGACTTTCAACATGTTTTTAGCATCACATGACTGGTTCAAGGGTAGCCCCACCACAGTATGTAGTGGAAAAATTACGCTTCATTATTACATGCAGCTGTTCCCAGTTCGCTTGCGTAAATTCCTGTTTTTACCCGCTGCAATGGTCTACGCTTTGTACTCAGTCAAAAGCCAAAATCAGCGAGTCAGTCAACGCCGAGCTTAACGATTGCGTTCAGTTCGAGCCCATGCCGTCTGCCAGTGCCGACTACCGAGTCGCCGACTCTTCCGAAAAATAAATATGTATACCTAAATACATTAAACAACGACGATCATAACTGCCGGGTCCAATATTTTCAACACAAACTGATTAGTCCGGTTCACGACCCGCTGGTTTCAGCTTGCTGGAATTTATGACACCCTGCTTGTTTTTGTATAGTTTATGCATGGTTGTTCAGCTTGCTGTGCATCAAAACTTGCATAATAGTCCTGTTCACGACCCGCTGGTTTCAGCTTGCTGGAATTTATGACCCCCTGCTTGTTTTTGTATAGTTTATGCATGGTTGTTCAGCGTGCTGTGCATCAAAACTTGCATAATGGCTGGGATCACTCACCCAAACCTTGAAGCATCATGCAAGGTCCAAGTTAAACTTATGACCTGCATGTTGCTGATGCAGCAATAAAAAGCTGCTTAAATATAGCATAAACAGCGGGTCGTGAACCGGACTAATGGCTGGGATCACTCACCCAAACCTTGAAGCATCATGCAAGGTCCAATTTAAACTTATGACCTGCATGTTGCTGATGCAGCAATAAAAAGCTGCTAAAATATAGCATAAACTGTTGGAATATGATTCAAAGTCGTCAAGAATGCAAAGTGAAGATGAATTGAATATGCAATTTGAAGATTCTGAGTGAACTCCGCGACCAACCTGAAGGTGAAAATTTTGAGCTAGCAGAAAAAACTTCATCGCTCATACCCCGTCGAACATCGCCCAAACCCTTAATTCACTGCTCAATAAATTCCAACCCTGCCGTTCAAATCCGAAAACACTCAACTCTTTCAAGACACCAAAGATTCAGGAGGAGATAGGAGTAGCTCAAGTGGAGGCTTGTTGCTATTGTCCTTTTCATTCCTATCATAATCTTTGCGTCGTCTAATTGAGTTGTAGGCCAGGATCTGAACTATAAGAAGTCGTTACTACTATTAGCTTTTAGTGTTCGCTGCAATAAAGTGCCATAATTCTCCATTTCTTACATGGTAGCAAGAGGCAACACTTGGCAACACTAAATATAAGACTAAAGTTAGAACACTCGCAGGCTTAGGTATTTGGCAGCATGGGGAACTCATCAGATAGTTCTGATGATGGTCACTCTTCCAGAACTAGATTTGAGAAGCTCAACCGACACAATTGGGCTACTTGGAAACCTAGGTTTGAGGGAATTGTCACCGCAAAGGGATACCAGGACCTCATGAACCCTGGGTGGGTTGCTCAAAACATGAAGACCCCCAAGTTTCAGAAGATGTCGGCTTGGTCTATGAACAAACTCTACGAGTCAGTAAAAAGCGATTTGCATCCTGTTCTCGCCAATCATGAGAACGACATCTACGGAGCAGTTCAAGCTCTTGCTACGGCATGTGGCAAAAAATCAATCCTGCTTCTCTGCGACAAGCTTTTCAACTTGATCAACATGTTCTACACTCCCAAAACGTCTTTAGCGCAACATCTGTCAGATTTTTGAAAGCATTACACGTCCCTCTGCACGACCATCACCGCAAACCCAACCTTTATGACTGTCTCTACGGGCTTGGCAGCAGCTTTACTCCTGTGATCGTTCAATCAGGACGTTTCGATGATCCCCCTAATTCAGTCATTGTACGACATGAAGCCGTTTACGTTCGAAAAGGTTTACAATAGACTTCTGCTCAAGGATTCTTGGAAAGCCAGTCTTGAAAATGAAACTGCTTTTCATGTCAACCAAAACAAGAGACTTGGAAAGAAATCCGCCCCACCAAACACAAGTTTTACGTCTAATTGTGGGTCCACTAGCTCTCGTGGCAACCATCGAGGAGGAAGCTCATCACGAGGAAACTTCCGTGGAATGAAGCCCACTTGGCCTGCTCCAAATAAGACTGACGAGATGTCCAAACAGTTCGCCAAGATGTTTGATGCGCATTGGAACAAATATATGGCTGGTCAAGCGAACATGGTGGATGAATGTGACAAAGAAAATCATGATCCGGAAAATGAGGACGAGGAGTTCTATGTGGACAACCCCAATGAATCAGGCTTCATGCTTATCGATGAAGTTAACGCCAATGGTTTGCCAAACGCCCCTGAAAATACCACATTGATATTTGACTTGGGTGCATCCAAATCAACCCTCTGCGACTTCCATCTGTTGTCCAATCCCAAACCTGTGAAAAAGGCCATTAATACGTACTCTGGCTCAATCAACATTACTCACGTTGGTAAATTTAATCTAGGCGGTACCCTCATATACCCGGTTTACTTTGCCCCCAATGGTCCTCAAAATCTGATTTCCGCCTTGCAATTGGAAGATCATGGCCTATGGGTCATCTTCAAAAACCGTTTAATCCTAATTCGACTCGGTCAAAAAGTAATCTATTGTTTCCCCCGGGTTGGCAATTTGTATCAAGGTCTAGCTCCGCGCACTATCTCGGCCAACTATGTGTTGACTGTCAGTGACCCGTCTCCGGAATTGGACTACCACATCTTGTTAGGCCACCCATCGGATGAATATTTGCGCCAATTTTTCCGTCTAAATCAAATCAAGCCCGCTAATCCCCAACAGACAGCAAGCAACTGTGAGGTTTGCATACAATGCAAATTGAAGAGAACTCCGCATGTCAACCCCCTCCCCACTGCCGATTGTCCATTTAAATCGCTACACATGGACGTTCTTCAAATCTCTCCGCCCAGTAAATCTTCCCTGAAATACATACTTGTTATCATTGACGACTATTCTTGTTTTAATCGGATCTACCTTATGAAAAATAAATCGGATTCCGAGTCGAAAATCCTCTCCTTCATCAATGAAATCATGAACAAAACGGGTAAGTGCCCTGCTTTCATTCATACAGATCAAGGAGGGGAGTTTAACTTGAATGCTTTTCGTTCTTTCTTGGATACCTTAGATATCACGGTTGAAGCTGGACCTGCCGATAGTCCCCAAACAGATGGTCTGGCTGAGCGATTCAATCAAACGCTCCTGGTCAAGATGCGATGCCTACTGGCGCAATCTTTGGTACCCATAAACTATTGGGATGAAGCCGCAAAATATGCATTGACCCTCATCAACATACTGCCCTCACAAGCCCTCAATTGGTCTTCTCCCGTCAACATACTGTCCGAACTCAATCTCCTGATTGAACCAGTTCGAGACATCAACCAAATGGTTCCTTTTGGGTTGAAGGTATATGTCTCTCACAAACCCGCCTCAAAAATCTCCACCCCCTCTCGACCCCTAATATGCCTGGGATATGAGCCCAACTCAGATGCATTGCGATTTTTTGACTCCACTCGTCGGCATGTCGTAATCAGTAGAGACTATAAACCCTCCAAACTCTCCTTCCCTTACAACTCGTCTACCTTGGTCACCAAACCACCTGACACACTCCCCAAGGCAGTCGTTGAACCTCGAAACAATCCATCCTCAAAATCCTCCCGAGAACTGGCTTCAATAAGGTTCAAGCCTGTCAAGTCTAACACCACAAACAGGACTACTCAACCTGTTATCTTGTCACCTCCCGCAGCACAGCACAGATCTTCATCTCCGGTGTCTTGAAATGCTGCTCCAGCACCATCTCCACCTCGTCCCACGCCCCCTCCACCTTCCCCAAAGTCAACTCCACCTCCTGGTTCCCTGCCTCAAGAGACTGCTTCTACCAAGGCCATGGAACTTCCTGCCCCACCTCCCTCAAAGAAGTCGAAAACCAAGGCTGCTCCCAAGTTAGCCAAGCATTGGACGTATGTACCCAATGATACACGACCCAGTAAAGAAATCTCCAGCAACATCGATTCTAAAAACATTGTCACTGCGTCGCGTCAAGCTGCTGCTAAAACTCAGGAACCAGCCCCGATCCCTCCTGCTGTTGAGGACCCGCCTGAGGAGCTGATGCTCCTTCAGTTCAACTTGCCCGAGTATGTGTACCTAACCAAGACGGTATCCATCAAAGATGCCATGAATGACTCAACGGAGCGTCGGGGATGGGAGGAAGCAATGTCTAAGGAGCTTAACTCCCTTGATGACAAGAACACCGGCACCCTGGTTCCTCCGCCAGGCAACGACAAAGTCATTGGCAAAATGTGGCTCCTGACCCGTAAGAAAAACAAATTCGGGGATCTTCTCCGCTTCAAGGCCCAATGGGTGTGTTTCGGAAACCATCAAGTTCATATGTTACACTACTTTGATACGTATGCTTCGGTTGCGCGAAATGAATCGTTCAAAATCCTGATCTCAGTGGCGGTAAATCAACAATGGGCGGTCTTTCAGTTTGATGTCGAGACAGCTTTCCTGTACGGTGAGATCAATGCCCCTGTTTACGTCTCTCAAGTCAAGGGTTTCAAACGTCCAGGTAAAGAAAATTGGGTGTGGCGTTTGAACAAGTTGCTCTATGGAACAAAGCAGGCTCCGCGTCAATGGCGGAAGCATTTGGTCGGCACACTCACAAAGCTTGGCTTTGACTCATCACCGCTGGACAAGTCTCTCTTCTATAATCAAGACCGCACTCAGTTTATTCATATCCACGTTGACAATGGCTTTGTTGTTGGGACGTCTCGCGCTGAAATTCTCAAGACCCTGGATCGAATAAAGCAAACTTACACCATCAAGGTACAAGAGCGTCCCGCGCAGCATCTCGGCTATACGCTTGACTGGAAGGAGGATGGTTCCTTTCACATTCACCAAACTGATTTTGCTGAAAAAATTCTGTATGAATTCAACATGAACGATGCAAATCCAGTCAGAGCGCCGGCGCCGATGAACTTACACAAAGTTGTTGCAAGCAAAGCTCCCCCAATACATCAGAAACTCTATCAGAAAGCGGTCGGAATGCTCAACTACTTAGCTCTGCACACTTGACCAGACATCACTTTTGTCACTAATCTACTAGCTCAATTCACTAGCAACCCAAATGAAGCTCACTGGTTGTTGGTAAAACATCTACTCAGATATGTGAAGGGCACCAAATCAATGGGAATACTATTCACTCCGACTAATGATCCTGATGATGGAATCTGCGGATGGGCTGACGCTGACTACGCAACATCCCTAGTATCTAAGAAATCTACCTCAGGTTATGTTATTACGATGTATGGTAACCCAATCTGTTGGTCCGCTAAGAAACAACCGGTCGTTGCTCAGTCAACTACCGAAGCTGAGTTTGTGGCCATTAATCGGTGTGCTAAGCAAGTGCGATGGCTCACCAACCTCGTCTTGAATCTTCATCTCAAAATCCGTGCTCCTATCTTGAAGAACGATAACTCAGGGGCCGTCATCATCAGTAAAGAAGCTCAGTTGAATGAAAATACCAAACATATTGAGGTTTGATTTCAATACGTGCTTGAACTTGTCTCAAAGAAGCAACTTGAGATTCAGCAAGTTCCTACAACCGAAATGATAGCTGATGGTTTGACCAAGCCGCTAGGATTTATCAAGCTTGAAGCCTCAAGAGATCAACTCCATCTTACCGAATCTGAATCAAGGAGGAGTGTCGGAATATGATTCAAAGTCGTCAAGAATGCAAAGTGAAGATGAATTGAATATGCAATGTGAAGATTCTGAGTGAACTCCGCGACCGACCTGAAGGTGAAAATTTTGAGCTAGCAGAAAAAACTTCATCGCTCCCACCCCGTCGAACATCGCCCGAACCCTTAATTCACTGCTCGATAAATTCCAACCCTGCCGTTCAAATCCGAAAACACTCTACTCTTTCAAGACACCAAAGATTCAGGAGGAGCTAGGAGTAGCTCAAGTGGAGGCTTGTTGCTATTGTCCGTTTCATTCCTATCATAATCTTTGCGTCGTCTAATTGAGTTGTAGGCCAGGATCTGAACTATAAGAAGTCGTTACTACTATTAGCTTTTAGTGTTCGCTGCAATAAAGTGCCATAATTCTCCATTTCTTACATAAACAGCGGGTCGTGAACCGGACTATTATCTATCATTTCTCAGCTTGTAGCTCGGACGGCGCAGAAAGCAGACATGGAGCCGGGAGCGCGTCCCCGCAAATCGGGCCTAGGATATCATAACGGCGGATGTATAGTCCGCCAAAGGCAAACTAAGCCAGGCGAGGCTGAGCAAAAGTGAATTAGATAGTCGCTACTCGCTAGTAGCCGGCTGAGTCAAATGCCTGGTTAACAGTGGCAGCGAATGACAAGGAAGACGAGGTTCCCGGGTTCACGGACAAATCGTCTTCCCTCACAAGAGTGGGACTTCCTCGAGATGATATTCCACAGAGCTGCAGAAAACTACATAAGCCCGATTCCGGCCACCGACTAGATCGGATAGCTTGTGGATTGGGGCCCTCTTCCTATTCCCAAGTCCCCCCTCAAATTCCTCCAACTTCCGTCTCCGTCCCTTACCTGCTGCTTCACCTCCGCCCTCCTCTTCCTGATCACTCACTCGTCGCGGCTCTACCGGCAGCCCCGAAGGCAAGCCGATTATTTCCTTTTTCTCCCTTCATCCACTCGTGGGTCTTTGACCCGTAGGCCGTAACTCCTGCCAGTCCCTCCCGGGGAGAGCTGGCTAGCCCAGGCGTCCCCATATCCTGTGAACTTATTGTGAGGATTGTGATCCCACATCTTGAAGGGCGCAAGGCGGCGGTCCCCACTTCGTGATCGGTTGATCATCTCCTCTTCTACATGTGGCGCTTCTTAGGCGCACGATTCTCTTCAGGGTTCTATCTCATCCTAGACACCGGCTGACACAATTTTGCTCAAGGTCGCCATCATGATGGGTAGGTTATTTCTTTTAGATGTCACATTCCTTGTTTCCAAATTGACAATTGTCCCTTGGAAACAACTTCTCAGGCAACCTCAATTCAACTCTCAGCCAGTCCGCTGAGTTGAACAAGGTGCATCCGCATCCCCAAGCCAACACCGCTCGTCCACTCATTCCAACCGTCAATGACTTGAACGCTTCATCTATTCGCCTTGCTTCTCGAGTTGCTAGCTCTATTTACAAAGAGGAAAAAAAATTAGACCGAGCCCATTTCAGTTCCAGCAAGAAAGCGAAAATCAATGTAGAGTATCGATTCCACTGGCGAGTTCAAGAATCCAGCACCACAAACACACGAGCGTCATTAAAAAGAAAAGTCAGGGCGATGTCTCCGGAAGCCAAATTTAAAAAACTTGTATCGGACGTGGGGAAAGTCTGGTTTGATTGGGATGTTTCCAACGAGAGTTTCGCCGGATTCAAAATGGCCGCGATTGATGCTATCCGACACCTTGATACCGCACAGATTGCGACCTATGCCCAAACCCAGGAGGATGAAGAAAATCTGGGTTGGCTTGCTGTCATACCCCACGGCGGCGTGTTTGAGGATAAGAATAAGACATTGCTGGACACCCGGAAAGTTTTCTTAGAATTCCTTAACCAGCTCAAGGTGCCTTGTGAAGGTCGCAAGTTGAAGTATACTATAACCCTGATCGGACCCGATCCTAAGCTGGCCGCTCGAGTAAGTCATCTTCCATCGAATTTTCACTCATATATTTTGCCACTTGCTGATTGGCCAAACCAAACCCAGAAAAGGCAAGCTTTAAGGTCGTTACAAGCCCAACACGGCCAACCAGAAGACATCAAGGAGATCGATCAAAAGCCACGTGAGCGGTTGAGCGGTTCGAGCGAGCTTCTTGTCTCGGTTGACCCGGATGATTCCCGCCGTTATGTCCCGCTCACTTCTGATCGTATAGCTCTACGGGCTTGCGCTATAGTGAGTGGGTTATCATCTCTCTTTCCTCTGGATGATTGGCCTGATCCATCTATTTCTGAATGTAATAGGTTGGAAATGAAGATGCAACCGAGACCAATCCTCCAACCTCCCCTTCATTTGAATTCAAAACTAGTGATGAATATCGAGGTTTCGTCAAAGGGCGCGCCAGCCCTCAAATGAGTCCATCTCGTCGTCATCTTCCCAGAGGATCCTCAGACAATGTAACACCTTCTCAGGAGCCATCGGGGTCTATTCCTACATCGTCATCTACTGTCAGCAAGGACAACTCACCAGCAGTCACGATGAATATGCCGGGACCAAGCTGCTCCCCAATGGCCTCCGTGAACCCCATGATTCCCAGTTGCTATATGATCCACCCAATGGCTTGGCTGCCTCCTTGGGCTTACGGACAATCTCCAATGATGTACCCGGCATCTCCACCATTGGCGTGCCCCAGCGGGCCATCAAATATCTTTCCAATTCCGACTGCAACTACCCCAGCAATGCCTAGAGCTGCGCCTGTTTCTTCGCCGGTCACGTCGGACAAAGCTGAAAAGCTGAACGATTATCTTTGCTTTGTTGACGTGGACCCAAGCGATTCCGTTGTCTCCCAAGTAATGAGCGACCTTGGGATTGCCAGCTACACTGGATTCTTAAATTTCAAAGCGAGCGAGCTTGAGAAGGCAGGTATTAAAAAGAGCCCAGCGAGGCTTCTTGTCTCTAGCGTGAGGAAATTCGAGCGCCATTTGAAAGCTAACCACCCCCCAGCTCAATAGATAGACGCCGTTTGTCATGATTTCTCGTCTTAACGATTCATCTCTAATACTATGATGTTTATTCCTCCTCAACATGAGGAAACGTAGTGACCAGTATGATCTTTGTTCCCCACTTCTAAAACAATGAGTGCTCCTAGCGTGCGTTCCGTTCTTTTTTCACAATTTCCCAAGCTTTAAACCTGAACAAACGACCTTCCTGCTAGATCGTCGATTTCCAAAGCCTTCTTTTCCAAGCCGAAGTGACTATGGACTGCTTGCTCCGTGACAAAAATTGCCTCGATAGTTTGTTTCTGCCCATGGAAGATATGTTGCTAACAGTAGATAACTCTGCAGACTCCCTACCTGAACAAAACGTACCATGACATAAATGATTGTGATTCATCCCGTATGACAAATGAAAATGTTAACATATTGGAAGAAGTTAAATGGCAAGTGGATTTGTAGTGTGGCCCCGCCGCACCATAGACTCATGAAATCAGCCATAATTCATATAGGCAAAATCCATTTGCCCATCAAGCGTAACGTTTATAAACGAATAAACAGCATCACATGGGCTCACACCCCAAGTCAGGGGATCGACTGGTGTTGGGTCGGGTTTTGGAATCATGTGGTGTGAGTGAGGAGCAGTGCGATGGATAGGAGCCCTAAGGGCGCTGGTAGTTGGCTCAGTGACCACATAGATGGTGGCATTGGGGTGGAGAACTGATCTGAGAAACTGACCAAATACCTGCTGCTTAGATATGTTTAGCGAATGCCATGTGAAATTAATGTGGAAAGGTTTTTTCTTTCTGTCAAGAACGCGTACGGCTGAAAGAAAGTAGCCAACTGTGCCATCCATACTATGCATGCACCCACACCTGAAAGATTTAGAACAAGAATATGTATCTATTGTGCGGGAGTCAGAAACGATTGAATTACTTGTGGCATTATTAATCAAGTATTTCTCGGCATGCGTAACGAGGAGAAGCTACTGTCCCAAAATTGAGGACAATGACGCAGTAACCTAATAGTTCTGGTTCGTCTTTACACAGCCGGACTGGAGGCATCAGTTCCGTTCTCCACGGGCGCGGATTCAGACTCTGCACTAGGCTCTACCGAGTTGACTTTGAACTTCGCTTGGGCCGCCGCAATTTGCTCCTCGGTCTCGGCAATACGCTCCTTGGTGACCCGTTCCTGAATCAAAAATGAAAAAAAATGCAGTAAGTTAAATTTTCTCATTTCTGCTGGTATATCAGGAGAATCTTGAGTTAGTACTGTACGTGTGAGAGGAACAAACCTGGTTTTCGGTGAACCAATTTTTCTTCTCAGATAAAGTTGCAATCGTTTTGACTGCGTCTTCTCGGGTCATCGGTACGGTGACAGCAAGAGCATATAGCGCATTGATAGTTGATAAGGGTAAATTGAGGGATTGGTTGTTGTTAGTGGGCACTTCTGCCGTCGTCTTTTTGTTCTTTTTATTCTTCTTGCCACCTCCCATAAAGAACTCTTCCTCCTCGGTACCCTTCTTCTTGATGGCAACCATTCCCTCGAAGCCGTCCTTTTCGTCCACCTTTCTGATCTCTTTGAGTGTCGGTAGCGTAGCCGAGAGCGTCGACTTGGTGCCTTGAGCTGGATTCTCGTCAGTGGATGCCGCATTTCCCAGTAGTTTATCGAAATGCAGTATCAGCGTGCGACAATCTTCTATTTCTCGCTCGTAAGCGGGCAGTGCTGCTCGCTCTCGCATCTCGATGAATACTTGTTCCCTTTCAGCCCTTTGTTGCGTTTCTCGCTCGGCTTTTTCGCGGGCTATGCGTCGTTGTTGGTCTTCTTGTATTTTGGCATCTTCAGTTCATATCGTTGTGCATGGAAAATCAAGTTGTGATTTCGTCATATCAGAGATCCAGTTAGTTAGCCATTCCTCTCCCGTGTGGTAGAAGAGGTTTGAGGATACTCACAGTGTTTCTCGTTAGCCTCTTTGCGACGAGCAGCAGAGTCTCGTTTCTTGTTGAAAACCTCAGTGAGAGCATCTTGCAGCTTGTTTCTTTCTTCGAATAGCTTGTCGCGGGACTTGTTCGATTCGTCTAACTTTTCGTTGATTTGGTCGAGTTCACGTTTGATTTCAGACCAGCGATCGTTGCCAGATTTGGCGTTAGGATCGTCGAGCTGTTTGCGCAATTCGTCGACCTTTTCCTTCTCAGCTTCGATTATCGCTTGTTGAGGCTCAAAGGCATCCACCAATTTCCTAGCTTTGCGTAAGTTTTGAATCTCCATGAGTGCCTTTTTCTCTTCTACTATTCTCATCGTCCCACTCTCAATTTGCAATTCCAGTTGTCGAATCCTGGCATCTACCTCTACTGATGATTTGTAAGGCAGTTTGGCTCGGTTTGCATTGAGTTCTTTGATCTATTTTTAACCATCAGAGGCAAAAAAAAAATGCGTTAGATGATGTGACATGCCCATGTTTCCCAACAGCTTCGCCGAACTGTGGGCAAAAGGGGCCACATTTGAAAACACCAAGAAATTCCAACAATTACTCACCTTACGCTGAACACTGTCATTTGTAGCTTTGAGTTGATCCAAAAGCTTGCCTCGGGAAGACTTTCCTTTCGATTGCTCCTCTCTAAGAGCATCCATCTCCTCGCGCAAAGCCTTGCGACGGGCAATCAATGGGCCATGGGGGCCTCCAGTTTTAGGGTCACCAATTTTCAAACGAAGTTCGGACTGATATTTTGATTCCGAACATGTTCAGGGTTAGAGAGAGAGAGAGAGGATGGACATGAGCAGCTGTTCAGAAAACGAGGGAATCTAGGACGATGAGTAAATACTGACGATTTGACTTTGGAGCCTATCGATTTCTCTCTTGTACTGTTCCTGCTCTTGAGAATAGGCATCCTTGCTGCTTTTACCTGCACTGCCGCCAGCCGCGGTGCCATTGAGATGTGGGTCGACGACTTTCTGTCGGTTAGGGATTGAAGCTGCCTTGGCTGAGGCTGTTGTTACCTTGGGTGGCATGTTTCAAGAACGGGGTGTTTCCTTTGCTGGTAGTGAGAGCACTGGATGCTGATGGTATTGAAATCGAATGGCTGAGTGGGAAGAAGGAGGTTGCCGATGATGGGCTGGGATGGTTGTGGTTGAGAAGAGAAGAGAGAAATGCGGAGATGTTTAATGAGTCTCCTCTTCAAACTCCCCGAATTCATATTCGCTCGCACATGTTCCGGAGCAACCGACAGCCGGTGCCGACCCGTTACATCAAGCCCGGCCGGCCTCAGGCTCCAGGGGCCGAAACAAAATCTGTACACCATCCGCAAACCTCTCTGGTCTTCTTACAATATGAAGGCCACGTGTCTTCACTCCACAAGACTTGGCAACTGTTTTAACACAAGTCTCTTCCCTGCCGGAGGCAGGGACACGCCTGCCGGAGGCAGGGACACGAAGCGCCTCGCCCCCCTGCCTCCGGCAGGCAAGGGACTTGAAGTTCACACATTTTAGGGGGCACCAACTAGTGATGGATTCAAGAGTAAATATTTGCTAAAGAAACCATTTAAAGAGGCAATGGCACGGGATAAGGGGTGGTGGAGAAGAAGAGATGGTGTTTGCAGTGTTCCTTCTCCTGGTCCGTCCGGGAGAGAACATATATATATGGACTGCGGCAAGTACTAGATGTGTAACCCTCTGGGGTTACAGTCTGTAACCCTCTGGGGTTACAGTCTGTAACCCTCTGGGGTTACAGTCTGTAACCCTCTGGGGTTACAGTCTGTAACCCTCTGGGGTTACAGTCTGTAACCCTCTGGGGTTACAGTCTGTAACCCTCTGGGGTTACAGTCTGTAACCCTCTGGGGCTACAGTCTGTAACCCTCTGGGGTTACAGTCTGTAGCCCTCTGGGGTTACAGTCTGTAACCCTCTGGGGTTACAGTCTGTAACCCTCTGGGGTTACAACACCCTCCCCCTTGCTGTAGTCGCTGTACTACATACAACTGAAAAGAAAACATGACAAGTGGAAAAAAAACAGCAATAAGAAAAATATGAAAACTTCAACACAAACCAAGCACTTGTTTCCTCAAAATTCCCAAAGCTTCATTACCCAGCGACTTGGTAAAAATATCAGCCAGTTGACTCTTGGTAGGTACCCACGTCAGAGTTGTCTTCTTTTGGAACAGACTTTCATTGGTGATATAAAAATCTTGGTCTGTATGACGGGTTCTCTCATTTGAAGAATTGTCAGTAGCTATGTGCACAGCAGATTGATTATCACAGAATATGTGGCCCACAAAATCCTTCTTTAGCACATCTCTGAGTAGATGTCTTACACATAGTGTTTGTCTGGTTGCTGTCCCCAATGCCATGTATTCCGCATGACAGGTAGAGGCGGCCATGGATAATTGCCTGCAAGAAATCCAGAGAATTGGTGCATTCAGGAAAGTTATGAAAACACCATATGTTGACCGGGCAAACTCTCCGCCCCAGGACACATCGGCAAAAGATTTGAGTGGTGTGCTATCCGTCTGTGGGTGGAGATTGAGTTGCAGGTGTCTGGACCCGGCCAGGTAGTTAATTAAGTGTTTAACTCCTTTCCAATAGAGAGCCCGCGGCTTAGCCGCAAACCTGGCCAGGTAATTTACCGCAAAACAGATGTCGGGCCTTGTACCCACGGCCAGGTAGCTTAGGCTCCCAATTACCGAGAGGTAGCGTCCAGAGTCTTCTGCGCGGCCGTCTTCATTGGTGTTGGCGTTAAAATTGGCCGGCAGGGGAGTGGAAGACGTGATACCTGTATTCCAATGTTTCTCCAGGACGGAGTCAATGAGATTGGGTTGTGAGAGTTGGAAACCGTCTTCCGAACGCAATACTTTCAAACCAACAATGGAAGTCAGCTCATGGGACCACTTAATTTTCAGCAACAATTTGAGATCATTTTCAAGACGGCGTAAGAGCATCTCCACCGGGGGAGGCAAATCGGGGAGCTACATGACATTTAGCAACCCAAACCCAAAAAACCCACCCACCGCGGGTGCTAAATGAGGAGCTACATGCCCCGGGAGCTCGCTCGGGAGGGAAACCGTTGCCACATGTGGCAACTCCCTCCCTCCCCATGAAACTCGCAAATTGCTTGACACCCAACCCCCGAAACTTGCCTCCATCAAACAAACCCGAGTCAACATCACTACACAATCACCAATGGACCCTGCCCTATCACTTGAAGAAGTCGATCTTGACCTATCGACTCTGCCAGAAGATCCTGAAGGTATGCTGAACTTTTTTTTTTCCATGTCATGCAACTCTGACTCATGCTGATGAAAATTCTTTATTGAAAAAGATACGGTAGTGACTTTGGTTCAACCAAACAATCGCAAAGAGCCCGCAAAGGCCACACAACAGAAAAACTATACCGAAAAAGAAGATGTCCCACTTTGTGATTCGTGGCTTGATGTAACTCAAGATCCTGTTGTTGGCACCAATCAAACAGGCGATGGTTTCTGGAACCGAGTCACCGAGAATTACATGAAGGCTTTCCCCAATGTACCAAGAACTGCGGTAGGCCTCAAGAGCCATTGGGCAACCATCCAAGGATTCATCAACAAGTTTGCTGGTTGCCTTAATCAGATTAACAATTGGAACCAAAGCGGAACAAAAAACAAAGACCGATTAACCTACGCTTTACGCTTGTATGCCAAGACTTACAGGAAGGCCTTTCCCCACCTCACCTGTTACAATATTCTAACCGCGGCTCCAAAGTGGAACGAGTATTTCACCGCGCTTGAGCAGAAGTCCAAATCCGATGCCAGTAAGCAAAAACAAACCTGCAGTACCACAAGCGATGTTCCGAGCTCAACCCAGTCAGCACGAGGCGTATCTTCAGAACCGAGTGAATCAACTGAGGCCCCAAGCAATGCCGAAACCTCTTCAACCACCAACATCAAACGACCTGTCGGACATAAACAAGCCAAGATGGCACAGCAAACCTCGTCGCAAACCTCGTTGTGGCAACAAAGCATGGCCACCGCAGCAGATGGTAGAAAAAACAAAGAAGCAGAATGAGCTGCTTGAATCTCAATCCAAGTCAATGAGTTCGCTCGCCGAAGATTCTCAATAGATGGTTGAAGACTTGTTCATGAGCAAGGATTACTCTCAAATGGATGATTGTACTAAAAGATACTACGAGCACAAAAAGAATAAGTTTTTTGAGCAGTACAGCATTGAATGAAGAGAACAACATTTTTTTTACTTTTTTCTTATTTCTATTCACTTTTATGTCTTGTCTCTGTCGCTCTTTTGCCTCCTAATTGCTCTTTTGTCTTCCAGTCACTCTTTTGTCTCCCAGTCACTCGTTTGTCTCCAGTCACTCGTTTTTGTTATTGTCTCACTCTCAAGCTTCACTTTTTTGATTGGCTCTTCACGAAATGAACTAGTTATCTTGAAAAAATGAAATTCCGTTTGATATAAGATGATGAACAAACAATAAATCCAAAAAAACAAATGGACAAGGAAAAAAAAAGTAAAAAACAATTGGTTTAAACTTCAGAGCCTTTCAAAGCCCACAGATGGGAGACAAGATCATTTCGGAGTTGGTAGTGTTTTTCCGAGTTGTGCAGAAGACAAAACTGTGAAACAAATTGAGAGAAATCACCCGATCGTGCTGGTTCTGGTGCAGTGACAACAGCCAAAGAGCTTCCATCATAAGTGAACTTGGTGTTCATCCCTCGTTTGTTCTCGATGATCATGTTGTGCAATATGACACAGCACTTCATGATCATTTGGAGATTGTGGTGGGTCCATCCACGTGCAGGCCTTGCTATGATTGCAAATTGTGCTTGTAGAACGCCAAAAGCACATTCTACATCCTTCCGAGCAGCTTCCTGCATTTTTGCAAAGTGCTTAACAACAAAAATTAGCTTGTAGAAGCAAGAGAGAGATAAGTCAAAGTAGCCTACCTTTTTATCAAGGCCTTGTGGTTCTGAAATCGTTTTTATCAATGTCAACAAATCAGGGTAAATCCCATTGGCCAAGAAATAACCTTGGTTGTATTGATGACCGTTTATTGTGTAATGACATGTTGGTGTGATCCCATTCAGAAGATTACTGAACAGAGGAGAACGGTCAAGGACATTGATGTCGTTGTGAGAGCCAGGCAATCCAAAAAACGAATGCCATATCCACAAGTCATAGGAGGCAACAGCTTCAAGGACTATAGTCGGAGCCTAGAGTAAACCACATACGTTAGTATCACTTTCAAAGAGAACAGCAAAATTAAAAAACACAACTTCTCTTTTCCTGTGAACTGGCCAGCCCAGGCTGTTGGACAGTTCTTCCACTGCCAGTGCATGCAGTCAAGCGAGCCTAGCATTCCGGGGAAACCCCTTTGTTCACCAACAGCCAGCAGCCTTCGAACATTGTCCTCGTTTGGGGATCGCAGATATTCGTCTCCGTAAATCTGAATGATAGCATTGCAGAAGCAATCCAGACTTTCCAATGATGTACTTTTGGCTATCTGGATGTATTCGTCGTTTGAATCGGCGGCTCCACCATAAGCAAGCATTCTTAATGCTGATGCCACCTTTTGGATAGGATACAATCCAAGTTGGCCAACTGCATTACGTTTGCGGAGAAAATACGGGTTGTGGTCGGTTACATTGTTTGTGATTTTGAGAAATAACTCTCTGTACATCCGGAATCGTCGGCGAAATATGTGAGGTGGATAGAGCGGAATACGTGAGAAATAGTGCTTCATCAGGAGTTGATAGCCAGCTTCAAAATCACGTGGTAGATTAGGTTGACGGCCTGCGCTTGAACCACCCTTTCTTCTGTTTTTTTTTGTTCCTCTTCATCATCGAGAGCCATCATGGCTGATTGGATCATCATTTGTTTGCTTTGAGTCAAGGCCAAAATGATCGAGGTTTGCGTTTGGATAAGGTTGCGAAGAGTGGTGTTGTTCATGGTGTAGTGACTTGGCGATGAGAGAGAAATGAAGAAAAGTGGACGGGGATTTCGGGAAGCAGAAGATCTGGTGAAACTTGAATTTGGCTCTTGTAGTAGCTGCTACCGCTGGATGCTGGAGCAGTCACGGGAGCTATATTGCCTTGGCCGGGAGGCATTTGGTGTTTTTACCTCCCGGGTTTTACCTCCCCCGGTGGAGATGCTCTAAGAGAGTGGAATCAGAAGCGGTAACTACACCGTCGTCCACATGTAGCCAGATTACTCCATGTCTATTGGGATGTCTGAGTATGTACAGGCTGTTGTTGTATTGGGATGGGATGTAGTTGAGTTTTGTGAGGGTGTCCTTGAGGTGTATCCACCAACAATGAGCTGCTTGGCGTGTTCCATAACGTGCCTTTTCTAGCTTGAGAGCATGTCCTGCAGGGACATTCATCCCCTCAGGCGGCTTGACCCAAATTTCTTCATCAATGGGTGAATTTAGGTAAGCAGCTACAAAGTTAAAACTATGGACTGGCCATTTGGTAGCAGCAGGGACGGTCAGCAGAAGGTGCAGGGAGACAAAGGTAGCGGTAGGTGCAAAGGTAGCATTGAAATCTAAGCCCGCCACTTGAGTAAAACCCTTTGCAACAAAACGGGTCTTGTAGCGGACGCCTTCACCCACGTCCGGTTTGGTGGCAAAGACCCATCAACCATTCAGCTCCTTGTTTCCGGGGGGAAGTTGACCAATCGCCCACACTTGCATTTCCTCCAGGTTGTTTAATTCAACCGCTATGGCCTTCAGCCACTCTTCTCTTTCCAAAGATTTCATTGCCTGCTTAAAAGTAGATGGTACAGTCAGGTTGTAAAACTGACATAACTCCAGAATTTTGTCCACAATCATTTCCTGATCATGAAACTTGATCTCATTGGAGAAATCTCCCAGCTTCATCAAGTTCATAACGTGCCGCAGAGACATCTTGTTGACAGGGGGGGAATTGTCTTCCTTTTCAGGTGTTGGCGGCGTATCTTTGTTGGGCGTTGGCGGCAACGTAACTGCTTTGGGAATCTTTGTTGTTGCCAGTTTTACCAGTACATCCATCAGCTCCTTTGGAAAACAAACCATGGCCGACTCAATGAACCTGTTCTCATCCGGGATCCACAACCGCCACCCTTTTCTGACGCCTAGGTACGCGACAACGTGGCCTTGGTGGGCTCTTACATCTAGCTTCTTCCTTAGCTCATGAGGAATATGAGCGTAGCCAATGCTTCCAAACACTTGAAAAATTCCAAATTGCGGTTTATGCCGCAGGAAGGCCTCCAGCGGTGTGATTTTCCCGCTTGCTTTTTTGGGAATCCGGTTGAGAATGTGCGCTGCCCATATGAAAGCGTAACTCCAGAAGGTCTTTGGCAATGTGCTGTCGAGCAGGATTGTCCTCGCCATCGCGGCCACTGTCCTGTTAAAACACTCTATGACGCCATTCTGATAGTGATGATAAGGCAAAGCACGTTCAGCTATAATCCCTTTGCCGTCCAGGTAATTTTCCAATTCATTGTTTACAAACTCCCCACCATTATCACTACGGAGTATTTTAACCTTCAGCTCTGTAAAATTCTTAACTTCGTCAATGATTGCAATGATATGGCCGGTGGCCTCCCACTTATGAGTTAAAACGCAAACAAAACAATACCCTGTGGCAACGTCCTGCATCGTCATGATGTACTTCCCACCATCTACTGAGTCCACTTGGAATGGCCCAATGAGATCAACCGCAAAGATATCCATTTGTTCAATCTCCCAATTGGTGCTGGCCAGTGGGTTTATCCTGGTACTCTTGCTGATTGCACATACAGGGCAGTGTATCTTGCCGTCTGGGAGTTCCTCTGGGAGGCTGGAACCAAGCTTCTCCTTGAGTATCCTGCAAATGTGCCTTAAACCTGTGTGTCCAAAAAGTCTATGGTAAAACAGGAGAGTCAATTTGTTCTTACTCAGCGCCTCAGGCTGCCATTTATACCCAGGTGAGTCAGTGACCGGTTGCTCAAAATACTCTGCGAGCTCATCGGGGGACAGTGCAGCATCAGTGGTATAAGTTTTCATAATACAAGACTTTTTATTTGCATGAGACACATCATCAATAACATCAAGTGATTCAAGAGAAGTAGGAACAATAGGATCATCTGGGGGGATTTCATTGGCGTCATCAGGAAAATCGGTGGAAGAATGGAAAAATGGATAAAGGTGACGGCCATTTCCGCCTGGATCGTCACAGGGAATGAAACGGTGGGGAAGGATCCATCGGTTCCTTTTTGATTCAAATGGAAATTCAAAAATAGGCATCCCATCATGGTTGGATATGAGAAACGAGTCTGTATCATTGTCATACAAGACTAGTGCATTAGCTTTCCGCAGCGCTGCCATCGACAGGAGAGTTGCTTTAGCTTGCTCACAATAAAGTATCTGGCGCAAGACAACAACGTTGCCATTTGGCAACAAGAATTTTAGGTCTCTGAAACCGGAGATAACGGAACTGGCTCCATTGGTAGCTACAGATACAGGGATAGGTTTAGAGAGAGAGCGGAAGTTATGAAGGAAAGACTTGGACCCTGTGAAACCATGGGAGGCTCCAGTATCAAAAATGGCAGGCTGACTCACCAAATCCTCCCCTATATCCATGGAGTTAAAATTGAGGTCATCCAGGTTGTCTGGTAGACCGTGGATCTCAACTGCCTGAGCTGTCACCAAGGCACGTGGGGCAGAGGCACTGGCTTGACTCCTCTGCCCTTGAGAATGGATTGGGGCCTGGGTGTGTCTCGGTCAATAGTAATTGGCTAAACATTGCGCTTGTTGTTGTGTGTTGTTTGGAAGGGATGGCATGCAGCGTTGGGAGAGATTGGGGAACCTGTTTGACGTGACTTGGAAGCCACTGGGGAGCTGGCCGTAGATTGTGCTGACAAAAGTCCCGATGGCCTTAGGTTTGGCCTGCATCTGGGCTTTGTTTGGACAGTCGCGCGCGTAGTGGTTCTCAGCCCCGCAGTGTCAACACTTGTGGGCAGTCACCGCAAAGAAATCCAGCGCATCCGGCCAGTCTTGCTCATCTATATCTGCAAGATAAGCGCTGGCGTCAAAATTGGCTGACATATCCGGAGTTGACATCAGGAGAGAGGAATCGTTGGAGGGTAAAGCAGGGGCGGCGGCCCGGTGTTGGCTGTGCCGGTGGTGTTGTTGGCAGCAGACATAGAACAGGTTCAAGAGGGAGGCAAACGTAGGGCATGCTGATTTGGGGTCATGTTGGATGGCTAATTCCACCCTTTGCTCAAAGTCATGGCAAAAACCCGCGGACAATGACATGATAGCCAATTGCAGTACAAAAACGAGAAAAGCATCAGAAGACATGCACACATTGATTGCCTTCAGTCCAGTGTAGAAATCTTGAAGTTTTGAGGCTATACCAGCTGTTGGGGCGGTTGGGTTGATGGAGAAATTGGCGAATTGATACCAGATGTTCATTTGGGCCGCTCTAGAAACCGTTTGAAACTTGGCCTTCACACTCTTGACCATTTCACGTGCCGAGTTTTGTTGAAGCTCAATGCAAGTCCGCTTGTGAACCTTTGGTGAAATCTAATCAAACCTAATTGATAAAACCTAATCTCATGATCTTCACTCCGTCACTCGCTTCTCTCACTTCCTTTCCCTCGCTCCCTTCCCTCGCTCCCTCTCTTATTCCTCTTCTCCGCTCCACTCCTCACCTTTAATCCTCCTCATCCTTCCTTTAACGCCTCACATCTCGCCTCACATACTTTATCAAAACTTCACTCCACCTCCTCCATCTCAGTTTGACTTCGCCCAATTGTCCCCTTCCGTTATTCCATCCTTGTTTGACTTCGCTCAATCATCCCCTTCCGTTCTTCCATCATTGTGACCTTGCTCAATCTCTCTGGATGTCTTGTCCTCTTTCAACTTGGTGAGAATTGCAATCAAGCACTTCATCAATCCGGCTTCCCTCTTCTTTATCTTCCTTTCTCCTTTCCTTCCTCTTATCTTATTTTGATCTCTTACTAACTTCAATTCTCTCTTAGTCCTGTGTCCTGTGTGTTCAGTTGTGTCCATCTCTCTCAATAGTTGTCTGCCAGTAATCCTTTTTAGTCAACTAGGGTATGCTTTTATTCATCTCATTCTCATTTCTTCTTGTTCCATCTCACTTTTTCTCATTTGTGTATTTCCTTTTCTAGTCTCTGGTTTTTAGGTTTTATAGCAATCAATTCAAGCTTTATTACAATTAACAGTCAAAAATGCTAAACCGTTGCATGTCCGACAAAGGAAACGATCCATTGCCCTTTGTCGAACCTGAACTCGAAGCCCTCGCTACCATTCCCGAAAACCAGATTCCTGGATCTTCTCAGACAACTCCTTCTCTCGGCATGGACAAAGTCAATTCCGCCGTTCTGAAGAACTCTATCAAGGGTATTCCCCTCTTGACCAACAACAACTACAAACTTTGGAGACTCCGAGTCATCAACTTTCTCGATCTTATCGATGTGAAAGACTTGGTTACGTCTGCAAAAGGGACCATTACAGACTCTGAAAACAAACACCTGAAATCTCTCTTTGTGTCCAAACTCACTGCCTCTGTGCAAGCTAACGTCATCAATGCGGCTAATCAAGACTGCGCCCACCTCATCTGGTCGTCGAACTCAAATTTCTCTGTGTCGAACCAATCTTCCAACAAGGCTCAAGTCTTCCGTTCGTTTCTTTGCAGTACTTACACTCCTGGTGACATACCTGGATTCATTACCTCCATGAAGTCGTTTGAGGCACGACTTGTCAACGTTGGCTGGGCTCTTCCTGCCGACTTGTTGGGACACCTCGTGATGGACAAGTTTCCATCCAATATGGACAACATATTGGACATGATTACTCACTCCAGGAAGGACATCACCATTGATGTCAGCTTGCTACTATGACAGAGCCAACCTGACAAAAGTAACATAAAAAGAGACATTATTACTACAATATTCAGACCCATTTATATGACTAATAATGTACAAAAAAACTCAGTTTTCTTATTTTTATCCAATGAGCTTAGCAAAGTCCTGGCACCATAAAAAATAAGTAATAAATTAAAATAACAACTACTTTTTACAAAAATACTAAATAACTTCTAAACCCTGAGGATAACTTAGAATATTATGTCATATTCTGAATCCTCATGCAAATTAATGTAGGGTCCCTCACTGGAAGTACCCCTAAATTCCTACTCCTTCACCTTGAACCAATTACCCGTAAGAATTGGCCACAAACATATGTCACACGGATATTACACACGTGTGTACTTGTTATGTATGCATACTATATGTGAAATGACCAATTATGGACTTATAATTGAGGTGTTGTGTATAGTTTGGGAGTTAGGCCCAATTGGGGTTTAAACCTCCAACCCCGCGCGTGGATTATATAATCCAATTGGAAATTGGCCAAATGCGTGGAAATAGCTAATCCCCTAGTTACCACATATGTACAAGTGTAACTAGGGTAAAAATAGATTCTACGTGGTTTATTTACAAGGTTTCATTAATAAAAACCTTGAATACATAAGGTTAACATAGCCAGCGTGGCCTTTAGAGGTTGGCCTTAGCCATTTGTGGCCCATTTGCGTCATTTGTGGCCCATTTCAGATACATTCACACGTCAGTGTTGCTATGTACCTTAGTTACAATGACTAAATAATTTATTAAGGTCATGGAAAGCACTTGTGACGCAGAATTAATGACCAGCAGTGTCATTTGGATGAGCCTTTTTAGTGCCAATCTCCCAAATTGGCCTCATTGCGCTGAAAACCAGTTACTACACGCACACAGGCAGAAAGGTCCTCCACTATGAGTGAAATTAGTATATATAGAGCCCTCTTTCCACGCCAAAAGTTGTTCATCATCATCAATTATTACTACAGTCAATCAGTTACGCCGTGTCCTGTCCTTATTTCAGTTACTTTGCCCAGTTTTGCCTGTTTTATCCGTGGTGTTCCCTTCAAATCAACCATTCTACGTGTCCAGCTCCTGCGCAGAAACCTTTCAATCTACCCAGCAGCTCTACTTCAACCCCCTACATGGCTTTTTGGCTTGAAAGAAGCAATAGTGAGTACTTCTTTCATCCTTCTGTCCCCATTCTGGTTCCTTAATTGGAAAAGCACTTTGGTACCACCTTCTGTTACGCAGAAACCCATTGTTTGCTTAATCAGATACCACCCTGCATAGCAGATCTCTGATTTAGAGGGCACCTACAAACACCCCTGCGCCAGCAGGCCCCTCTATAAAAAAGAATTCTATTCTTTTTATTTCTTTCCTACTACTTTTCTACGTGAAATCATCCTACTCTACCCTTATTTTGAACCCTTATCACCTTGTGTAGCTAAAAGGTACTAGCCCTTGGCATCACAGAGGCTGACAATTGATGTCATCATGGATCACCTTTGTCTCCACGCCGCGAATCAGGAACTTTGAGCTAGCGGCAGCGGCACTCAATCTGACCCCATCACTCTGTTCACTGACACTACGGACAAACGATGTTGTCCAAATGCTCATAACACTGCCGCCATGCACACTGAAAAAAATTGTTGGAAACTGAATCCCGCTGCTTGTGAGAAACATCTAGCCGAGAAAGCCAAGAAGAACAAATCAACTGTCAGTAGCTTTCACTCATCCCTGTCAAGATCACCACATCTGTTTATTCTAGACTCCGGCTCATCAGCACACATGATATCTGATTCAAATTTCTTTCACACACTAGAACTCAAAGAATTAGGATCGATTCAAACTAGTTTGGGTCAAGACAATCTCAAGATTAGAGGCATTGGCTCCGTTCGACTTGAAAACAAGCACGGAGAGTTTTTGCTCAAAGATGTTCTCTTCATTCCCAATCTCTTTGTTAATCTCCTCTCAGTTTGATGTCTTGTTCTTGAAGACTACACTGTTCAATTCCTTAAAAATCATTTTGAAATTACTAAGAATAATGAATTGAAAATGTCTGGAAACTACGTTGGAAATCTCCCTAGTCTTGAGCTCAAAAAATTCAATCATCACAGTCACTTATCAAATGCTGAGTTTCTTCACAAATCACTCGGACATGTGAGCTATCATTGATTGAGAAAAAAACTGGGGACACCTCTTCAAATCACTCACAATTGTGAGTCGTGCGCTGTAGCCAAAATCACTAAGGCATTGTTCAAATCCACGCATGCGGCAGCTTCCAAACCGTTTGAAGAACTACACCTCAACTTGATCGGTCCCATCTGGCCTTCATCTAAGGAAGGTCATCAATACATTCTGACCATTGTGGACAGCTGCACTCGATTCTGCGCCGCTGTTCCTATAAAGGCAAAGAGCAATGTGACCAATACCCTATCCTTTCTCATGGATATTGAAGCCAAGAGATTTGGTTGTCATCCCTCAACTCTTCACTCTGATTGGGGGTCAGAATTCTTGAACTCTAGTCTTGAAGAATACTGTTGGGAACATTTGATCAAACAACGCACATCCAACGCATACACCCCTCAACAGAACGGTCTGGCTGAAAGGTTCAATCAAACCATTCTTGAATCCATGCGCACCATACTTGAAGACTCTGGTGTTGACAAGAGATATTGGAATGAAATAGCGAAAGTCAGTTCCCTAACTCTCAACCAAATTCCGGCTCACCGATTGAAAAAGTCTCCCTTTGAATTGTTCAAAGATTGCACCTTGCCTCTAAAATACTTCTACCCCATTGGGAATCGCGTCTCCTATCTGCTCCCTTTGAAACCCTTCTCAAAGCTCAAACCTAGAGGTGAACTCGGAGTTCTCATTGGCTACACTGATGAACTACAATCCTATCAAATACTTGCCGACAGCGGAAAGATAGTGGAAACCAAAAGTGTCCAATTCCTTGATTACTTGCCACCTGCCTCCAAATATACTGACTGGGATCTACTGATTGAAGAGGAACCACTTCCTGTTGAAGAAGAGGTTCAAGAAACGGCTGCTGACACTGAATCACCGACTGAAAGCAATGAAGAAGTCCTGGCAGCACTGATCCCTGAACCACCTAAGAAAACTCCAATGCTTCCACCTCCCAGTGATAAGACTCTTCAAGATCGCACATCAAACATTTGTCCCAAAAAATATACTCACCTTATAACAGATCCTGCAACCTTCAAGAAAGCCATGGCGTCGAATGAAAAAGATCAATGGTCAAAGGCAGCTGAAGAAGAAATCTCTAATATTGAACATCATGAAGTATGAGAAGACATGCACGACATTCCTGACTCCTTTCTCCGCACCATTTGGATCTTCAAAACCAAGCCGGCCACCCTGTCCTCCAAAGAAAGAAAGAAGGCAAGACTTTGTATCCAGGGTTTCTCTCAAATTGAGGGGCTCAACTACGACAAGAAATTTGCGCCAACTGGAAAATTCTCCACTTTACTCATGCTATTGATGTTTGCTGTTGATAAAAAATTGCCTATGCAACAGTTTGATGTCAAGAGTGCGTTTCTGTATGCGCCTCTCAAAGAAATCTGTACATCAAAACTCCTGAAGGTTCAAGCCAAAAAGATCCATATCTGTGCCTCAAGAAATTGCTGTATGGACTCAAGCAAGCCCCCGCCAACTGGTACGAAACTCTGACCAGCTGGTTTGAAGAGGTTAAATTTTGTCAATCAACATCAGATCCCTGTCTGTTCATTCACAAACATCACCACTCATATATTTTTTTTCACGTTGATGATATGATTGTTGTAGGGCAAGTGGACGTCTTTGAAGAACTATTCCTAAATCGATTTCCTGAATCCTCCGCTCATGATCCCGACACTCTTCTTGGTATGGACGTCAGACTAGCTGAAGATGTTATCACTCTGTCAGAAGAGAAACTCATTGACAAAGGTCTTGCCCTGATGGGATTAACCGACTGCAAGCCTGTTCAAACTCCCCTGTCGGTATCCGTTCAACTTCTTGATGTAATAAGACCTGTATCAGGAACACACAATGCCGAGAGTGGTGGAGTGAGTAGATCGTAGAAGGATATTATTACATTACAACAATAAGATGAATGAAAGGAAGAGAGAGTACTATATCTGTATCAGGAACACACAATGCCGAGAGTGGTGGAGTGAGTAGATCGTAGAAGGATGAAGAAACTCATCTTACTACGATCCCTGATCCAGGTATAGTGACTGAGAATGTCCCAGAAAATGAAATACAATGAACAGGTGAGAAAGCATACAAAGCGCTATACACCAACACCCCCCCTTGCTAAACACCTGAGATAATTAAAAGAACTAAGTTATACCAAACGACTGTCAATGACGTTCAAGTAATACTCGCGGCAGCGCCTTAGTGAGCATGTCGGCTAACATATCTCGCGTAGAGACATGGAGTACCGTGAGTTTTTGATTTGAGACACACTCCCAAACCAAATGAAACCTAGCGTGAATGTGTTTCTTACGTGCGTGGTGTTGAGGATTTTTTGCTAAAGCTTCTGCACCTGTGTTGTCCACGTGAAGAGGTATTGCTGACCAAGACCAAATATGAAGTTTGCACAAGAGTCGCCTAAGCCATAGTCCCTCTTTACAAGAGTCTGACATGGCCTTATATTCCGCTTCGGTACTGGAAAGAGAGACCGTAGCTTGTTTCTTTGATCGCCAAGAGATAGCACCGCAACCCAAACGATAAGTATAGCAAGAAGTCAAACGTCTGTCCTCCCTATCTTCAGCCCATTCTGAATCCGAATATCCCGAGACAGTCATGTCCCCCCCTAGTTTAAGACAAAGAGATCTTGTTGAGTTAACATACTGAAGTACTCGAGCTGCAGCTAACCAGTGAGACTCGGAAGGATTGCGTAAAAATTGTGATAAGCGATTTACAACAAAGGAGATATTGGGTTGTGTACATTGCGCAAGCCAAAGCAGACACCCTATGAGTTGAGGATATGGGCCGGTGTGGTGTGCTATTTAGGTTTCAAGTATCAAATATGTCACAAGGATCAATTATCCCATCAGGGATGTCACAAACCTGACATGTCACTACATATTTCCACTCTCACTGGTACTTAAACCATAGTCACTCACTCAAACCTCCGGACTAGTCCCACTTAATCCATAGTTATATATACATAGTCTTTATACATAGTTTTATAAGTACATAGCACAGGGACACATAGTCATATACTAGTCCATAGTTTTAGTCCATAGTTTTAGTCCATAGTCTTACATAATCAACTCTGACCAATCATCACGTACGGTTCAGCCATCAAGTTCTGACCAATCAACACGTAGGATTCAGAAATAGAAGTCTGGCCAATCAGGACGCACGGCTCAGCCAGAAGTCTCAGGAAGAATTAGCTCATCAAGTTCTGACCAATCAGAGCTCACGGTTCAGACAGGAAAACTCAAGAAGAATTCAGTCATCAAGTTCTGACCAATAAGGACGCATGGCTCAGCTCTGACCAATCATCACGTAGGATTCAGACATCAGGTTCTGACCAATCAGAAGACATGGCTCAGATGCTCACCAGCAAAAATGCCTCAAAGGATTTTTCACACCAGCAGAAATAGCTCACTATTCAATATAAAAGGAGGGCCTCTTCCCCCTCATCAGAATCATCCAGCCACGGATACCCACCTCATCAGGGGATCACCTACACACACCCAACCACCAAGCACTCACATTTCAACCACTCAAACACATCCATCAAACAACAGAAGAAGTCCAGAAAGGTAAAACACTTAAATCTTTTCTCAAGATAGTAAGTGTGATCTAAATCGGGGAAGCCTGAGAAGCTTTCATACCTTAAGGGTATTATATCTTAAAGGCTAAGAGAGTGGGGCATAAAATATCCTGAATAGTCCACTTTTCATTAGTTTCACCTATAGTCATTCACAAGAAAACATAAAAGGACATAAAAAACATTCAACTTACTCTTTTCACAAGACTTTATCATCATCGCCTCTTTCACAAAACTACAAAAGATAAAAAGATTTCATCAGCTCTTATCATTCAACTCATAGTCTATTCTTTATCACTTCCACTCTATCACATTCTTACTTATCTTATCTCATCCACTACATCATATCAAAGATCCACGCACACTAAAGGTGATATTGCTGAAGAAGAAAGTTGATCTAAGCCTGATACGAGACTACTACATATCAGTTTTCCTCTATCATTAGTTAGCCACAACAAATAAATAAGTTTGTTGTGTTAGCTCTTACGTAGTATATTAGAGGGGCAGGTCTTTCAAACCACCCGTAACAGGCATAATAGTTCATATATAGTTGAAATATTATCTCAGTTATTTCCCCCTCACAGGACTGCCAACCCATCCCAAAAGGAGTTCTCACATCTGGTGTCCCAACAGTGGCCGACTAAATTCAGAAGATCAACAAAACACTTAATCAGCAACACAAAAATCACCAGATAATATCGGCGTGTCGCATACAAATCAGGGAGAAATCAGTTCAACAATCGAGAGGACGTATTGGGCACCACCCCGGAGTTGGTACAACGGAAGTCTTACCCAGGAAGAATTAGCAGATTTAGACGAACTTGCAGAAGAGATTCAAATTCGACGCATAATAGAGATTGGGATTCAAGAAAGAGCAGGAATGGCAGACATGACGGCGAGAGGACTTGAGGATTCGGCAATCATTCAACAACAGCAAGAACGTATTACGTTTTTGGAAGAACAATTCGAGCAAAACAAGAAGGCGGAAGCGGAAAAGGAGAAGGAACGGTTAAAGAGCATGGACAAATGGCTGGCAACAAAAGTGGAAGAAATGATGGCAGAATTCATGAACTCACAAACGGAGGCAACACCGCAGGACATCCCAATTCCAGAGACACCACAGCCACAGATTAGATTCTCTGTTCCGCCAACCGGCCCAAACATAGGTCAAAATAGATTTACAACATCTACCCCGTATACGGCAGCTCATGGCAGAGACAACCCAGAAACTCCTCACCCACAGAACATGCATGGAGGCTCCTCCACTTACAATTTTGAGAGAGGAAGAACTAGACCAGGGTATACACCACGAGAGACGCCAAACGAAACTCCAGCAGCTAGTCCGGCGGAAACAAGATTTGGGAACAATAGGGATGTCAAGTTACCCGAGGAAGGGGAATTTACAGGACTCATAGATGCTAAGAAGGCCAACATTACCTTTGACGGGACCGACGTGGAAGGATTTATTAAACGACTAGAAAACATAGCATCAATTTTGAAGTGTGGTAGTATAAGCTTAGCTCGCCAGCTCCCCTATATCATAAACAACAACAAAATTGGCAGGTCAATAGAGTTAATGGAAGGACATGAGACAGGAGACTGGGAATTATTGAAGAAGTCTTTACTTAGGAAGTGGGGAAGAGCCACGCCGCTTAGAAGATACCGGGAAGAGAGCATCACAGGGCTTGTTCAAAAGGCCGTGGACAAGAAAGGAATCAAAACCAACGTGGAGTATAGGAAATTTATCAGCGAATTTGAAGAAATGATGGACTATTTTATCAGAATGGAATACAACAACCTCAATCCAGAAAACGGGGACCCTCTGTGGAAAGCGCTCTCTGACGAACTCAAGAAGGAAGTAACCAAGGAGCTTGCTCACGCCAAGAAGTTAAAGAAGACCAAGGACGGTAGAAACATTATTCCCAACCTCAGTATTCTCAAAATTTATGTTGAAGAAGCGTTGGTGATTCTAGACTTTGATGGCGAGGAAGAAGAAGTAACGGCTAAGAAAACTGTGAAGATTCAAGAACCAGTCAAGTTGGACTCTCAAGAAGAAGCATTCAAGAAAGCAATGGAACAACGCAGAAGAGACACGTCACCACATTTCAGCAGACCTCCTTCCCCGCACAATTCGGACGGAAGACCCAGAACAGGGCCATACAATTTTGAATGCTATTACTGTAAGGGAAAGCACAGTGTTGCAGAGTGTGAAGATTCTGCTAAAGACTACAGAGAAAGAAAGTTTTATAAGTCAGGAGGAATATATTACTATCCAAACAAGCAGCCCATAGTATTAGAAAATGACTTATCAGTTAAAGAAATGGTCCACAAGTATTTCGAACAGAACCAGCCATCCACAAGAGCTCAACCTAACGAAACAAACAAGGATCCACTGTCATCAATTGCCGAAATTGAGGAATGGGGTTCCTGGATTCCACCGTCAGCAAATATAG
>PGCI01000137.1:0-234995 GCA_002873125.1 Puccinia coronata f. sp. avenae | reverse complement strand
GTTGGCCTTTCTTTGGCGTGGATGGTCGATTTGTTGTGATACACAAAGACGGTCTTGGTGTTATTGCCAAGTATGTCCGGATCCACAATAAGTGGTACCTTGCAATCTGGACCGTCATATTTTTTTGAGTATGATCGCAACTGAGCCACATCCTCAATGAACTTCTTTTGCGATTCCACGACATCATCCCTTTCATGCCCATCATAATATATTGACTTGCGGTGTCTTTGGGCTCGGAATCCTAGTTTTTACATCCATCTTGTAGCGATGTCTAGACTGATCGATTTATTGCCATACTGCGGCAGTACGTTCTTCACTGCGTGTTCATGAAATGAGCGTGGGGTGACCTATTTTCCATTTCAATGTAAGCTAAATAGTTTATCATCCAAAAATGAAGTATCAGAAAGGATACATACGTTTCCTGGCTTTTGTTCTGCTGCCCAACTCAACAGTGCTTTGAAGATTGCAGGGTTTTTCAGGATTGATTTGTGAGCCACCCCTTTTCCCATCAAACCAATATGCAACTCCTTAAATTTCAAAACATGGCAGGCTGGGCGAAGACGCCTTGCTTGGTCTTACACTAGTCGTGAATTCCTTTTTTCCAGTTTGAAGGCGGCAGTTTGACGAAGCAGCGGCTGTTGAGGATGCTGCAATGGCAGGCTTTGGCACCCCATTCATCCAATTTTCATGTTGCAAATTATTGAATTCTTGAAGCTCATCAATGTCTAGCCTTGGATACTTGAAACCCTTTTCTTTTTTTTTGCGGCGGCGGTACTTGGTCTTCAGAAAGTTGATTGTATTGTCAAGCTCTTCAAACTCCCTCTTGAACATTGCTACCTCATTGTAAGCAGGTTTCCAAGGATTGGCAAGGTAATCTTGCACTCTGGAATCAACATGGTTGTTGTAGTCCTCTTCATTGGCTCTTGACTCAATCTGATCAGATGATTCACACCCGCTGTTGCTATCTTCTTCTTCAATATTTTTTGATGGTTTGGCTTTCTTGAGGAAGTTTCCCATGATGTTATTATTCTTTCCGATTGCTTCAATTCTCTTTTTCTTGTAGTTATGTTTGTTGTTCAAGGAAGCTTCCTAGGGACCCGTTGATTTGAGTCGGGATTGGATGAAGGAACTGGTAGACGATAGCCTGAATTGCCTGACTTGAGCTTGCATCTCTGTGGCTCACCCGCATTTGAAAAAGAGATTGGCCATAGGATGGGTGCAACTTCATCCAAGTCTTCTTCATTGCTAGATCCATCGGATTTGTTACACCATTCCATGATTTGATGTGATTCGTCCATCAAAGCTAAATCATGATTGTAGTTGTTGAACACGTCCTCTTGAGAATGATCCTCATCAACCAAAACTGGATCGTCCTTTTGTTGTCGATAACGATAGGCCTCTCTTTGGTGGTTCCGCTGACTCTGACCTTGTTCTTTTTTTTTCTCTTGATGCGTTCCTGAATTGCAAGCTCTTGTGCTGCCCAAGCTTCAGCAGCTTGTCGAGCTCTCTGTGAACGAGCAGCTTTAGTGACAACCATTGTTAGTAAGTACAGAGGTTGTTACCGCGTAGTTGCTTGCGCCTTTAGCCAGGGGAAGGACTTCCAATACAAAAATACCAAACACTTATTTCAAATTTCTGATGTTTGCTATCATACACAGGGTCTTTTCTGACATTTTTCTTGCAAAAACAGTCAGAGGAACCATTTAAAACTGGTGCAAAAAACAATTAAAAAAATACATGAAACATTTGGAACACCCCTAGAGGGGGTAGTCAAAAGGTCATGCGGGGCACTATACAGCGCCAAAAAAAAGGCTCTTGAGTGTCAGGTGAACAAACTTCAACGGTTTCCGCAGAACCGGGGTAGACCGGGGTGCCATCACTACCAGAAAATCTGCTTCAACTGCCACCAGTTGACATGCAGGCTAATCCCATCTTACTACTCTTTTACTTCAAAGTTAATTCACAAAAACTTTTCTTGCACAGTCACTGTGCACAATGCACAGTGACTGTGCATTGAAGTTGTTTTGAAGTGTTATTTGAGTAAGATTCAAGTAACAGCAGAAGTAAAATCAAAGTAACTGCATGTCAACTGGTGGCAGTTGAAGCAGATTTTCTGGTAGTGCCATGATACACATTTCTGCAGGAAATTGTTTCCTTTAACACCAAGATGGTATGTACCTAGAAACTTTTTATGAGAGGGGTAATTAGCCCAATCTTCAAAAATCTTACCCGGACTCAGATTGTGATTGTTGAAGATAATGAGCCAAGTTGGACTCAGGCCGGATATATAGGTGAAGCTTCATGACCGGCGCCCTTCTTGAGCTCACTCTGAGTCTGATGTAGGAAATGGTTGGGCAAGCTCCTGTACCCGTGATTCCTCCCCAGTTGCAGTCCCCGAGTCCACATGTGAAGAATCCAAAACAACTGGGAAAAATCAATCCAAGCATGTAGAGATCCATCTGGATTCTGGAGAACAAACCCATTCTGAAAGATGGGAAGTCGGTACCCACATCATGGTAATAATAGTCAACAGTAGAGTTATCCCCGGAATGACGGACAGAGGATGTCCAGGTGGATCATGATCATGGATGCAATCACGGACACCAAGGAGTCGACCGGCAGAGTCTAGTTGAAGTTCTACAAATGGTTGGTCAGTGGGTTGCAGGGCAGCTTGAGCAAAGGGCGTTCACCCCCAATGAATATGTATAATCCGTTGTAGAAGAGGTGATACAAACGGATCGGACCCAGCTTTCAACCGCGACCGGCAGCTATATTCTCTCGCCGAACGCTCCGACCGGCGGAGTGGACGCCATTAACGAGTTTCAACAAGGACTGCGAGGCATTTTGCAGGCCGATAACATTGATGACTCGAGCTGGGTACGCAATGCCGTCTCGTCGATTGTCTGGCTGAAAGCTATCCCGGCCAGCCCACACTCCACTTGATCGCTCGCGACTTTCTACGAATGGACATCTGTGAGGAAAACATGCACTGAAAGTGGATCCAAATCCAGGGATTCAGCCGCAGGTTTGCCACCTCATCCACCGCTGATGGAATCAGCCCCACCCAGAGCTCGAACAGCAAAAAAACCCGCGTCCGGAGGCACGATCATGGAGCTACACCAAGAGAAACCGGTCACCAGTGGCACCGCCCTCCTCATCTTCAATACCTGCTTCGCCCTCGGCACTCGATATCGAGCATAACCTTTGTGCCGACGTGATAAGCTACATGTTGAGAGCTGTCAATAGGCAAAAGGGACCCACCCGAGCCTAACAAGGACTCGATGCCGGCTATCGGGGACAAGGACTCAGTACCGGCTATCGGGGCGACACAACTTCACAAGTGCAAGCTTTTCCTCCAACATTATGAACGGAGAGCTGACCGGTAAGAATCCCTTTCCATCGTGCATATGCATGTTGCCCAATTAGTCAATTCACTGAGCTTTTTGCTGGCGCAGCAGTTGACCGGATACCGGGAGAATGAAGGAACGACTCAGACGGCGGGGTACGCGTCGGATGCGGCAGTGGTGCCGGCGACGAGCAAGCCATTGATCGCCATCTCCATGAGCGATTCCGGCGGGACGAGCCCCGCGGGCGCAACGCGCAAGGTATGCCCGGCGACAACGGAGCACCATACATAGCTCGCGCATCAAGCGCAGGCAGCAGCTTCAAAAAATTATCAAGCACAGCCCCCGCTTCTCGGAATATTCGTCGCCCGCACCATGAAAAAACAATTGTCACTTGATATCAAGTGACATTACTCAACTTTGGTTGCAGCTTCAAAGCTACTCCATTCCTACTCCCAATTTAATTTTGGTTTTCTTGATTTTAATTTTGAAACAATTCAGCAAAAAATGAGCATCAGCTCAGTGCTTACTGCAGTAAATCTCTGCCTGCTCAGCAGTTGAGCTCATAGTCAACTCTGGTGCAACTCAGGGCTCAGGGTGGCCAGGAGTTCAGCATTTACTGTGGCATTGCTCAGCTCTCATTGTACAAAAGCTCAGGGATACCCATGAAATAGCTCAGTTCTCATTGATACTGAGCAAAATTCATTCTACATAGTTTTAGGGAAAAAAAAGGTCTGGATAGATTGTGGATAGCTGGCTGGAGTTGGCCATATGTCACTTGATATCAAGTGACAATTGTTTTTTCATGGTGCCGTCACTCTCCAGCATGCACGGCCGCACTCAACCATGGACCATCAGAGCCGCCCCAATCTTATGTACCTCGGCTGGCAGCCATTCCCTTGCCAGCGTCTCCTCCTTGCCCTTCTCCCACCCCAATAAGCCCTCTCCACCCACCCTCTCACGAGCAACCAGATCCTCAATCAAGCTCTTCCGCCGCATCCTGCTGCTATAACCACCACCGCGTCTCCCTCCAGCTCTCAAGCTTAGGACAATGTCCTGAGTAATCTCGGGGCAAAAAATTTGGAGATGAAACACATCCAATCCAATTGCTCCCATCACTTCATATCTACCACCTCTCCCCCCCGCTTCCCTTCCATCGTCCTCTTAACTCTGCTTTTGCTTGTCTTTTTTTTTCTGATTCCTTTTTTTATTGTTGTGTTTTGTAAATACAAATATAATCAAAAAAAGCAATACATACATTCCAATGGCCATCTTATGAATTATCCACACGGCCCTTTTTATGATTGTTTTTTTGTGTCACTCTTATACATTCATGATACCTTTTCTTCTTCTTGCCCTACAACTGTAATGTAGTCCCCTGTTGTCCCTGTTGATAGGTTTTTAGAAAGCCAGGAGAAACAAGGAGAAGTGTGGTGATAGAGAGAATCAGAGTCTTGATGCGCATGGTGCGCCTGTCCAACCAGCGGGCGTCTTCTAACGGTTAAGAAGATTTGTTGTGGCGACAGGGGCGCGGTGGCCGGGGACCAGACACCGTTGACGGGCGCAAAGCCTGGCCGGACGCTCCAGCCACCCACTCGAACACGAGGAACGCGCCTCGGCCCGCGAGCAAGCCGGTTCGACTCCGGCCGCCCAAACTTTTGGCGTGACTTTCTTGTTGGCATCAACATGCATTCACTGCGCTCAGCGCTTACTTTCAATCACACACCCCTCAAGAGAAGAAACAGTAAAAAAAATTGTGTGTGTTTATTTTGTTCCTCTTTTGCTCTTCAATCATTTTCTTTCTTTCTCTTTCCTATGGCAGGAGAGATGATTTTTTGTTTATCATGAATATTGATGTATGAATACTTATTTACTTTCAATTGCAGGTTTTCTCTTGGACAAAATTAAATCCGGGAGGCCCGGCTTTGTCAGAATGAGACTGATTTGACCCAGTTTGTCTTGGATGCACAGTGGTTGTTAGTACGGTTTCAAGTTTATTGACCTTGGTTGATTATAATATTATGAAAGGATATGATCGTGAACGAGACCAACCCTTGACTCCTGGTGCGACTCGTCAGGTATCTTTTCCGTAGTCCAAGGTATCCGTTTTACCTCTGCGTCGTCACCAACTCACTTTCGGCTTGTCAGGGCTTGTCCGGTCAGTTTCATTAACATAAATTTGTTAACATGCATTTAAATGTCTGCCTGCGCAAATGATGAATATTTTCGATCAGGATCGCTCAGAAGGAGTTATCTTGAGCTCTTACCTTTGACCGATTACGCAGCGCTACCTATGCTTTATACAGTCCTACTACTAAATAGCGGCAGATGAGCAAACGTGCAGCAAACTGTCCACGAACCCTCATCTCAATTGTGGCTGACGTTGCCCCCCCAAAAAATGCGACTGCCAGTGAATACTCTTGGTCTACTCATTCAACTGGGACTGATCTTCGACCAAGCCAGAGCCCTACCAACCGAATGGTCAAGAGAAGTTCTTCAGCCATCCTTCAGTGACTCTAGTCGGGTGATAGAAGACGGGGTTTTCCACGATTTCGCGAACGCTTTAACCGAAAACGGAAAACCTGATGGCTATCTGTCCAGAGACGAAAGGGTGGACCAGCAGCCAAGCTCAATCATCATGGAAAGTGACCATTTCAATTACGGTAAGCTGGCTTGAAATCACGATTTCCTAACATGATCGGGGTTCCTTTCTTACCTGATCAATCTTCCACATCTGTTGGAACGAGTGTCTTCCAGGTACCAAACACCAGACAATGCCGGAAACTGACTCAGAAAGCTGGCTAGCATCCAACTTGATACCTTGCATGTATCCCTTGCAGTGCCTGGCTTTCATGGTGAGCAAAACAGGAGAGCCAGTGTCTAATGAATTTGCCAGTCAAAAAAGAAAGTCTAACGCTGACAACTTACCATGATTGACAATAGAACCATCTGTTTACCAATTAGATTCAACAGATCTGCAAGCGGAAAACCATAACCAGTTAGCTGCTACCCAGCAGCAGGATCATCTCAAAATTCCCTATTACCAATAACATCATCTTATAATGTACAAGAATCAAGTCATTTCTCCCACTCTGTGCCATTATACAACTTTGATACAAACCGTTTCCGGGCCCACTCTGATCTACCAGAATCATGTTCCCTGAATGATTTCAATTCAATTTTACCAATTGTTGGCTCTTGGAATGAGGAAAGTTCAAAATTGGAGGGACTGTGTGAAATTGGTTCTAGTCAGTATGGAGGTAACCAAAGATGAAATGGAGAATGTGATCATTGATTACATTTAAAGCCAAAAACAAAACTAAATACTGCTTTCCACTGATGTTTTTTCTAGGAATGGAAGGCATTCATTTCTATCATGAGGCACCAGAAATCATACCAGACTACAGGTTTCACTCAACACCATCAATTGAATTAGGTCAAACAAGCTACCAGACTCATTCTGATCAACCAGGACCCTCTGTACAGGTCCATTTTCCACCAGATTTACAATTTCATGATTCTTTGAAGTTATGGAAGGACAACAACATCCTTGAACCAGAAAGCTTTTTTAGAAAAGGTTTCATTGACAACACAGGCAAGTAAAAAAGTTTCTACTGAGTTCATTCAGAAATCAAGATGAATATTGAATTTGAATCTCTGGACCTATCTTAAATCTTTTCACCTTCTGTTGAATTTCTAGGAGTGGAATGTCTTGCTCACAATCATAATATGCCATTGATGGTATCAGAAAGAAACTTTCACTCACTTCCATCATTGGAATCAGGTAAAGAAGCTTTCATCATCCTTTCTACCATCAACTGCTATCCTGGATTTTTTCTGAAGTATTGAAAGACACACTGGTTTGTTATTTGATGTAAAAATGCAAATAAATTCCATCAGGTTTATCAAAAAAACACCAGAATCTTGAGGAATCCAACATGGATCATCTTCTTTCATATGAAGAAAAATTGAAAGTAAATCAAGAATGCTCACAAAAAGAAAATAACATGCAATTGAATAGTGTCAACCCCAAAGAAGAAATAAAAGATTTCATAAATTTGGCTTGTGCTGATATTGAAAAGTTGTGCTCTTCCATAGAAAGGATGAAGAAAAACCTATCTCTCAATGAAGAATCAGTAAGATACAACAATGAAGTGATTCAACCCAATCACAGACTCAAAATGTCTACAAACGATCTTCAAACCCATGAATCAAAGAGTTTACCAGATGTAAAAGTTGGAACAAAAAGGAAAAATGATTCTGCCATTGAAGTTAAAAATGATGTTTTGGATGAAAAATATATTTATGTTGCAGACAAATTTTATGTTTTGTTCAACTGGCTGACATTTATCAACATAGCTGTTTTGGAGGGATTGAAGTCAATTGAACCAAACTGCAATCAGCATTTATCAGATTGGTTAGCTGAAGAATTTCATGATTTAGTAAGCATAGAAAAAATGAAAGAATGTCATGAATCTGGAAATAAGAAAAAATTAGGATCTCACAAGATGCTAGTCCAAAAACTTTTCTTGAAATCAGTTGAATTCCAAGAACATGCTTTAGACATTTCATTTTTTATCATGAAGATCTGGTACCAAAATTTTCAACCTGAAATTTGGATGGGAATCAGGAATTTGAAAGATGGTATTAATCCCGAAATGAACATGATGAGAGTGGTTTTATCCAAAGCACTTTCTGAACAGATAATTATAGATCAAAAATCTGATGGATTCTTTCAGTCATGTAAGTTGGATGAATTGAAAATCCCAGATATCAAATATTTCTCAGAACCAATGAAACCTAAAACCTTTTTGCTGAGAAAAGAGGCAATTTTTATGAAAGAAAACCGTGTCTTGAAAGATGTCAGAAACCAAATAATATTGTCAAACACAGGCTTTTCAGGGCATTATGTTCAAGTTCAGGGCCTTGAAGTGAATATGCATCGTCATGAAACAGAAGAAAAATTCAGAACCAGACTTAGACTTCAATCTCAAGATAATTATACAAGACATGTACCAAGAAAGTTAAAGCTCCTGATCTGGTATATAAGGATGTGTCATAAAAGATACATTTCAATACCAAACCACAAGGGAATTTTGAATGTTCCAGATGCAATAAGTGAATTTGACGACTGGTTCTATGATGTATTATTCAAATCAAAAGACAATAGCATACCAATATTTGGAGATGCACCATCTAAAGATGGGAAATTTAAGGAATCAGACTTTGCTCCAGTCCAGATTTACCTGATTAATGAATACTTTATTCCAAAAGATTCACACTACAAAGTGATTCAGGTCTCACTTGCTTTAATTTGTTATTGGTATCAGAATTTTCATCCAATCTGTTTCTTTGAAAGGGAGCAAGAATACTGGAAAAATATGATTGAATCTCTTGGAAAAATGCTCAATTATTGTAAGCAGAAAAGATTGAAATGTTTTGATTCAGAAGGAAATTGGATCGGTAGTTGAATTGTTATCCTTGTGTGATGAATCAACCAGTCAAAGTTTCAGGGAATTGATCCTCTCACTATTCCCTTTCTTAGTGGTTATCAATTTGTCTTCTCACATGGATCAATTTCCTTGTCATATTTCCAAATCACAGTCCTTTTTCTTCTGCATTGAGAAATTGCGTTTCCTATGATAATTTTCAGAATGCAATGATATGAAACATCAATAGAGAATCTTTCTTCATCTTGAGGAGGAGCGGACATCCATGAAACACATAATTTTTTTGCATCTTGTGGCTTAATCCTGCTTAATCACAGCCTAATATGTATTTATGTCCAGACGAAGCTCTACGAAGATTCATTAAAGGGATTGAAATTTGAGGTGGAGTAGGATGCAGTACAATGTATTTACAATTGTGGTCATAATTCTCGGCCAGGGTGCTGCAGTGGTGCACTCTTGTAGTGAGCAATGACGTCACCGCACCCCGATTGGTCAGCAAGCAATCACGCCGGAATAAAAGCACCCTGAAAATGGAGTGTGGCTTAAATTGAAATCCGTCTTCACCTCCTGTTGACCATCTCGTTGCCTTTCTGTCTGCCATCTCGTCTTCAATCTCCGAACTCGAACCATCTTATCATGTCTGACCGCTCAGCACCCCCCGTCGGTCCGCCTGACCCATCGCTCCCTCCTGTCGGCTCAAGACTCAACTTCAACGAACCTCCGTCGCTTGACTCGCATGAAGTTTCTCCCCCACCTGGACAATCGGAAGACCACTCCGGGTTGCCCTCCAACATCCCAGTTCCGACTCACCTGAAGCCGACGGGAACACCGGGATCGAAGCTATTACACATCGAACGTAGTCATGCCAGCTTCGATTCAAAGTCAATGTCGCTCTACCTCTTTGGCACCACGTACTTGGAGCATCTCAATCGCATCTTGTCGATCGTTCAACATGAAGAAGCCTTTGATAAGAAGCGACTCAACTATCAAGGCCGGGATGCTCGCTTCAGACATGCCTTGCGAAAGGAAAAAAGACTCGTTCAGATCGCGAAAGATCACAAATGGACCGCAGAAGATATGTCAATGGCAGAAATGTTGATCGATATGCCTGGGCCCTTGTGAGATTGCCTATACATTTATTTATTTATTTTCGTCCCGCCGTTTGATTTCTTATAACTGAGTCTGCTTTCCATGAGTTTTGGTTATTTAGTAGCCTGCACAAGAGCATGTTCCTCAAGACGCTTCAGGAACAAGGTGATGAAGAACAGCAAAAATTGTTTACCCACCCCGCAGAGAACGTGAGTTTCCAGTTCCCTGTGTAGATTAGAAAAAGATCATCTTATCAAGCTTGGGCTGACTGACCTAAATTCAAATATTATGATACAGTATCAAATCATTGGCTGTTATGCCCAAACCGAGTTGGGACACGGTTCCAATGTCCAAGGACTCGAAACTACGGCCACCTACGACAAGACCACTCAAGAGTTTATAATTCACTCTCCATCTTTGACTGCTTCAAAATGGTGGATTGGTTAGTGAACAGCCAATCGTGACCAGTTCTTTTGGAAATCGATCCAGTATTCATGCTTTTTTGCGAAACCTCCTAGGTGGCCTCGGTCGCGCCGCCGATCATGCCGTAGTCATGGCCCAGTTATACAGTAACGGCAAAAAGTACGGTCCCCATCCCTTTGTGGTTCCGATTCGAGATCTCAAAACTCGCGAGCCGCTGCCCGGTCGAGTCATTGGTGATGTTGGGCCCAAGCTAGGGTATTTTTACTTATTTTCTACTTCTTTTTTTGACGGCCAGTGCGCTGATGAGTGTTATTCTGTATGCAGGTACCAGACTACAGATAATGGTATGATGTTATTCGACCAAGTTCGAATCCCTCACAATCACTTGCTCGCGCGATTTTCTCGCATTGATCCACACAGTGGTCAATATATCAAACCCGACAACGCAAAGCTCGCGTATGGTACGATGACATACATTCGGGCGGGGATTGTCCAGCAAGCTAGAATGGTGATCGCCCGCTCTGCCATTGTGGCGATTCGATATTGCGCCATCAGAAGGCAATTTGCGGATAAGGACGCGCCGGTAGTGAGTCCTGCCACTTTGCCGTGCACTCCAGCTTTGTACCTGAGTGGTTTCATTTGTGGTGCTCAACGCTGACTGAGAACAACGAACTATTAGTTGGACGGCAAGAAGCCCGCCGAGAACCCGGTTCTGGACTATCAAATGGTGCAATATCGCATCTTTCCAATCTTGGCGCAAGCCTTCGCCTGTCATTATACAGTTAAGTCAAGTTCACGTCTGAAAATTGAGCTTGCTCTTTCCCGATGGAAGCTTACATCATGCGATTGATCTACAGGGTCTTGAAATGTTCCGCTTGTACAATGAGAGCCAAAAAAAATGAGTGAAGGAGACTTCTCTTTACTTGCCGATGTCCATGCCTCTTCTTCTGGGCTCAAATCCTTGTGCACCATCATGGCTGCACATGCCATAGAAGAGTGTCGCAGAGCCTGTGGTGGTCACGGCTTCTCACAAGCGTCTGGGCTCGGGGCGTTATATGCAGATTATTTACCTCAAGTGACTTGGGAAGGTCAGTTTGATTCAAATCTCTTTTTCATAAACGTGATTCCCCCAGAATGAACACTGTCCCTTTGCTTTCTATTTTATAGGTGACAGCTACATGATTACCCAACAAACGGGGAGATATCTTTTCAAGACGATGCGCACGTTATTTCAAGATCGCAATGCCAAGCTGTCCTCTGACAGCAGTAATGCATCCACCGAATACTACGCTTCGTGCAACGGAATGGTTCAAAAAAAAAAAAAAAAGAAACAGAATCAGCCTTGATCGTTAAAAAAAAAACAAAAAGCGGCATGTCGCAGCAAGAGAAGGGCTTGCCGACAATCCTTTGACTGAGCCGACCCTGCGGCCCTCGATGGTACCAAAGTTAATAATTTTGCCGTCGGAGGGAGAGGTGAGGATAGCGTGCGAGTCGAGTGGCCTGGCTTCCTTTTTCAATTTGCGCATGAAGAAGTCGTTTAAGGATTTGTACTGCGTCAGGTCTTCGATTTCTGCCTCCTCCAGATTCACCCCAAATATCCTGGTATCATCCACCCCACCCCGCAAGTTAAGCAAACATAGAACAAGTCTCTCTTCTTGGAAATGATGACAGTAATCCTATGAGCATAATGAATATGGATGTGGGCAACCCACCAAGAATAAAGTTTATAACCGGGGACCCGGAACCAGATGGGGAGAGTGTAGCTATTGAGCAGTCCGTAGAGCCTGGATATGCTTCTGAGAGGGAGGGCGCCGAGGACATGGACCTGCCAGGGGCCTTCGATCTTGACGGGTGTAGATTGGCTTTGTGGAGCATAATGAACATCAACATTATCTGAGCGGGGATCGTACGAATATCTTTTGAGGTATGCGAGCAGGCCCAGGAGCGAGGCTCCGATCCAGACGGGGATCGGTTTCCAGTTGGTCTTGGTGCTCCTCAGCCGGGTCTTCAGCCGGTCTAATGTCCACCACACAGAGCAGGAGGACAGCAGTGAGCGGGTGTTCCTTGCGGGAGGTGACACAGGATGCTTGCTTACTCAGATAGTCGTCGTGCGCCCTGTCGTGCTGTGGGTGTGGGCGTGAGGATGCGATGAGTCTGGGTGGTGGGATGAATGTATGTTGTTTGGATGTGATGGTTATCCGTAGTCGGCTGCTGTTCATGGTTGACGGTGTTCTCTTGTTTCTTCGAAATTTAATGTAATTCCACTTTGGAGATGATCTGCTCGGGCCACCCGGTCAGGGTGAACCGGGTACCCCCGATCGTCATCATCAATACGACTCTCCGGCGGCGGCATCCGGCGACAGTGATGTGACATGTCCTCCACATGTCAATGTTTCTCGACTGCGTGGCCTGTCACACATTAAGTATAAAATCTGTTTATGCCGAGTACATTGTAGTCTCAACGATTCTTCGAAGCTCTGACTCTTAACAGACAACAGCTTAAGAACGGCGACTTCGCATCGGCCGAGCCATGGAATGGAGTTCTAGTGCCATCAGTAGTAGCCTGCCTTCGCAATGGCGCTACGTGGCCGAGGGCGCAGCGAACCTCATCCTGGCATACTCACCACCAGCCGACGGGACCGTCTGCGAACACCTCACGGGGAAATGTCTCAGGCTGGCGAAACGAGCCACGGGGTCACCCGCCACCGGGAGTAACCCAGCCGGTAGCACCCACATCACCCCCGGCGAATTCACCCGCCGCTTCCTCGCCGCCGTCATCCCATCCGAGCTTCTTCTTGCCTTCCAGCACGTGCCCCTCGACCCCAGCCACCGGACTTGGCTCCAGGACATCGCCGCACTTGTCCACGCCATGCGCCCTCCCGCCAAGCGCGCCCACTCCGAGATCGACCTCGCCGCGCGACATGCCGTCATCATGGACAAACCTCACCGGACCGCCGACTGGCGCAGATGATGCCCCGCTCATGCTCTCCTTCGAAATAAAGGTACCTTCCCCACCCCCTCTCCAATCTTCCCTCTCCACAGACGTACATGGCTATCCCTTGGTTCACCCTCATGATCATCCGCATATAAACTAGCCCAAATGGGCATCCTTGCCGCGCGCACCCGAGTGGCTCCACCCCACCAGCATAGAGACGAAGACGCAGTTCTGTCGCACCTGCGTGTTCCGGGCCGTCCGCGCGCTCGAGCACCCCTCCACCCCCACCGATCCTGCATCATCCCCCGCGCAGCAGCAGCAGCAGCAGAAAGAGCAGAGCCTTAATGCATACTATACATCACCACAACGGTTCTGTGCTCTCCAACTCTTCTCCACTGGTCATCCTGCGCATCTGCGGCAAGCGCTTACGCGTCTGCTCGCCGAGTGGCAGTTTCGTCCGCGATCGTCTCCCTCACCCGATCCAGTGCACGAGCCGGCACCAGGTCCGGAGGGAGCCAGTCCGCTGGGACCAACTCATGCGCACAACAACCTCAAGGTGTTCTGCAATGGGGTTCTGCTCGACCCCGTTTCCGTTCAGGTACGTGGTCCGTCCAATGTCGATTCTCACTGTGAGTGACACTCATTGATGATCACTTGCTCTGGACTCGGGAAAATAAAACGTTTGGTTTAGATAGACCCGCAGATGATCGAGGTGTTGGCAGTGACCCTGGAGCGGTCGGGCGTGCTGGTCCGGCTGGCGGACCTCCAGCGCCGGCTGGACCCTTTGGACATCGAGGGCCTGTTTGCGGAGCTGGACGGCGCGCCGGGCGGGGGGGACGCGGTGCTTGCCGAGCCGGTGACCGTGGCCGAGCTGGATGCCATCATCCCCCTGCTTGCGGAGAGTATCGCGCCGACAGAATGTGCGCGGGCGTTTGCTCGCCTGCCACTGCGCACTAAGGCTGTCATGTACGCCCTGGCCATGACGCTCAGGGACTGCTCCCTCTTCGTCCGGCTGCCCCTCCTCCAGGACCCGCTCTCGCCTACTTCCTGCATCTCCCGCTTCTCTCCCGCCACAGACGCCCTCGCCTCTCCAGCAGCACACTCGCTCGTCAAGATCATCGACTTGGACCTCAAACCTATCACGCGCTTGCATAAATACTTGGCCAACGATCGCGCCACTTTCTCCCGCTTCACAAACCTCCTGCTTTCCTCTCACTCGTCTCAGCACACTTCGTGCGTCCAGCTCACTAGCTCCCCTCCCGTTCTCCCATCATAGAAGTAGGTCGATCTTTGAGCAGGGTGTCGGGGTGTTAACAGTGACGGATGATTCCAAGAAATCATCAACAACAAGTCACATTTCCATACACCTTGTCGATCATAAGTGTATTGCACAAGGACAAGAAAGCTTTCTCTTGTGCTTTAGCGGTTATTGAGGCCGTCAGTTGAGTGGACAAGTTCAGGCACCTTGAATTGGGATTTGGCATAGAACAACGTGTGGCTGTGGAATTGGCTTCACATCACCTGCAGTAACTACTGACCTAGTCAATTTTTTCCTGGTGATCTGAACACCACCACCAATCAGTGGTCACTTGCAACCAAGTTATCATTGATTGGCTGTGGTGCTGATATACAATCGCCATAGCTGTTGTCAGAAAAAATAATAAAAAATCAGTCCACATCCCCAAAGGAGGGTTAGGTTATGGTGAATTTAGGTTCAGACTCAGGTTAGGCTCAGGTTAGGATGCTATGTAGGATGAGGGGACAAGCAATATCCCCTGGTTTTAAAATACTTGAAAAACTGGTCATCACATGATTCACAGATATTCCAGATATTCCAAATATTAGTTTTTGCAGAATTGATGGGCTTTAGATGAACTTCTTTTTGGCATACTATGAATGAGCAATGGCTACACAAATGTAAATCCCTTGCAAACGCCACAGGATAACACCACTTGCAGCTGCCTGCGCATCTGTCATCACCTGATGAATAAACTAATGCAACCATTGGGTTTGCCAGATATTGGTGGGAGAGAGTGGGAGAGCAGAACAAACTCAGGCATAGCACATTGCCTGAATATAGCAATCTGGGGGATGAAAGCAAGCCAAAATTGAAGTTTGTGCCATTCAAATTCATAATTGAATCAACAAATTGGATAAAAGACAAACAATTCTGCAAAAGATAAGACTTCATTTTTGCAGGTTTGTATGTGGTTAGGCTGGACTTCCAAAGGCTATTGACTCATTCAACATGTCAGGATGCCTCTTCCATGCTTGCACCTGTTTCTGGGAGTTGTTTACAGCACTAAAGTCTGCAATGCAATATGCTTGTGACTGAACAATTAACCGTGCTCCGGTGTACAGTGGCCGGCAGAGTTTTTGTCGTCAACTGCGCGCATCTCTAACAACTTTGGCAAAAACTTACTTCCGCTCAATGTACTACAGTCCACTCTCCAGGAGTTTTTGCCACAGTGTTGTGTGTTCCAGACTACACTGCAGCAAACTTTTTTGGAGAGTGACTGTGTGCAATGCTTATTGGAGGCTGCTGTATCTGATGACAAGTAACAGTTTTTTAGACTGTTTCATCCTGATTCTAGCCTGCTGAGGTTTCCAAAGGCACTTGAAGATACGCAAAGCATCCCTCAAAAGACCATTTCACCTCCATTATAAAGACAAGCTCTTAGATGAAGGGAATTGAATCCCTGACCCCTGTCATTTGAAGGAACAACCCCCAATTATTTTGGGATGTTGTGGAGACCAACTTTTGACGTCTGAAGCTGGTCCAAATGTGGTAAATTGGTTGTCCGACCCCCAAATGGGGGTTGCTGATACAATTTCGACCCGTGCGCAGGGCGTTGTTGATTTAATTTGGCTGAAATACCACCACCAGGGATTTATTGTTTAAACCATCACTCAACCACTTATACACATCATTACACCACATAAATTATATGACAACAAAGTCACAAAGAGCATTAAAAACATCTGCAACATCAAGATTCAAATACATTCACCATGCAGCATGCTATAATGAAAAAAGAAGTATTTTGACAAGGTCCTGGTTGTTACTCTTCAATGTGACAGAACCCATAGTTGAAAAAAATGAACTAAAAAGTTAACCATCTTATTTTTCCTCTTTTTCAATTATTCTCCATTCCCCATTATTAATTTACGTTTTATATCACTTCCATTACACAGTACAAATTCAAAATGAAATTCTGTGGCAGATTTGCAGCTTTGAATCTGACACATTCCCTTGGAAACATATAAGTACCATTTCCCTCTTCTTGATCATCTTCCTCTTCCTCTGGGGCTTCTTCTTCTTTATCATTTTTTTCTTCTTCAGGGGATTCTTTTTCTTCTACAAGGGAGGGGGGCTGTCTTCATGGTTTTTGGGGCTACTGCAGCTTTGTTGGAGAATTTCATTAATTTTTTTCAAGTTTTTTTTTTGGTGATTAAGATCAAAAGAAAGGAAGGCAGGGTCAATGGTTGGAGAGTTGGCTTTGGAGTTCATTTTGATAGAATAATGGAGTTTTTAAAGGGTTTAGGTTCAATTGAGTTCAATTTTTGGGGGTTTGGGAGGGGTCTGGGGTTGCTTTATGGGGGGGTTTGATGCGTTTGGTAGGGGGATATGGGGTATTGAAAGGTCTTTCTTGGTGATTGGGGTGTTCTATCAAAGGTTGCAAGGCTTCTGAGAAGGTTTTTTGGCTAGGGGGTCGTTGCGCGACAAGCAATGCTCAAAATGAAGCCGCAACCCTTGGGGAAACCAGGGATTTTTTGAAAACCCGGGCTCAGTAAAAATTGAACGGATAACCCCCAGTCCGCGGAACTAAATTGCATCCGCAACCCTCTGTTATGTCCAGGACCAGAAATACCACTCCTGGACCAGCCTGGGATGTCCAATGCCAGTCGTCACGACGTCCTGAAATAATTGGGGGCCGTTCCTTCAAATAACAGGGGTCGGCAATTCAATTCCGTAGATGAATCGACTCGACCCAGACTCTGAGAGTCAGACTGCCCCTGTCAATAAATCCCTAGATTACTGTCTATATCTTCTGCCGCCAATCACCAACAGCTTGGAAGCATTCAAAAACCAAGGACTAATTCCAACTGAAGTGTACATAGCTATAGATTTATCTTGAGTGTGGGCCTGAAGTTGAGTTCATCTTCAAGCCTGTTTTTGGCTGTTAAATTCCTCTCAGCAGTCTATAAGATGAGCGCGGTTACTGACACATGCTTTTCCTGCTTTTCCTGTTTTCCTGTTTTTTTTTTTTTTTCTTTTTTTTTCTTTCTTTCTTCTTCTTGGATTTTCTTATGTCTTCAGCCCAAGACAACAGCAGCAAAGTGAAAACATGTTGACCCTCCCAACTTTCTTGGTCAGACTATTCTGGTTCATTACACTCATTTCTTACAGTTTTGGCAAATTTGATGGACGTAAGTGTTTGATGTCTTGAAATTGGATACCAGCACCTGGAACACTGACTTGGGGGTAAAAACAGTCTCCACCCCTGATCAAACTCTAAAATGGACAGAGGCGAAATGGCAGGAATCGGACCCCCACATTGCACCGGAGGATCATGAGATGTGGAAAATGATAAGGAAGCTTATTCTTAACAATCCAAAACCAACGCGCATCTCACTTCCTTGAGCTGGACGTCCTGCCCTTGCCTTCCAGCGTCAAATAGGCAAATTGTCTACCACATTAACATGGGCCAACAGTCGGACTGCTGAGATTTGAAATCAATCAGCCAAAGATGCAGTCTGCTTTGTTCTGTGTGATCACAACACCAAGAGGTATCTACTGGGACCACACCTCAAACCTTGGATGGGGTTGCAGATTAAGTTTCCCCAAGAAATTGGAAAAGGTGACATGACATACTATTTTGGCAAATGACTGATAACCACTCTCACACAATCACATGCCATCATGGCTTCAGTCTCTGTTGTTTGCACTTGGTGATCATGTTTAAAAAAACAGACCTTTGTTAGAATGCAACCCTGGTTTTTTCAATACTGCTGTTGCTCCCTTGTCAATGTGAATATATATTCTTGCATGAATTTCTTGACCTTAGACTCATATGCACTGTCCAAAATTCTTCAATCACAACTGGTTCATCTACAAAGGTATCTGGGTACATGAGAATTGAAGTTTGAATTTTCACAAGATGAAGGAATCAGTGGTATATACAAACAAAAGAGGAAGACAGAAGGGAAAAGGAATACATATAAAATAACAGGAAGGATAACCACATCTAAAGCTACATCAGCTCTTGATGTTTCCCTAGTTCACTTCGGGATTCTGTTGAAGTCCAAGCCACTGTTCCTCCACACGCATCTTAGCACCCCATCCAATTTTCCTAAACCCCTTGCTACGCTCGCGCTAGTCTCACATTACACACTCTCGAACATCAACTTACTCTGCAACTCCTTGAATCAAACTTTCAGACCCACAACTCCAACTCGTAACCGTGCATATCAGGAATGCCCACCGGTAGTCTCACTCCACAGAACTCCACTTGACTTGCCTATAAAAACACCACCATCAATTCACCAATAATCTTTCCCTGGGGAACATTCCACTTCTGCCATATTGCTAGCTGCATCAATCACTTCATCTAAGATCTCTCCTAGCCATTCCTCCACCTGTCGACAACTCCTCCTTCTGTCGTCAACCCCTTCCGTACTTCCACCATCACTCACACCTTCACCACCTGATTGCTCCTTCAAATCTCTTCAACCAGATCATCATCAATCAGTACCTTGGGTATCAAATTCCTTTGGTCGTATGTGTCACACTCATCTCTATTCTCTCATTCGGCTCCTCAAGTGTTAAGCTTATTTTCTTTTCTTTAGTTTTTCCATTGTCGTGTTGCTGCATCTTTTCTTTCCTTCTCTTTTGCTCATCTTGTCTCTCAGAGAATTGCGTTCGCCTTTAGGTACCTCTCACTCCTTTGCTTCTTTTTTTGTTTTCTTTCTCTTTGTTTGTTTTCTTTCCTTGACTTTTAGTTCCTGAACATCATTAGATTCCAGATTTAATCTACATCCATTTAGCCTGGTAGGATAAAGCTCCTGGGAGCTGCAACACTAATAAATATATGGAGGCCTTGGTGCGTCAATGTGGACAAGGAATGATCCACCATTTAGGACATGTCATATGTTTCAGCCTCTTTGATGCCAAGAGCTAAAAAACTTCTAGCTACACAAGGTGGCAGGTAAAGAACAAAGTGGGTATTATGTATGCTAGTGTTTTTACAAAATTTTGGACATTCTTGGACTCTTCTTACCCCTGTTGAAGCTCCATGTTACATACACTTTCATTCCTTAAAAGTTTCCACTGAAATCCTGCGCCCTCCATTCCATGGTGTGATCATCAAAGGCCTCAATACTACCAATAGTCAATTAAGTCTCCACCAAAAAATCCTCTTCCAGAAAATGGTCAAGAAACTTCTTTTATATGTAAGTATCATTTGAGACAGGGTGTTGATAAAAAAACCCGGTACAACCACGCCTGCACGCGGTTTTACCGGGGGGCGGCGTAGTGGCCGCCGGCGAGCTGGTACAAGCTTGTACCTGCTCGCCGAGGCGTTATTCATCGGCAAGCAGGTGCCGGCTTGCACCTGCTCGCCATGGAATAGCTCCTCGGAGGGCTGGTAGAAGGTTGTAGCTGCTCGGCGAGGAGTCATTCCTCGCCAAGCAGTTACAAGACTGTACCGGCCTGCCGAGGAATAACTCCTCGGCGAGCTGGTACAAGCTTGTACCAGCCCGCTGAGGAGTTATCCCTCAGCGAGCAGGTACTGGCTTGCACCTGCTCGCCGAGGAATAGCTCATTCGCGGGCTGGTACAAGCTTGAGCCGGTAGAAGCCGCTCGCCGGGGGCAACGACGTCGCCGCCCCCCCGGTAAAACCGCGTTAGGCGCGGTTTTCCCGGGTTTTTTTACTTACACCCTTTTAGAAAAAACTTCTACACACAAACAACCCCAAATTTCTCCCTTGTTTTCTCACCTGTTTCCAAGCTCTACATACATACATGGAGCATGCTTTCCAATTTTTTCTTCCTTCACAGTCACTGTTTAGGTTCTGGACGGTGCTTATTGCAAGTATGTAAACAATTCCAGTCTCCCAGTCTCCATGATTTATTGAAACAACTTGGATTTGGTAAGCCTGTTGTCTGTATCTGATGTGAATAATGCTTGGAGCATCACCAAAAGAAACACCGATACTTGTTCTTTTTTTTGGTCCTATCTGTTTTTTTTTTTCTTGCTTTTAGAGATAAGAAATTATTATATCTAATAACAACGAGAAACGAAACGAAAAGAAAAAACACGCGCGGGCGCTCGTAAATCTCAGACTCATTAATAACCGCAATCAAAAGGCCATCCAGTGACACCGCTATTAAGAAATGAAAAAAGGAGTGATAGCTGATAAATTAAAAGAAACATAGAGGGAAGGAGGGGAGAGATAAAGAGTAAACGAAACAACGGGCAAAAGAAAAGATATAGAGGATTGCTACGAGTAAAAAAAAAACAAGATACGAATGGAAGGTTGTTTTATGTGGATAGCCATGACGCAGAAGGGTCTTGGCGCGCCTCGTCAAGACTGACCAAGTTCATAGAACTAGGGACATTCGGGCCGTTGTTCTAAGCATATCACCCGCAAAGAAAATAGGATGAGAAGGATCTGGGGAGCGAGTTTTCTTTTTAACTGCAAGAGTGGAAGAGTGGGGGAGGGGGGGACGTACGAAGCGGTGGAGGTCCACGGCGAAGCGGACGGAGGCGAGCAAGTCGACGGGGACGATGCTAGGGAAGAGGAGGCAATGGACGGCGAGGGTGCGTTTGTGGCGCAGGCCCGGGTGTGCAGGGTGGACGCGGGCGAGCGCCTGGGCGAGTGCCAGCCCGGAGTCCACCTCCGCCTTACTCTTGTGGCCCGGGCAGACCAGCACAAACACCTCCAGCCCCGTCCACACCACCGACACCCCTCTCCGCGCGACTCGGTCTAACGCCTGCCCCCCACTGTCAATGATCAGCGGCCGCATCGGCACGAGCTCTTTGTACTTCCAGTGCTGTTTTGTACCCCCCATCCAATCGTGCATTCTGTTAGTTTTCTGTCAACTCAAACTGGCGGGAAGTTGGTCTGCTGGTGGGTCACTTACGTATGAGCGAGCGAAGACGGCATTGCAGAAGATGGACAAGAACTCGTCCGACTCGTTTCCTTCCTCGATTTCCTCAAATGCGCCCTAAAAGAAATAAGGAGCATAAACAAGAGAGTAAATAAATGCGCGGCGATAGGATAGAGAAAAAAAGAGGGCGGCTTGCTTTCAATGGTCCTGCTTCGTTGCGGACTTGCTGGGCCAACAGTTTGCATTCCTCGACTTCGAGGGAGTTCGAGGCGCGGCCCTTCCAGAGATACAAGGACAGCTTGTTTCTGCTCTCGTCGCATACCTTCAAAAGCGTCGAATAGCCGGTACAAAGCGTCAAAGATTGGGAGAGGTCGAGCATGTTTTCTTCGATCACGATCACCCGCGCGTCCGGCTCGCTAGGCTGTGACTCGGATGGCAGAAGAGGGAAACTCTTGCACGTGAACACGGCCGAGAGACCGCGTTGGTAGATCGAGTCGAACCGGTCGCCCGTCCGAAGCAGCAGCCGACCCCCTAACGCTTGGACGAGCTCCGGGGGCTCGTAGCCCTGATGCACGATCACCAGCTTAGATTGGCGCTCGATCCCGTACTTCTTCAACAAGCGCTCGATCCTCGCCTCCGTCTCTCCTTCATCATCTTCCTCCACATCCCGTCCCTTCCATATCATCAGCACCATCTTCGAACCTTTCATCGTACAGATGATCAGCAAAGTCTCCTGGCTAAAGAATATCCCGTAGTCATCTGGATCCAGCATCGTCGTACTAAACTCATCCATATGGTTTCGATTCAATTGGAATATTTCAAGCTGGACCAGCCCGTCCGGTTCAATCAATGCCGATAGGCTTTGACGCTTTTCTTCATATGATGCCCATATCCTTGACACATCAAGTTGGCGTTGAGCTAGACACCAATTTTTGTAAATGTTCAAATGGGAAAAACTTTCAGACTCCACAGGATGGTTTTGACGATGGTTCAACTAGGGGGGGAAGGTGACGAAACATGTATGACTTACGAGGGACATTAAATTTGTTGTCTTTGAGAGGCTGTGGTTCAGATTTGATCTGTGGAATGGGTAATGGTCGAGTTCTCGCGCGTGGTTCAGGACTGTGAGGAGTGGCAGTAACACTCGAGGCGGGTGGGACGGGCAAGGGACGACTATCGACGGCAGTGGCGGGCTTCGGACGCGCGGGGAGGGTAGCAGAAGGCGGTGTGGGGAGTGGTCTGTGTGAGTTGAGCGGACTGGAGAGAGGCTGAGATGGTTTCTTGGGAAGACTGTCTCCCTCAGCCGGCTTCTTGACCGAATTGGAAAGTTGAGTACCCCAGACTGCAGCCAGCTCGCTGGTCCCCTTCTTCATCAGGGGCGAGAACGTGGGGATCGATGGGAGTTGACGGCTTGGCATATTTGCTGGTGGAGGAGAGCTCACCTTTGCCGCGTCGATACGCGGCCGGTTCCCAGGTGTGGAGCCTGATGGACGCCGCGGGACTCGAGCGCGACTCTTTTGAGAGAGGCGCAGGGGTGAAGTGACGCTGGGGTTAACATCATTCGCAGCTTGAGGACCACGACCACGTCCCTCGTTCTCTTTCTTAGTTGGGGATGAGCTGCGAAGTGGATCCGTATTCTTCTTGTTTCGTTTATTATCACGGTTGTTAGCGACACCAAAGCGTTGATCATCATCTTCATCGGATCGATTACTCTTATTGTATTGGTTGAGCTGTTTTTTTGCGAGAGCGGGTTCGGTGAGTGTTGGGCCAGTATTTTCTCTTTGAATGGATTGCAGACGTGATTGGGATGAGCCGCGAGAATGGATTTCAGGGGGAGGCTCGTTCAAATTCTTGGACCGCTCAGAAAACACGAGATTTTGTTGAGTCGGGAGGGATGGGGATGGTAAAACTGGCGAAGGGATTTGCGAGTGCAGAGCTGAGGCGGTACTATTGGGGGAGGTCTTGACAACCGGGCTGCCGAATTCGTCCATAGTGCCAAGTTGCTCCTTTTGCTTGGACCACTCGAGGCGTTGAGCAACAATGTTAGAGCCAGCCAGTCGAGACAAGGAAGCAGTGAGAGCCTTATTGGGCACACCCAGAGTGGCGGAGTTCTCTGTAGAGATATGTGGCACATGAGGGAGCGCTGATTGGGGACGAGTACTTCTTTTGTAAGACGGGCAACTGTTAGGCTGCGAGGGGCCATTAGGGCCGGCAATAAGTGGTGTATCGGGTTGCGGTGATGATAGTATGGGAGAAACTCTGCTTTGAGGGGTAGAACTGGGTACTCCGCGGGGAGGGGCGATGTGAGCACTGAGTGAAGTCTTTGCGTTACGATCGGGCTTGTCCTCTAGCGAGGTTTGCTGTGAGGAGTTGGTGAAGATGGCGCTATGTGATTTGGGGATGCGATTAATATTTCTTTTGGATGGGTCCTGTTGGAGAACTGGATCATGCTCTGGCTGTTTAGAGATCTGATCGATCGGAAACTTGTCTGCTCTGGGAGAAGAAGCAGCTGGATGGGATGATGAATTGTTTGTCTTGATGGACTGGACATCATTTGATACGCCCAACTGTGCCAATCGATCGGCGAGTGACTTTGGTTTGAGATATGCAGCGGCGTGTGAGGTTGAACCGGGGGGGTTGGACTGAGAAGAGGGATCGGTGGAGGTGCTGAGTTTAATATTTTGGAATTTTGAGGAGAAAGATGATTTAGTGTCGGATTGGTTGTTATGATGGTCGTTGGTGTTGCGTTGTTTCTCCTCGTTTTGAATTCGATCAAGTGGTACCATCCCAGGCAAGGCGCGCTTGGTGAAGTTACCAGCATGACTGGATAGATTTGAAGCCCCACCCTGACTACCAGCTGATAATAGGCTGGCAAGGGAGTTGATGCCACCCCCAGACTGGGCCTGTTGGAACCTTTTCTCAGCAAGTTCCCAGCCTTCTGGTCTGATCTCCTTTTCGTCGACGCGTTGCTTAGTGAGCACGGGACCCTTCAGATCGCGACGTGCGCCCATGAAATGAGCTAATGGTACCGGCTTCGAGGAGTCGGACGTGAATTTGGAAGAGTACTGGATGGCATGGTGCTGGTTGGGTAGGCTCGTTGGAGCTGGATCGTTTCGACGGCCAGCGGGAGAGCTTTGGTTTTTGTCCATGGATGACACGGTTGTATCCCGATTCTCGATGTGATTGCGATGATGTTTCCTGTGAGATGGAAGCAGAAGACAGTTAGATGGTGGCATTAATGAAGTGGGAATGTGTACTTCACTGAGAAGGACGTACAAGTAATTTCCACGTTGCAGTGGGTGGAAATTGAAACAGCGAAGAGTAGCAGTTTCGGTGGAAAGTGACTTTTTTATCTTTATATCAGCTGACTCGCGGGCCGTGTGACAGGGCGTGTGACAGCCGAGGCCAGACCCAATCGCAACTAAGTAGTTACTACATAGTGGCAGGCAAAATATGAATCAACTTCAACCACTTCATGAACTTCGTCAAAGCGGATCACATCACATCACACATCACATGGCATTTCTCTCAAGCTGGCACGTATGTAGAGATGAACATAATGAACAAACTTCTATGTATTTACATACCCCTGGCGGGAACTCCGGCGCTGCGTCAGGCCAAGGATGTTGATGTTATCAAGTGGATTTTTCTGCTGACACTGGAAGCAGGCCTCAATTGATAGGTACCGTTGTTGTTGTTTAACTGTGTTACCCCGCCGCAATGTGCTTCGACACTATGAGCCAGCATCCGTCTGTCAAGCTTGGCCTGGAGAAAGAAAAAATTGGTGCTATTTATTGTCAATGTTCCCAAGCACAAAGATTTTCACGTCTTGAATCAACAGGATCCGCACAACTGGAAATGTTGGTTCGTACTTTGGCCATGCAGCTCAGCAAGAGAAACCCCCTAAAAATAGGAGTAATCACATTCTTGAGCTGTGGCCATGTAAACCCCAAAAGGGCAATTCCCAAAAATGTATTAATGATCACTTGAAGGCAATCACTCTTGCTGATTCTTGTCATGCATTAGCCTCGCTCATATTTCTGAACCATAGGGAATCTTTCTCTGTTTGCACATCTTCACTCATCATTAGAAATGTAATGGATAAAAACAAATATTTGTGTTAATTTTGATTATTGGAGGACTTCCCATCAACTCTGTAGGGGTCTACAGAGTCAGATCTGTAAATTCAAAATCAAATGTGTAGATTCAAAAGCAAAAATTACATGACCCTGCAAAACTTTGTAAAATAATTTAGAATTTGAAACCCTAGATCTGACTCTGTAGCACCCTACAGATCCCAGGGGAAGTCCTCCATTAGCTTAATCAGAAGAAAGGGACTTTTGCTCCTTGCTTGACCTTTGAGGAGGGTTGGAACATGAACCACTCTCATATTACTCTTAGTGTATCCCTGATTATGTCTTCAAAATGATGATCAATAACTATATGTCAGATTCCATCCATTTTGACTCCCACTTCCATCCTCAATTCCAGAATATCATCATCTTCTGCACAAGCAACTTTTTTTCCTTTTTTAGTGGTCTCAATTCATCCTTATTTCTTTCTACCTGATTTTCCAGAAGTTTCATCAACACCACCATCTGGTCTATCTTTGTATCAAATTTCACATATTTATTTCCACAGTAGTGCAAAAGATATGCTTGTACTACGTAGCAAGAACTTTTATCACTCACAATCTGGATCTGATTTTAATTTTTTGATCTTTTGATATGGTCTCAATAAAGATCCTCAAGTTTGAGCATCACTTCCCTTAACCCACCTTTGTGCAAAACATTTACCATCCTGTTCTACATTTCCACACAATCCATAAATCCAACAAGAGAACACTGCCGGCCATCATTTTTTGATACTCTTTAGTCTGAATAACACTTATGGAGGGATTCTTGAACCCAAATCTCATGTGAACTATTCAAATGACTGCAGAGCTTCACATAAGATGTTATTCAACAAGAAGAAGCACATTTAAAAAAGAAAGCCAACATTGTCAAGACAATGGTGCCATGCATATAAACTGCTCCAATTAAATTGCAATTCACTTGATTGTTTTCTGTTTGAGACGTGTTTTGTGTGTTTTTCGTGTTTCCCCGACGTTTTCCCTTCTTCCGACTGACTCGCAGTGCGCACCCGCCACTTCAATTCAATTCACATAAATTTAACTTTTCCCACTTTTCTTATTCCTTGTTGACCACTTCGCAGTTCAAGTTTTACTCTTCAGACTTCAGACTTCAATCAACTCAGCACTAAAAGTAGGAAATGACTCGACTCACACGCACCCGATCAGCGTTTAAGATCTCACAGGATCATGGGGAAGAACAAACGAATGAACCAGAACCAGAACCAGAACCAGAACCAGAACCAGAACCAGAACCAAAACAACCCAGCCGACCGATTCGTATGATCAAGACCAGATCCATGTCATCCAATCCAGCCGTCGCTTTCGGTGGACATATCCCCCCAAAACAACCCACTAAGACTACTAAGACTACAGCCACCACAACCACTACGACTAAGACCACGAACACGACTAGAGGGAGACCCAACACTTCCAAGGCCATCACCCACTCTCATTTCACTCAGCAAACGAATCAGACTGATACCATCGAGGATCGGAGACCTACAGTCCGACAGAAAACTAACCCCAGATCGAAAGCATCAGCCAAAATCACTCCAGTCGTCGTGATCGAGACCCCAGCCGAAAATCATCTACCCGAGACACGTCCCACTCTATCCCCCAAAGCTGACCCCACTCACTCTCAATCATCGCCCAGACCCGTAGTTGTCATCCCCAGTTTATCTCCTCCAATCGCCTCCACTAGCTCCCAAACACTACCTACAACAGCCACGGCGGTCATCTCGAGTATACCTTCATCATCATCATCTCATCCTACTATTCCAGCCCCTCGATTATTGGGCGCAGAATCAAGCTCAAACCCATCTGGTCAGTTGCAACCTCTTTTTCTATTTTGGGCTTAAACCAACACAAATACTCTTAATTTTTTTTATAACTGACTTACACCCAACCTGTTTTTTTTTTTTTCGCGTGATGCATCAACAGCATCTTGCTCCAGTTCATCAGGCATACCGCCAGCTGATGCTTCCGCCCCACCCCCTCATTCACATCTGCCACGTCTGATACCCACGACCAAAGTGAACCACAAAGATCGTCCCCGGAAAAGGCTGTTTGAAGATGTCGACAACAGCTCCAATGATATCTTCTCATTCCTGGATCAACAACCACGTAACAAGAAACTTACCAAACCCGCCATCAGACAAGTATTCAAGCCATCTCAGCCTACTTTCCTCAAAAATACTCGCTTCACATCAGAAACTGAAACGGACAAGAACAAACATCGCCTGCTAGCCTCGAATAAGCTTCTTGCTGGAGCGCAACCTCAGCCAAAGAAACTCAAAAAAACTCACCTCCTACCTACCCCAACCTCTCTCGAATCGCAGCCTTCGGGGATCCTGTCAGATACCAAAAAACTTACCAATCCACCGTCCCAGCCTCTCAACATTCCATCAGCCCTCACAGCAGCCAAGCCAAAAGAAAATGGAGACCTTTCCACTCACACAAGTGCCACCCCGATCCCATCGACGATCGATCAGCTCGCTCCTACGCTCCAGCATGAACAGGCTATCACGAGTCAAGCTTCCCATCCGCCCCTGCCCGTAGAGCCCACCCCTCCAGCTGATACATCGCCGGATCCAGTCTCTGCTGAATTGCTAACCCCTGTCAAGCGCGCATTCGAGGCTACCTCCGTTCAACCTTTCCCACCTGCTCTATCCCCCTCCATCCAACCAGCATCTTCGCTGGAACCAGCAAGCACTCAGACGGAAGAGATTAGTGCAGATGCCATTGATTTTTTGAGCCCCAAGAAGAACGACAAGAAATCACCCCAGCCTCTCTCCGATGTTCAGGAAGCCGACAGTCAGGCAGATGCAACCCAAGCCGCACTCGCTGATTCTCCCTCAGATCCTCAGAAGATCTGCTCCACTGATGACCCCATGTCGACCGCAATTGTCACTGAAAGCCAAGATGTTTGTAGTAAACAGGATGGAGATTATGATTCTTTACCAGCTTCAAATGAACAGGCAGCTGTCGAACATCATGATGATCCCATCATGGAACCTTCTGTCGAAATCCAGGTTCCATCTGATGACGCGTCGCACCCTACTGGGCCCTCTAGTCCCCAGAATGTCACCTCTGAGAAAGGCGGCGATTCTTTACCCGCCTCAAATGACCAGACAGTTGTCGAACGTCATCATGACCAGGCGGTTGTCGAACATCATCATGACCAGGCAGTTGCCGAACGTCATGATGATCCCACAGAACCTTCTGTCGAAATGCAAGCTCCGTCTGATGACTCGTCGCATCTCGGTGGGCCCTCCAGTCCCCAGAACATCATCTCTGAGCAAGGTGGCTCTCCCGATGCTCCTCCGGATTCATTCACTCCAACCAGCATTACCCCACCCAAAGAAACCTTGACCGTGGAATCGTCAAATGAATTGATGGAACCCCTAGTAGATTCAAATCAAGCTACCTCATCAGCCGCATGTCAGGATACTGTTCCGCCACCGATTCGTGCTGAAACTCCGGAGGCGATGGTTCAAGCTGAATCCACCACCCCAAAGCCTTCTCCCAAGTTAATACCCACGCGGACAAGCCCAATCAAGTACCCCACGTTACCTACTTCGATACCTATTATGAACCCGCAGCCCTCAGCTCTATCCGAGGTATCTCCTGCTCCAGTGACCACTAACCAAGGTTCAACGAGCCAGTCATTGATTGAGCAAGCGGCCAAGCGACCTTCCATGCTTCCAAGAAAAGCACTGAAGCCTAGCATGGGTACTAGCCAGCCATTGACATTCAACGTGATACCGAGTCTGGATGCGATTATTGAAAACTCTCCGGAAAAGAAACCTGTGCGTGATGCGCTTAGCGCCGCGTCCCTCAATCGACAGCGAGGATTCGGCGCCCCATCAAGGATGTTTTTGGGCGGCGGGATGAAGGCCAGGGCTGACGGGATCTTCTCACGACCTGCACTCAATCCACATGTCTATTCGAGCACTACGAGTGGGGCTAATGGAATCAAACTAAGTCGCGAGTTCTTCAAATCTGAACAACCAATTCAAACAAAGGGGATCCAGGAGCAGGAAAACCAGGGCAAGAGCACCACAGAAAATACACACGACGAAGACGACGCGTCGGTGGATACATCGATTACTAGTATTGCCACCCACCAGTCATCCAGTTCCAACTCCTCCGTGACCACCAGTAATGGCGAAACTCACCCCCCGCAATTCTCTGGCAACATTTCAATCGACACGCAAGATCGACTGTTGAAGCTTCAGAACATGTTGACAAGGATGAACCGCTCGGAAAACGCGTCTGGAGACGCGTCCCGTCGATCTCGATATAAAGAATACGAGGTGCCGCTGAAAGACGAGCAAACCAATCATGCCGGCAGCCATGCCACGACGACGACGACGACGAGCCTCAGCACCAGGACCAGACGGAGGTCCTCATCGGTGCCGCTCAATTATGCGGAAGACAACCTCTCTCGATCCACCTCTCGCGCGCACCAATCCAGCGCGCGAAGCCAGGCGGCGAAAGCGGCGGGGCCGTCTGGACCGCGCAGAGTGAGCAACATTCTTCCCAGCGTGCGACCGGAGGTGGAGGCTGCTGCCGGGCTCCCAAGGACTGGCCGTGCCGCTGGCCTGTCCGCATCCGTGTCCGCCTCCGACTCCAATCCCACTCCCGCCGCCGTGACCCGCGCTGAGAAGCTCAAGAAACCCCCCGCGCCTCTCAAGGACGTCGTCGCTTTCGTCGACGTCCGGACCGCCGAAGGCGACGACGCGGGCAAGATCTTTGTCGAAATGTTGAAAGGTCTAGGCGCCAAGGTCTGTTGTTTTCCTTTTACATGATCATCCATTCCAACAAATAACTGACAGGCTACTCATATTTCTTTTTTTCTTTTCCTGTTGGGTGTATGATTGGGATGTAGGTTCTGGCACGGCTGATATTCCCCCTGACACACATCATCTTCAAGGCGGGGAAGCCGTCGACGATGGAGAGGTACATGCTACATCCGCGGCCGAAGCCGGAGCTAGTGGGGATAGGGTGGGTGGTGCGGTGCCGGGAGATTGTGGGGCGGGCGGATGAGGTGCCGTACCGGATCGAGATGGGCTCGGCGCAGGGCCAGCCGCTGGCCAGTGCCGACTCCATACGCCATGTACACGCGGGCCGGCCCTCCCTAGGCCCGTCTACCATCGCCGCTCACCCCGCCTCCAACACCGCTAGTAATCGCAGGAAAAGCATGGAGCCCAAGGCGCTCTCGTTGCTCAACTCGGGCCTCCAACTCGTCCATACCGCCGCCGCCGCCGCCTCCAGCAACGATTTTTCTTCCCCGGGCGCGAATCCGCTTAGCCGGTCTTGCATCGGTACGTGTTCCCTTCGTTGACACTCGCCACTCTTCTTCTTCCTCCTCCTCCGCTGTCCAAGTCTTATATATACGGATTCATGAGGCTGACCTTTTCTTTGTGGGCGCGCGTGACGTGCAGCTCAACCGATGACGGCGACTGGGACGCATCATGAGCCATCCACATGCCCCGGATCGACGGCGGCCGAGTCGGCAAAGCAGGACGAAGCGATGGCCCAGTCGCTCGAGAAAGCGCGCCGGAAATCGCTCCAGTTCTTGCCCAAAGGTCAGCCCGTTGTTTGATCCCTCCTCCTCCCCACCCACCCCCCGGCCTTCTTCTCTCTCGCTGGCCTCGGCTCTATTACCCCCCGTTCTCGTTTCTTCGGACGAGAATATACGTGTATATATCATTCGTATGCTTCTTCCCTCCGCTTCTGTCGCCCTCTTCTCCTCTGTAAACACATGTCTTGCATTACTCAGATAATCGCCTCCGAGATCCGCACAGATAACTGACTCTTAATTGTGTCTGTCTGCGTGTGCTTGTTTGTTTGCGTGTGTGATATATATGTGTGTATGTGTGTTTTATGTGTGGCTACAGTCGGCAGCCCGTTGGCCAATAAGGTCTTCCTCCCTGAAGACCATCCGAGTGTCTAGCTCACATAAATACATGCGGCCTTGTTTCTTTCTAACTTATTTGTATATGCCATGCCTACCTTCCCACCATGTATGTACATGTCTTTGTGGTTACTTTATTTATCTTTCCAGGTCTTGTACTCTCTTCTTTTTACATGCATTGCTTGCTTTTGTGTTCCACTTCTTCATGTGTGTAGGTGTAAGATGTTGACATATTTATTCTCATTCATCTGATCTTTCACTCTCTTCTTGTGCAAAACATACATATATAGATTCATTCCCTTTGCTACAGTTTGATGCAGGTGGAGAATGGTTGATCGCGGTATATGTTGCAAGAGAAAGATGGGGGGGGATCAGAACTACTTTAGCATACTTTTGAGCTCAACATTAATCTAACATAGCGCTGTAACATAGGATAGCATGACACCACCCAAGCCGCTAGCACCCTCCACTATAGTCGTACCGGCAAGTAACTGAAGCAACATTATAAGCCACATACTAGAACTTTATACTGGTCCCTCGTAGGCACCCCAAGGCCATCTGTTCAAGTCCCCATCGCATCCCAAGTAACTTATCATACCAGCCAAACCATAGAAACCATGACGAAAGGTTTCATCCCAGCTGCGGCTCTTATCATGGCTGCGTGCAGTTGGGTTGCGTCTGGCAGTATGCTCAAGCCCGGAGTTGTAAGAACGGCGCCAGCCGTGCAAAGAACCCCTGATCAGTGAGGCAGATAGAAATGGCAGGGGCGTAGGCGCCATCTGCGATAATTGCTACGTGAGGATTACGCGCTGCAGATGCGGGAAAAAATAAACTTGTGATGGAGCAGGAGCTGCAGACAAAACCTTAATATCACTTGTAACGTCTCACATGTAGTAGGGCCATCAAACAACCAACCCTCCAGAAAAACAAAAGTACAAACATGTCAAAGCTGAAAATATGTACAGTCAACTCCCTCTTAACCCATACCCCTCGGTGGACCCATTTCACTATGGGTTAATATAATCATGGGTAAAGAGTGAAGGTCTCTCTTAACCCATGAAATCATGGGTGAATGACGACTCTCTGTTTACCCATGATTTTCATGGTTTAATGGGTCTGAAATCTCTCTTTGCCCATAGGATTCATGGTTTAAGAGAGAAATATTCGATTTCATAGCCATTTTGTCAACACGTTTCTGAAAACATGACAAATAAAGAAATAAATAAAAAAGAAACTCAAGGTTTATCAGTTGGATTTGAATTGGTGGGTTTGAAGATATCTGTAAACTTTTTTTTGGAAAGCTGTCACAACCAAGCGGTGAAGGAGTTGCTTCACGTACAATCAGACTCCCTAGCTGTCTTTGAAACGCAGAATAATAAGATGTTGCCGTTAAGAAAGACATAGTTGGAGGTAGGTCTTCCTTCCATTAAGAAAGATATTCATCAAGATCAATTTTGAGGAATGAGGACAGAATAGCCTCTATACGCATATATTTTACATTCAAACAGGCTGACACAAGAATTGAACAACAGGGAAAAGCCTTAGTGTCAGAAGAGGCAAGAAAAAAAGAGGTAATATGAAAATAATTGCCACTCTTTGCCAGAAATGGGTGGTCAACCCTGGGAAAAAGTCCCTATTAACCCATGATGATCTGGTTTTTCCCCCAAAAAATGGTATGGGATATGGGGCTATAGGGACTTATGGGTCAAGGCTCATTTTCCCCACCCACCAAATTGGCGGACTTGATTTCAGCATGGGTTAATAGAATTATGGGTTAATGAGTATATGGCTTAAGAGGGAGTCGGCTGTAATAACAAATCTGCAACAAAAAGAAGATAAAATAAAAAAACTTGAAAAAAGCAAGCCTGACAGTGAAACCAAATGAAAAGGCTGCTTTTTGACATTTGGTTGCACGTCACCGCCCACTTTCCACTCATCCACCCTCATTATCATCACCTTGGGCAATTCAGTTTAGGCCACTATATATAATCTGGACACCAGCCAGCCCTGGATTGACACTGTGCCAACAAGGGGATGAGCATGCACACCAAAGGGTATTAATCATCCACCTTGGGAAGCCAGAAGATAATGGCACATCATCAAGTTCTGCTTGAAAAAACATCAAGCTGTGGGCCAAATGACTCAAACACTCAAAACAGCATTCACACCACACAAATCTCTCTCATCTAGATTTTGTGCATAGATATCAAATCAAATCTAAGACCATCTGTATCAGTGGCTAGTTCTGCGCAAGCTAAGGACTTTAGCCACCAACTTCAACCGCACAAAGTCAAGCTAACTCATAGCTAAGTCAGCAAAAATCTATAATTTCAGCTAACCATTGCTAAAGTTAGCAATGTTTAGCCAAGATTTTAGCTTTGCATGCACCTATTACACAACCCCCACCCAAACAAGTAGCAATAACCGCAAGTCAAAACTTGTTTGGTTTTAGCTCAACTGGTAAAGATGCTCTAACAAGCCCCAATAAGATATCTGATGTAAGATAAGGCATTATCATGAATTTTGATCAATGGATGTATGGATGATGTCAGCATGAAAATACTTTCAAGTTTCATGCTTGATTTTTAGTTTATTAATGGCAGTGTCAGCAATATCAAGGCAATATCACCACCAAAGGGGTTGTATTGGTTACAACCCCCTGCGGCTAGATTGGTGGCGGAAACTGATGTAGCATTGGTCTACCAGACCAATGTTACATTGGAGGGTCCCACTGATACATTATGCCTTTTTCTAATGTATTGGTGGGCCCGGCCAACATAAAATCAGTCTGGGCATCCAATGTAACATTGCTTGCCTATGGCCGACGTTACCGCGGGGGGTTGTCATTGATACAACCCCTTTCACAGTGTGTGGTTCTTGGTGTTGGTAGCATAGCATAAATTATTGGTATCTCAATAAATCTTGTTAAAAAAAGCTAAAAGTGTTTCAAAAGGCGTTTATAATTGCTGCCATAGAAGAGAAAAAGTCTCAATAATTTAATGAAGCCTTACTGCTCCTGGGACTTGTATTCTTTGCAGAGGTTTCTTCAATCCTATTATGATACATGTATATCTGCATGGAGTGGACTAAAATGATTGCAAAACAAATGTTTAGCGGTTTTGGAGGTAGACGTTCACTGATTGGGCCTTAACAGTATGGGTTTCCCCACTTTCAATAATAGTACATAACCATCGCTTGGTGCCCGATATATCTTCCAGAATGTAAGATTGTTGAGCCATTGAACCATTGTAGATATTAAGTTCTCCTTCTGAGTCTCCTTTGTTTACCTTTAAATGGTAATCGGTGTCCTTTTTACCAAATTCAATGCCATTCTTGTGAACATTGGCAATAAAGCATTTGTCGACCCATTCACTGGGGTATACGATGAAATCTATTTCCTTTTCCCAATTAAGGTTTCTGTTAAGACATGTTCTTGGGGCCACGGTACTAGTCAGAACACTTAGAAGTATGATGATAATTGTGGTTTGGATCATCTGGATCATCTTTATGTTTCTATCCAGTTACCAAAGAAAAATGGGTGCATGAACGGAGTATCATGCATGTATTGTGAGCTCAAGGCAACAAAATGCAGCATTGTGTGAGTAGTAATGGAGGGTGATTCCCAGGTGTTCTCAGTGAAATAGATTGGTAGCAGAAGAAACGGAGACTAACAGTCTATGGCTTTTGATATGACACTGCTTCTTATGGGGGTCAATACACAACAAGCTACATGTTCAGATTGTTAAAGCCACCAATCGCGGTGGCAAGCCAATGCATAATCAGCATCAGAAGCTAGATAATGACAAAACCCATGTGAAAAATACATTCTTACCTCGGATGGGGGGATGCTGCTGAATGGGAGTGCGATGTGTTGTGCAAACAGACAACAGAATGGCCTTTTTATAGACCTCTACGGACGCCTGTGAGCAAATGAAGGTAGCCTCTGTAGCTAGGTAGAGATTAACGGAAGCTCAATTTGACCATGCTTCCGGATAACTCCCTTCAACACTCATCATGACGGCCCTCACCGCACTTGACAACATTTGAGACTTAACGTTGCTCGCTCGTCTTGAGCTTACTTGAACCTAGACCCTTCGTGTGAATTGCTTGGGAGTCATCAGTCCGGGCTGTGGCACATCTATCAACTATACCGCAGTTTACATTTGGTTTAAATCCCGGGTCTAGCGTGAAGTCTTGCTTTGTCGAGAGTTGGGACCGGAACCTACAGCAGCAATATGCTTACCGTGAGACGTTACTCATCTTCAGCCTGTCAGGTTTGATCCCGAGGGGCGAGCGATAAAACTTGGTCCTTTGCCGAGTCCCGACTGGCAAGTCAAATACTTATCCTTGTTTATCAGGCACTTCAAAAACTCGCAAGCTTGTCGCGGACGAAGATCTGTACTACTCGTCCATATTTTTTATCTCATCATACTTCTGGACGTTGCCTTATCGTTGTTGCAGTTTCAGAGCTGCGCGGAATAACTTCAATCCCGCCGGACAAACAGTTGAAGACCATCCGTGAAGCTACGCTCTCTTTTACTCTTCTAGCTGGTATTACAATCGAGGAAACCATTCTAATTTCTTTTCAACAGATTATAGATCATTGAAGCACGTTTGATCAAAAGAATTCTAATGGACGCCAAAGCTTTCTTCAACAAGGTGCGTTAGTGTGAACGTATCAATGCCATCCTACAGGCGAACTTAACACAAGTCCCTTCCCTGTGCGGGAGGAGCGGGGGGGGGGGGGGGGGCTTTTAGGGTGCCATCCCCCTCGGAGAACGGCTCCGCCGCCCCGAATGAGAGTTTTAGTTGCTCGTCCTAAAGACGAATTCCATATGCTGGAGCACACACCCCAGAAAAGAGAGCTTCCCACTGAGGTGATGAACTGCGTCAACATTGCACGATGCGGTGCGGCCAGAAGGCACCTTGTCTCGGTTTTGCTCATTTCCTCTGTTTCCAAAGTGAAGACATTCTCATTAAAAATTGAATAAGGTTTCCTGTCTGCAACTTATTGTAACCCGGACCATCCATTGGAGTGGATTTTTAAGCTGGAGTTCTTGGGGGGTATGGATCTGAGATGACAACCTTCACACTGTTAGTTCACCTTTTGTGGCTAACCAAGAAAAAATATAACCTCAATGAAACAAAAACTGTATCCTAAAAAAACAACAACTATAGCCTCAACAACACACCAACTATATTAGACTCATCAAACCTACTCTTTTTGAACAAGAATAATCAGCATGGAAACCAATTCTAAAAAGTGTCAGGCATGATTCCCTCTGAGTCCAATGTTTTACTTCATTTGCTCCAATATGGAGTGAACAATTGACTGAAATTATTCTTAAGTGGGGAAATTTGACAACAGGCATAAACCTCTTGTGATAGATGCCTGCCAGATTTTGGCATTTATCACCATAAGAAATCTCAAGTTACTGGATGGCCAGTGACACACCACCAAAAAATGTTTATTCTTATACAAGCAACATAGCAGATAGGCTTGCAAAATCCTTTGGCGCGCATATAAGGTATCAGATACACAAGAAAAAAAGGGTGTTGATAAAAGACCCCGGTAAAACCGTGCCTACATGCAGTCTTACCGGGGGGCGTTGACGTCTTTTCCGCCGGCAAGCTGGTACACGCTTGTACCAGGTGTTATTCCTTGGCAAACAAGTACCAGCTTGCACCTGCTTGCCAAGGAACAGCTCTTTTTTGGGCTGGTAGAAGCTTTTACCCATGCAGCAAACAGTTATTCCTTGCCAAGCAGGTTAAAGCCTGCACCAGCTTGCCAAGGAATAACTCCTTGGCGAGCTGGTAAGAGCTTGAGCCAGCTCACCAATGAGTTATCTCTTGGCAAGAAGGTACCGGCTGGCACCTGCTCGCCAAGGAAAGGCTTCTTGGCGGGCTGGTAAGACCTGTTGAAGTGTCAATCTCAGCACTGCTTGATACACATTGCTTAACACATCCATATGAGACTTCCAAACAGCATTGGAGGCAATACATCATCCAATAGCACACATCACCACATGTGTTCAACATAGCTATGCATACTTAGCTCACACCACATGCAAACGGTGGAAGCTTTTTGAAAAGCATCCTCTGGTGACATGAGCTGGCACGTGGGCTGAAACCAAACACAACATCCAAGAGTGGTCAACAACCACCAAGCAATGTCAAACTTGGTTGCGCACATGTGACAGGTGAAAGTCACCAGAGGATGCTTATGCATAAGTGCCTGCCGTTTGCATGTGGTCTCAATCTTCAGAGCATCACTCATGAATGCTGAGGTTGTGGGTTTGAGTCCCACAGTACACCACCTTTCTTTTCACTTGTTCCATACAACCTTGTACCAGCTTGGCAAGGAGTTATTCCTCGGCAAGCCGGCACAAGCCGCTCTCCGGGGGCAAAAACTTTGTCCCCCTTTAAAACGGTGTGTAGGCGCGGTTCTACCGGGTTTTTTTTATCAATGCCCAAAAAAGTTGTTTTTTTAGGGTGACAGCATAAGTACAAAGGTTACCTTTGTAATTTTGTAATCACTGGCCAGCCAGTGAATCCAGATATCCAATAATGTATGGTGGTTGACATTTATTTTATGTTCTAATTTAATTTGAACACACTGTTCATACAATCATTCACCTATTTTATTGCCATTCCATCCTCCATTTCCTCCATCTGTTGTGGTTAGCCACATCTGTAGTAGGTGTTATATACAAGGTTCAGAATGGTGAATATTACATGGAGGAACAACAATCACAGTGGATCACAGCATCAAAACCAGGATACAGCAAGATACACCAAAAACCAGAGGTTCAACTCACAGTCACAGAGGTTTCACCAACTCAAGCCAGGCATCCAGATTCAAAGTTCAAGATACAATTCACAACACTTTCAAAACCAAATCACCAATTTTCAACAACCACAACTTTGTTAGGATTTCAGCTCAAGGAAAAAGATGCAATGGAAGGGGGACAATCTTGAGGGGACTAATATTGAACCAAGGATCAGAACCAAGGTGGTTCTTGATGAGAAAAGCTTGAACTTGATACTGTATTTCATTGGGGCAGTACAGCTTATATAGGAGCAGGTGACATGGACAATGGGTGACAGGACATGGACAAGACAGGACAAGGTGACAGGACAGGAAAGGTGACAGGACAGGACAGGAAAGGTGACAGGACAGGACAGGACAGGTGACAGGACAAGACAGGACAAGACAGGTGACAGGACAGGACAGGTGACAGGACAGGACAAGACAGGACAGGACAGGACAAAAGGGAAAGGAGAAAAGGACTGTAAGAGGACAGACCATAAACCTGACAAACTTAACCTCAAATCAAGATAAACCCCCAGTGAGAATGTTCACTATGATTAAACCCTCTTGTCAATGGAATATTCCACAATTCAACTATAAAGCAGATGTTTTCACAATTACTAAGTACTCCTCACAATTTCTCCATTGCAAACTATTCTGTTTCTCACTTTTACTCAGCATTCTCATATTTCATTGTTCTAAAAGCTTCCATTTCACACAATAACCAAGGCATGCTCACAATTTACGGTTCAAAATGATGTCATCACCACTCTTAACTCCTTCCATTCTCATAATTATTGTTCCATCATGTTCCCTTCTCACTTTTTCACTCACAGAATGCCCCCCCCTCCTAAGGTGTCCAGATTTGTCTATAAAAGGAGCCTGTTTCCTCTGCTGTTTGTTCCTCATCAGTTTTCTTACCCACATTCCTCATCATCAGTTTGTAGTACTCATACCTGGTCACAATTTATATCCATCATAATAAGTAGTATATCATCAGCTTCCTTAAGTAAAATTGGTACTTAAATCTGGTCAATACTTACTATATATTTATATACACCTTACTTTCAGCTTCCCTGGGTACACAAAGGGGTGATACCTGGCTCTGCACAGAAGAGTAGTTAGTTATTAAGAATTGTAAGTCATTATACAGATTATAAAGAACCCATACCTTAGCATATATATATCTAAATATCCTCATCAGCCACACTTATTCTGCAGGAGTCCATAATCTTGCCTTGTTTTACTTATCTCTCTGGCCAGCTATTATAGAGAGGCAGCCCTTCAAGAACTATTCCCTCTCAAGATCTATTCCCATAAAGAGTAGTTCCACACTGTTAGTTAAAGATAGATATTTACTTCTATGTTCCCCTCTCATGCATGTTTGAGTTCAGATACTTGAATTTTTTATGTGAGATTCACCCTCATCTAAAATATCAGTCTCATTCAAACCATGTGTGTTCCCATTAAATTGGTGTGAGTGAGTAATCTCCGTGGAACAATTGGTTCATTTCATTCTAACTAGATGAAGTTTATATACTAGGTACAATCCAGATGTGACATGCTATGGCCCTGTTTGTCAGCTTCATAAATCTCAGCATAATAGGGGGCTTCAAAGTTGGGGCAAGTTGACTTGCCTGCCAGTTGGCAAGTTGCCTTGCACGTTTTTTCTGACAAACCAACTTGCCTGCATGCAGGCAAGTCAAACTGTTGTACACCCCTCTTTCAACCTTTATAATTTTTTTTTTCACTCATCACTCCATGGGAGCATTGCAGAGCAACTTGCCAAGTGGCAGGCAAGTTGACTTGCCTCTACTTTGAGTCCCGCTAATAATAGAATGCTTCACGTTGGACCTAAATCTGTAACCCATCAGCAAGTGTTTAACCACACGCCCCTGCCAATTTGGCGTGGGACGCTTGCTGACATGTGTTTACAGATTTCCTAAAAATGTCCAACGTGAACTGTCCTAATGTGCAATCAATTCAATAAAACCGAAGTCACTCAAAGTCACCAAACAAATTTTTTATTCATTAAAGCGCACAGACGCCGACATCATTTTTTGGTTGTGCAGGTCCAGAGAGCGCGGGCGCACAGTCTGTGCGCATTCTCCAAAGGCCCCAAGTGTCTGTTTGCACACAGGGGCAGCTCAGAGCAGGCAACAAGCAACGAACGCAACAACACAACACAAACCACAAACCAAACGCAACACAACACACACCCATCAACACAGCAAACCGCATCAACACCCACCGTTACCCACCCTCAAACACTGACACAAACCACCATGTCTGTCTCAACCAATCCAAAAAACGTCAGTGAAATCAACTCTGAGCAAACTTTTGAAACAATCCCTCCACCTCCTGAACAAACCTACACAACCAAAGAAGACATGATGGCCTCACTCCAAGAATTTGCTCTTCAAAATGGGTTTTGTCAGGATTATGGTCTGTCCGCTCACAGTCCTGCTCTCCTTTCTTTTTGTTCCTTTCCTGTCTGGCCATGTGGCCTTGTTCCTGTCCTGTCTGGCCATGTGGCCTTGTCCTGTCCCTGTCCAGTCCCCTGTCCAGTTCATGTCCTGTCTCTTGTCCTGTCCTGTCCCAAATTGTTCAGGCCCCCTTTGGATCTTGCTGAGGGGGCTCTCTAGTCGTCCACTTAAGTCTGCTCCTTGTGCTTGAAATAAATCATCAAGTTCGAGCTTTTCTCATCAAGAACCACCTTGGTTCTTCTCCTTGGTCCAATCTCAGTCCCCTCAAGATTGTCCCCCTTCCATTGCATCTCTTTCTAGAGCTGAAATCCTAACAGTTTTGCAATAGTAACAGCCAACTCTGCCTTCTCCAAAGGTCAAAACAAGATAAAGTACCAGTGCAATTGATCAGACAACTATTGTCCCCATTGGAAGTCAGACACACCTGCTGTTGGAAAAACGACAAAATCACACAAAATTGACTTCCCATTTCAAATGGTTGTGACTGCAGATTCTCATAATTGGGTCTTGAAGATTTCAAATCCAATGCATAACCACGGTCCCTCCAATGACCCATCCGCTCACATCATGCACCGCCGCATGACCAAAGAGATGGGGCAGGAAATCTCAAAGCTCACTAGCGCTGGAATCCAACCCCTCAACATCAAGAACTCTCTCATGAAAACTAGAAAATTACCAATCAACATCCCCATATTGGCTATTTACAATCAAAACTACAAGGAAAAAAGTGTTGAACTCAAAGGGAAATCACCCATGCAAGCAGTCATCAAAGCACTCAAGGAAAAAGGTTTTGATCATTGTGTAAGAGCGGCTGATGATGGTCACCTCCATGCTCTTTTTGTTGCACTCCCCGGCTCAATCGATCTCACAAAAAAAATCCTTACATGATTCAAATGGATGCCACCTACAAGAAAAACAAGTATAAAATGCCTCTGCTGCATATAGTGGGTATCAACTTGTCAAACAAAAGTTTCACTTTTGCTTTCTGTTTCTTATCAAGGGAGAAGGAAGATGACTACCTCTGGGCTCTCAAGCAGCTGAAGACCCTTCTTTTGCCTCACAAACCATTGGTTATCCTCACCGACAAAGAACCAGCAATAATGACAGCAATTGACAGCGTATTCCCCAAAACTTGGAACCTTCTTTGTCAATGGCAAATTGGTAAAAATCTCCAGTTCAACTGCCAATCAAAGTTCAGTGACAATGGGTACGCAGAATTCATCCAATTTTGGAACTATCTAGTTGCTTCAAATTCCAAATCTCAATACAAGAAGAACCTTGATAAATTACAGTCACTATGCCCTCTGACCGTGATGGAATACCTGAGGGCCAACTGGCTTCCTCTCAACAACCAATTTGTACGGTATCTGATTAATGATTGCTTACACTTTGGCAACCTGACAACCTCCCGAGCTGAGAGCGTTCACGCAGCTGTCAAGAGATTCCTCAAAGGGGAAACTTCATTGATGAATACAACAATAGCTGACATGGAATATGCTGTTACCCATCAGCTTCACAAGATTCTTATCAGCACAGCGACCCAGAAAACCATCTATCTGAATAATCTTCCTGATGTCCTTGCAAACTTATCCGGGAAGATCTCACATCACGCGTTGAAAGAGGCTCATTGTCAGTACCTCTTACCAACACAGTCTCAGGAGTGTATCATGTGCTCTTACAAACAGTACATGGGGATTCCCTGCACCCACAAGATGAAGAGGCTTGAGTCCAAGGGCAGAGTGCTCTCCAAAGAAGATTTTCACTCTCAATGGCACCTACACAATCTGCCGGCAAGTCTTTTTCCCCTTTCTTCTTAATCCTACCTATCATCCTCTTGCTCACTGTTTAATTTTTCTTTACAGAGTATCAAGCCAGTTATTGAGAAAACAACCAAAAATCAGCAATCTGACGAAGATTACAAGGCCCTATTTCTCAGTAGTATTCTTGAACGCTTCCAGAGCCTCCCAACTGAAGAGAAACCTCTTTTAATTGCGCAGTTTGGCAATATCCTCAATCAGACACACGTCTTGAAACAAGTTCAAGAACCAATTATTCAGCCACACAAGGGTAGACCAAAAGGAGCAAGAAACAAGAGGAAAAATCCCAAAAAGTCACCAAAACACAATCCTTTGGCCTGGGAGCATCAGGAACTTCAGGAGCGACCAAAGAAGAGAGGCAAACCTGAAAAGGCTAAGGAAACCGGGCCAACTGTGGTGAAGAAAGAGCGGATTGAAAAAGTAAGTCTGTTTGCAATCAAAATTCAATTTGGTGGCGTGCGCAGATAGGAAATCCTCTACGTGCACAGAAATTTAATTTTGATCTGATGGATGCTCTTGTCTTTACAGGTGAAAACAAAAAATGCAGAGAAAAAAGAAACAAGTGATAGTGATAGCATACCTTCCGATTTTCCCTCCAAAAATAATGATACCTCTGAAGACAATAATTCAAACAAAAACAAGTTGCCAGTGGACAAAGATTCAAGCAGTCACAAGTTCTATGAATGGAAAAAATTGAACCAGGCACACAACTACTGGCAATATGTCCCACCTACTGTACGGCCATTGATTGGTAAAATTTATGACATCAATCGTAAGCCCCAGAGATACTACAAAGTATCCAAAGGACTGCATAGTCTTGAATATTATGTAAATATTATTAAAGAAATAAACTTATTATGCAATATTAAGTAGGGTTCCTCACCAGAGATACCCTTGATTTCATACTCCTTCTCATATTTTATGACATCTCAAATGTAATATTGAAATACATGAAATAACAATCCTACTGTGGACTGTGCCAACCAAAAGTTAACCAAAAGAAGAAATTATTCAATTGGTTAGAATATTAAATAAGATCTATTCTAACAAGTCACGCACTTGTAGAAAGGAATTACTTACCAAGGAAGTAATTCCCACGTACTATTCTTTTTTGAGTTGACAAATGATGTAATTGGCTATACAATACACCATTTTGTCATGAGGAAGTAGATTGTACTGTACTTAAACAACTATTAAATTCTCATTACATCATGAGAACATAGATGATTAAGTAAAATCCACGTAATGCCCCTTTGCAGCACACAAAGACTGGCCTCTGAAGATATAAAAGGAAGGAGTTCTTAGGCTCTTTGGATCTTTTCCCTCAGCTTATTCACCCACCATACTTTACAAGTACCACAGTGAATATTATCCACATACTTAAGTGTAGAGTTTCCTTCCTCATATCCTCCTTACCACTGGGCTGTTAGTTATAACCTATAAAATCCTCATTTATCAGTATTAATATCATCCTTAAAAAGTAGTAGCAGCAAGACTCCCACCTCTGGCAAGAGCTAATCAGTTCAAGTGCTTGCCTAATATTTCCTTCTTACCTAGTTGTAACACCCTGTGTTACTAGAGTGGCAATTGATATTGTTACAAAATCTCCTGTTATTACTTTTTGTATATCAAAAGAATTCATTATAAAGGAGTGTGGACTTAACTTCTTATCCAGAAGGTGAATTGAAAGTAATTTCATTCTTAAATAGTCTATCAGCACAGTGATAGTACCTCTATTTATTTCCATAAATAGATTGTTTCATACACAAAGCTGACATCAATGGTGATGGAAATTGTGGCTTCTGCGCAGTTGCAGTCAGCTTAGGTTGTGAGGAGGCTGAATGGGCCAACATTCAAAGGGAAATGGCTTGGGAAATTTTTGATCAACCAGTTTATCATGAAGAGAAGTAGGGACATTCTTGCCAATGGAATCTCACACAAAAAATTCTTAAGCAAGCTCAAATTCTTCAAATCACCAGCTCCACTGCACACCTGGATCACCTTCCCAAGACACGGATTTCTTTTGGCATACACTTTTCAAAGGCCATTTATTCACATCTCTCATCACATGACAGTTACATACCTTCCACTTTCCCATCCCCCAACCACCAATCCACCAATCCTTTTGATCTTATTAGATGAGGTGCGGCACTATAACACCTTTGAATATAATGGTAGTGTATACCCAGCTCCAGATATTAGTGTATATTGGTATAGATACAGGTCCATCTCCTCAAAGGGATGGGAAGCAGTAATCAAGATCAACCAGGATGAATGGATTAAAAGAGTTCCAAGGAGAACTGGTTGCAAAGTTGTTTTGGAGGTAGAATAATCAGTTTTCTCACTTTTCTTGTTTATTTCTTGCTCATCTCCTTCTATTTCTTGTTTATTCCTTTCTATTTCTTTTTTATTTCTTTCTATTCCTTTTTATCTCTTTTCTTGATATTCTTGGGCTTGAATATGGTGTGGTCAATTGATAATTGGGTTCAAAATTATGTTCTAACTGATCATAAATTCTACATTTGGCCTTGGTTGGCTGCCGTGCGCAAACAAACACTTGGGGCCTTTGGAGAATGCGCACAGACTGTGCGCCTGCGCGCTCTGGACCTGCACAACCAAAAAATGATGTTGGCGTCCGTGCGCAAAGAGAATTGTGCTGTGCGCAAAGCAAAAGCAAAAACCTAAATCACTCAAAATCACCAAACAAATTTTTTATTCATTAAAGTTGAGCTACTCCTTTAAATGTTTCCATGAAAAAAATTCAAGTTTTGACAATCTTGATCACCATAATACCAATATTATGTTTAGGACCCTTATGAAGCGTAATGTTGAAATTTTGGTTCTGAAGATGATCAAAACTATCAGTTTTCTTTATCATGTTAATGAGAGGAGTAGTTTAAATTTCCAGAATAAAAATTTGTTTGAGTTTTGTTCAAAAGTTCAGTTTGTCTTAAATAAAACTTCCAATATAAGCTGTTTTCCATGACGCTGACAAACAAGGCCTATGTAGTCAAGAATCATGTACAGTTCTTGGACAAAAGTTAGCCATTCACTCATCACAGCAAAATTAATAACAAATGTCAATATGTAGCTGGTTGGCAGCTGGAGCTATATTTATGATTGGCAATGCAAAAGAGCTATAATTTCTCACTTGTGGGCCTGTGGGCCTGCCTAAAAAAATCATGTGCCACTAACTTTTGTCTGGGCACTGTACATGTCACCTACATGTACTCACAATTGGATAACTCACAAATGCTACTCTCTAATTGATGTGATATGAAATTAAGTGAAAATTTTGTTTTCCTGGTTTAAGAATCAGGGATCAATTAGATTTAAAAAAAACTGCAATGATAAGCCTCAGAAAATGATAATTTCAAAAATCAAATTCAAGAAGCTAAAATTAATCAATGATCTCCTTATTGTTTTCAGGTGAGAGTAAATTTTAGGATCTCAACTTCTCCTTTCAAAAAGAGAAACTAACTGCTTTTGTGTTCAAGACAAAATTGCTCAGGCTCAGAGATGAAGCAGAATGAAATGGGGAGTTTTGAGTCATCATTCCAGTCAAGTTTAGGCACAATACTAAGATTCAAAACCTCAATGCGGGGGATTTGACCAGTATGAATATTTACAAGATAGTTCCAAAGGAAACACATTGATCTTATGAAATAAGAAAAAACTTGCATATATTTCATACAAAGGAGCAAAAATGTGAATCATTGAATGAAACCTAACCAAATATTTTCCTGGTATTCTTTAAGAAGTTTTATTCAATCTTATCATATTAAACATATTTATTTAAATAGATCTGCAATGGGTGGACTACAACTATCTTGAAACATCTTCCTTTGAGTCCCACTTCTGAAGATACACTTTCACTGATTGGGCCTTGAATTTATGTACTTTGTACTTTTTAATAGTGGTCCATAACCAGCAGATCTTTGATAGATCTTGCAGAATGAAAGAGTGTTCATCATTTGAATCATTGTGTATCTCAATTAACCCTTTGTCTTTTGATTTCTGTACCCTTAAGTAGACATTGGTATATGGTTGATCATCTTTAATGAAAAGTGGACTATCTATGGCCCTGGGATCAAACTTGCTGGATATCCAAAGGTTAGGATCTATATCAAAACTTATTGGATCCTTCAAATAAATTTTTTGTTAAGAGTTTCTATGTGGTGTGGTGTTCCAAACATGACACAAATTTTCAAGTTTTTCTTTCTCATTTTTCTCATCATTTTCTCTCATATTTCTTCTCTATTTCTTTTCTCTTTCTCATTTTTTCTCTTATATCCACTCAGAAATCACCATATATTATTGAAGAATCAGAATCTACGGCAAAATTCACTCTTGAACATAACACACGGAATATGCAAGGCTCATCCGGATCAGAAGTTACGGACAAATCAAAATATTCAGTCACGTAATCCCTAATCCCTGCTACAGCGACTAAATCACAAAAACCTCAAAATCCCATAGATTGTTCCAGAAACACATTCTTCAGGCAAAATAATCCTATTATGGTGGTACTGGCCCGCCAGAATGGCCAACTGTGGTTTTGAACCGCCAATCTGGCCATGCAGCGGCCCTGAGCCGCCAAGTTGGCCATTTCCCCACCAGCACCACCCGCCATACTGGCCAACCGTAGCATGGAGCCGCCAAAGGGGCCAAATGCACTCCTGAACCGCCAACCAGGCCATAACTCCCCAATCAATGGCCGGGGTACATACCGGCCATTGGGCAGGGAGACCTCTCCAATCAGTGGCTGGTACATACCGGTCATTGGGTGGGGAGACCTCTCCAATCAATGGCTGGTACATACCAGTCATTGGGCGGGGAGACCTCTCCAATTGATGGTTGGTACATACCGGTCATTGGGCGGGGAGACCTCTCCAATTGATGGCCGGTACATACCGGTCATTGGGCGGGGAGACCTTCCTGATCAATGGCCGGTACATACCAGCCATCAGGCGGGGAGACCTCCCTGATCAATGGCCGGTACATACCGGCCATCAGGCGTGGCCGGTACATAACGGCCATTGGGCAGGGAGACCTCCCTGCCCTATGGCCAGTACATACCGGTCATCAAGCGGGAAGGTCTCTCTGCTTGATGGCCTGTTTGTACCAGCCATTGGGTGGGGGGGTGCCGGCCATTGATCAGGAAGATCTCCCCAATGCCCGGTAGTACCGGCCAACAATCAGGAAGGTCTCCCCGCCCAATGGCCGTTATGTACCGGCCATCAATCAGGGAGTTCTCCCTGCCCAATGGCCAATATGTACCGGCCATCGATCAGGGAGGTCTCCCCGCCTGAAGGCCAGTATGTACCGGCCAACAATCAGGGAGGTCTCCCCGCCCAATGGCCGGTATGTACACCGGCCATTGATGTATGGTGGCTTGCCATGTATGTATATGCCAATGTATGTATGGCATTGGCCAGTCTGACGGTTGGAATCAATCAGAAATTGATTTTTGGAAATCTTTTTTCCATTTTTTGATTTCTTTTTTTACTTGGCCATTCTGGCAGGCCAGTACCACCATATCCTAGGGAACAACTCATAGAATCTTTGTTACATTCCTGGATCAATAGTTATGGCCAATATTAGTTCCTAGACCCGGGTTTATTCCAGCTACCAACAATGGGTAGTTACGCTACCGGATATTGGCAACGTAACGATAAAGTAACGGTTTGTGCGATTGTTACTATATTTTTTTTGGGTATTGTTACATTACTCTGCCAGGAAAGAGGGAGAATCCAAGATAACGTGAAAAAAGGAACAACTGAGTGAGAAATAAAGGAACAACCGAGTGAGAAATCTATGTACATGTGTGTCAATGGAACCAGAGAGTCAGTGTCTGGCAGGAGGAGCCAAACATTTCAAGGCTTCTCCAGCCTCCTTAAACTCTTTGGTGAGAGGAATGTTTTCTCAAAGCCACATAAGGTTGCTTACACATTGCGACATCGTGGAGGGGAGCAAGCGGCCTCAGTTGCTGGTGCAAACATTGGCTGCAGCCAAGAAAAGCCTCTCAACAGAGCATGAGGCTATACAGCCTCAGTGTGGGAAATTTTTTACAGCTGTACTTGACAGACAGGGGAAAAAAAGCTTCCAGAGTGTTACCGTTACCCAACAATACGCTACCCCTCTGTAGGAAAAAAAAATCTGTGTTACGCTACCCACCTTTAGAGCATCTGCATTGGGGCCCAAGTTGACCCCGGATTTAGAGCCCAGGTTTAAACCCGGGCTAGCCCTAATCCCCCGTGCAACCACATCAGCAAGATTAAATCTGGGTGTAGTCCCAGTTAATCCGATCAAAACCTTTCAACCACATCAGCACACCATGGACAACATTGTGCCGGTCCTGGAGAACCCCGAGCTCCCTTTTCAAGATTTCAATGCCCGACGCCTCATCAATCACCACCAAAAAATAGTGGTGGACTTTCTTGACGACAATGATGTATCTCCTGACCTCAAATCTGACGATTCAGACAATCTAAAAAAAAAAAAAGAGAGGCGACCTAATAAGGAAAGGAGCCACATTGAAAACCACAAAAAACTGATGGCCGACTACTTTAATGAAAACTTGACATACGACTCCAACAATTTCCGCCGGAGATTCCAAATGGATCAAACCCTCTTTCTCCGTATCCTTGATGATCTCACCAACCTCTATCCTTATTTTGTCCAAAAACCAGTACGTTATTTTTTTCCAACTGTGGTTTCATCTCAGGCTCATTTTCAAGCTGATGTGTCTTTACTAGGACTGCACGGGCAAGTTGGGACTGAGTCCTCACCAGAAGCTTACTGCCGCCATCCAACAGCTAGCCTATGGTATGCCCCTGGACGCAACAGACAAGTACTGTTGCCTTGGCAAAACAACAGCACGGCAAAACCTAGTTATCTTCTGTCGCGCAATTCAAGAAACCTATGGTCCAACATATCTTCGAGCTCCAAACAAAGAAGATCTGAAAACAATACTCGCGGAGAACACCAAACAAGGCTTCCCGGGATGCATCAGTAGTCTAGACTGTATGCATTGGGTGTGGAAAAATTGCCCAGCAGCTTTGAGCGGTCAGTTTGAAGGGAAAGAGAAGACAACAACATTAGTTTTAGAGGCGACTGCAACAAAGGATACCTGGATTTGGCACTCCTACTTTGGTACGCCTGGTTGCTTAAACAATCTCAACGTTCTTAATCGGTTGCCACTTTTTGAGGGCTTGCTTGCTGGGTCAGCTTGGGGAGTCGAGATCGAGATCGGAGGAAATCTTTACAAGTACCCGTACTACCTCGTTGATTGGATATACTCCTTGTGGTCAACATTAATTCAGTCTAAAAAACTTGTCTCACAAGACCGAGCCACCTCACTTTTCACCAAGAGACAGGAGTCATGCCAGAAAGACATTGAACGAGCATTTGGCATACTCCAAGGTCAATTTCAGATTGTCTCTAAACCAGCTTTGAACTGGTACCCGGGCAATATGAACTCAATAATGAAGACATGTATCACCAGGGGAGCCAAGGGGGCACTCTACAGGAAGTGCCATACCTTAACTTTTATGTGGAACTCTGGTGGATACTTTCCGTATATGTTGCTTTATCCTTCATTGAGTATTGGTTAACCCATGTTGAACTCATGTTGAACTCATGTGGAAATTGTCAAGAAGTTATTTGGAACTCACCTGGAACTGAGTTTGAACTTATTGGGAACACACATGGAAATATATGCAATATTGACTGCAACATGAGCGTAACTCAAGTGGAATTATTCATCAATGAGGGAATCATTTTTGGTCAAATTGATATTTTCTTATTGAAGGAGATATCATATTCCACAGATAAAGTAAATAATCAATCATGTCAAAATCTCATCTCAACGTTTCACTGAAATGCTGTAATGGAAAAATTTTATATACCCCTTGCCATGGGTACATTCTAAATTGAATTGAAAAAATGGGAATCTTCAGCCATGGATTATTGCATTTATAAAAAATTAAACATTCATTCTTATTGGAAAAGACTTCTTAGTATGAGTATTTACGGAATAAAACTAGATTGATGTGAGGATTTAAAAAGGATGGACTAAAATTGAGTACTGCCATCTGTGCCACATTGGACAGGGGATCTGTGAATAATGAATTATTTCATTGGTTCTATTTTTATGTGACTATAATAATGGTAAGAAATTATTGGGAGATAAGTTTCACAGTTGTCAGAAATTGCTGGCAGACAAGTTTCATGATTATGGTAAATACTGAAAGTAAAATCAGGCAGGAAGCTTCAAAAAATGAAGAAAGAATACTGCCAATGCAAAAATTTGTGCATATAGAGTGGTAACTATCAAGTTGATGCCTACCACTAATCTGTACCAATTGTTTTAATGTGCAATTAAGATAACACCAAATTGAAATTTCCTATGCTATCAAGGTACACTATTGTATTATATTTGGATGATTTAGGTGCTACTGAGCTGCATTCAGCATATAAATATTGCTTCAGAAGACGAAAAGACATGTTTTTGGGATGGATACCATTTCCATCCATTTACCCATATTCAAATCCAACTCCTTTCACTTACCTATATGGAAGATGATTTCATATATTAATGATTAACACTATTGGAAAGGCCTTGGTTGTATTGATGCTGAGGACACAGGAGTTTCATGAAAAAGAACACAAGAAAAAGAAGAAAATGGGCTACTAAGATAAAATCAAAGTAAGAAAATCATTCCAGATAAAACTAAGCCTTTTTCTTTTTCTTCTTGGGGGGAGCCTCCGCATTGGCAATTTGCTGCTGGAGGCCTCCTATAGGTAATTCTTTTTCATAGTTTCCCTCAACATAAGCAGTGACAGCAGCAGCCATTCTCTTGTTTATTTGACAAGAGAATCCCAATCTGGTATAATTGCCAGACTGGGAGGCGCCAGGAAGGGTTTGATGACAATACTCTTGGAATTTGAACACACAAAGGGTGACACCCAGTGTTTTGTTCAAATCCAAATATACCTGGAAGTCACGGAATGAGAACTGACCACCAACCATATCGAAACCTTCATCAGCCAAGATTTGAGTGTTGTCGGAGTTGTTCTTTGGGCTGAAGATTGGAATCCATGCAACTAGTGTCCAGTCGTTGACATCATTATCGACGTGAGGCGTATTATGGAAGTCGTACATCGTGAAGGTTAGGAAAGATGTGAAGTCCAAAGAGGTGTACGGTTCACCATACTCGGTGTGGTTCATAGAGGGGTATTGGTTGATGGTGAGGAGTTCGTGGTAGTTGTCATGGACCACCAGTGTGAAAGATCTGAGGTGGGAAGAAATCCATTCTCCTGCTTTGAGGAGACGAGCCTTTTGATCATCAGGGTTGAATTTCAGGGCCTTCATCTGCTTGCGCAAGCGGTCGACTGAACAGAATCGTCCGAAGTGTTGGTCGTCCTTGGAAGCCTTACGCCAACCATCCGCCCACATAGAACATTCTGCCTGGGGCCCGTTTGTGTTGACTGGGGCAACATAATCAATTCTTCTGAGAAAATGCAGAACCAGCTGTTCCCAACCGGTCTTCTCGGCATCTGACATTGTTGCAAAAGGGAGCCATTTGGCCATGCAGAACGGGGGCAGGTTATTGGGGGAAATGACACAGATGCCTTTGTAGATGGGGGTGTAGTGATGAACGAGCGTTTTCTGGAGGGTGAAAACATCTGCGGGGCAGGGATCATGTTGATTGGATGGTGGGATGAACAAATGGAAAATGGTTTCGTGCTTGCTGGTATTGGGAAGAATGAGGTGGGCTTCGGTCTTGGCTTCGTTCCTCTTCCATCGTTTTGTATGCTTATTGGGTCTTAATCGCTTGAAGGGACTTGAACAGGGCGTAATGAGGTTGGTTGTCAGCCATCAAAAAAGAACAGCGATTGGGAAAAAGAAGGAGGTCCATTAAGCCAGAAAGCTCGGCCCGAGGATAGTCAGGCCAGGGCTGGTGTCTCTAGCTCAATGGCTTCCCTAAAGAAGCGTGCACTTCAGGGAGGCGTGGCACGAGGCTAGTCACACCAATCGCACAACCCATCCATAACAGAGAATCCCCAGGGAACATTGCAGGAATGAAGGAGGCAGAGAAATCAGGACAAACAGGTTGTTATCTACGGGGTATTCATCCCCCAAAAAGAGTTCGATGTGGGGGGTGAATACCGATTTGACAAGCGGCTTGTTGGATTGATATGAAGAAGGAAAGCGGCCCGCAATGTCAAGCGTGTGGTAAAGCGTGGTATTGTTAAGCTGGCCGTGGCTTCTTGCATGGCCCCCAAAGACAACAAGTCTGTTTTCCCAAGCAGTGAGTACCTGACCTTGGGTTTGGATTAGAGTAATGTTGTCTTTCAGGAGGAACCAACAACACTCTGCAGAAACAACTTTGGGATCAGTTGGATTCTATTGAAGAGAGTGAGAGACAAGATGGCAATGGACACATACCATCCAAGTCCAACACGGAGATGTCCATCAACATGTCTCCATTGATGCCATGGCCGCCAGATACGATCAGCTTGTTGCCGATGAGGTTACACAAATGACCGGTGCGCGGTGCCGGTGGTGAGCCGGTGCAGTCGATAGGTGTCCATTTCTGAAAAGAAAAGTTGTACGCCCAAGTATCTTTCAGCAACATTGAGTCACCTGTCCCACCAAAAATGATCCAGAGAGACTGGTATCGGATTCCTGAGTGGCCATGGCGAGGAGGCGGCCATACAATTGAAGAGGAGATTGGCAGCAGCTCCCACTGCAAGAATGGAGAGACTGAGGCAAATAGATTGGGAAGCGATATGGATCAGCGCTTGCTTGCATTTTAAGATGTGAAAGAGGTACTGACCTGTGTCCAGCTTGATCCTCCATAGGTTGCTGTTGATGACCCCATCGGAGGTACATCCAGCAAAGAGAAAAAAGTAGTCTTGCAAGACGATCACCGATGATCCGGTTAGTCCCGTGGGAGAGGGACCACTGCATTGGTGTTGCTTCCACGAATGGGAGATGGTGGAGAGGATATAGAGAGAATGTGAGGTGTTGCTTGGCGTGGTTGAAGCTCTTTCTCCACCCCATAAAATGAGATCGCAATTGTTTCCAGCAAAAAGGGGGAGCGAGCAAGCTGTTGGATGCTGGCCGCGCGTCTTGAAGATATCCACCTGGAGCCGCGGGGTTGGGAGAGTGGTGTTGTAGGTTACCGAGTAAACATTGCTTTGCTTGGTTCCTGCAAACGATCCGCCAAAAAGGAACACGGTTGGAGGATTGACAAGCGAGTACAGAGTGGTGTGCACCTGCCCGGGTCAAGGGAAAGGGGGCACCTTCCCAAAATGAGGCGAGGTGATCATTTGACGCGCGGCATGCCCGAAGAGAAGTCGGTCGTGATGCCAGTGAGGCTCTTCAACGTCGAGCACGAAGGCGGCCGGCTCCGAGTTGAGATCGATTCGTTGAGCGGAGTGTCCAAGCCGGGGCAAGGTGTTCTCCAACAGGGAAGGAGTCCAATGTGTTTGAGAGGGCAAGACAAGCAATGAAGTTGATGCATTGTCCTGTCCAAGCAAAAGAAACGGAGGGCAATGTTTGATTAGCATGAGATTTGAGTGCAACAAAGAGATTGTGTGAGGAGAGCATGCTAACGTTCACAACGACAGAGTCGAGACCATGGGAGCGATGGGTTTGAGAGAAGACGGGTGTGTGAGCTGTTAAAAGCGAGGCCAAACGGTCGGGTTGGGCTGGGGGGTTTGAGTGAGGCATCCGACCTAGCAAGTTGATATCATAAATTCGATTCATTTAGCAATGGAGGGGGGAGGAGTACTGTATGATCTGTTATGTGAGAAGAGAGTGCTTGCCTGATTCTAATAATCGGATTCAGTCCGCTCAAACGTGGTGGCAAGTAAAAAGCCGATTGAAGAAGAGGGGCAGGATGTTTGTTTGATGCAGCAGTTCCCAGTTTGCTTAATAAGCGGGTGGAGCAAGTAGCAGGTAGTAGCGCCAAGAAGACGGGTGAAGTCGGAATTGGAGGCAAGGCAGGGTTGGTTCTTGGTATGGAAGGAGGCCTGAATTGTTTTTTTGAATGGAAATACAAAGAATGGCCGTTACTGTGACATGAGAAAGTCTCATGTCAAAAATTTGACTCCATTCCCGGTGGTGTGATTGGACAGTGTGGCAGCAACGGAAGGAGATGAATGTCATCATTAAATTTCCAAACACATGATCTGGCCTCAGATTGATACCGTTGAATGGTATTGAAAGGCCGAAGCTCCCATATTCTTTACTGCTTTCCATAACCATGAGAACATCTGTTATCCAGCTGTCAAATGCAGGCTTGAGTACGTTTGAAGGAAGTATGCAAGAAAATTCCAAGCAAGATTGGAGGGGGGATGATGTTAGTCCCATGTAGTATTTTGGTTTGAATGAGAAAAATACATAGACAGATCAGATGTCAAAATATATGATGGCAGTTTGCATGGATGGCAGTTAGGTGCAAAGGCATCTTGAGGGCGGAAAGCAGCAGGCACAGGAGCAGAACTAAACCTGGTAACCCACATAAATAGAATCATTTGCAGCCCACCAGTTGGATGCCTCACATCATGTGGTGATGGGCCAGTACAAGATGTTCAGGTGAGTGATCAGGAGGTATTATCAATTCATCCAGAGGAACCAGAAAATGAGCTGAGGAACACCAAGATGATCCCAAAATCCACATGGCCTCCAAAGGGTAGGCATCATTTGAATTTCATATGATGGCAAGCTCTACCTTTACCTGGAGGAGCATAACAATTTTCTCTTGGAAAGAGGGAGAGGTGCGTTGTGGGGGAACATTGCAGACGCAGGCCTCTCATCATCCCTGGTCACCTTATTGTACGCGCGTACAATCAGGTGACAAGGGATCTTGGGTGTTGGGGCAGACAATGTAGGCTGAAGGGGAGAGAACAGTTGATTTGAAGGGAATTCTGATGTACGACAGTTGCAGAAGTTGGTGAGGGACACACAACATTTGTGCCTACAGAGGTTGGCACCGGATGGTATTCAGAGGATTTGCATTGGTTGAATTGCCCTTTCGTGAACCTCCAATTGAACTTGGATGGTTGTATTTAAAGGCAGATTGGGGTTGGAGGGAGAATGGTGGCCTAATTACTTTCTGAATGATATGTGAAGTGGAACCAGGGGGAATGAACATGTACCTTGGTTCCAGCCAGGATCAGTGGGATAATGAGATGGTCAACTTTCAGTTGGCCGGTTTCCTAGATGACCACCATGCAAAGAAAGTGCAAAAGGTGAATCCCTGCAGCTTCTGCAGCAGAATGAGAAATGAGCAATGTATATAGTGAGACTTCAAAATATTTGCAGAAAAAAATACAAGGCCATGCATTCACATCAAAAATTCATTGACTGATTTGTAGAAAACCCTCTGGAAAGTCTGTCACAAATAATTTGAATAGGAGAATCATGCTTGAAGTCACAAACTCCTCCACTCCTTGAAACAGGCACATTTTGTCATAAAAGGTGCATTGAACTCTTACTTGCAATTTCCATGATGCTGGGGTTCTGGGATGGTCTTCATGCAAGGGAATAAAACAGATGTGAGGGCAACAGTAGCAAAACAACAATACCACCAAAGGCAAATATTGATGCTCACCTGAAAGATTAGATGTGTGTATATTGTAGGTGGTGGCCCCAATTCCGCCAACAATGTGGGGGACATATGAGCTACATGCACCCTGGGCTGTTTTGACAGAACTCAGATAACAGAGAAGGTATATATATCTGTGCGTGCATACCCAGAGAAAAGAAGGTAAGGAAAGTGTGTTACAAATTTAGAAAGGCATGGTTGCACCGGAACAGGTACAATTGCGGATAGGTGGTTGTCAAGGGTCAGTGCACTATTGCAGGTATGATAGCAGTGATACATGTATGCCAAGGGGATGCCAACATATTTGTTGAGCCGGCGGTGGAGCTGACTGATACCTGGCCCTTGTAAGGAACAGAACACAGTCTTGCAAGGGCATCGCTTGGTCAGATGGAATTGAAAACACAATGGCTGAGGGAAATGCAACCCTCTGCATGGAATTACAGATCATGTCAAAGTCAGAAACCTGATGCCCCTGTCTTTATGAGTTTCCTTTACAGGATTTTGGTGACTTCCAAGGCACTGAGTGAGTTGTAGAACTGAGAATTGTGTACCATTGTTCTGGGGAAACATTAGTCACCCATCTGGTCTGAGGCACGCATGTCTCAGCCTGCATGTGTCCCTTGTGTTACTTGTGGAGAAACACACCTAGAATGGACCACTGGGGGAGCTTAATAACAGCGATGATGGAATTATTGTGTAGACCATGCATATCCAGCCAGAGGAAGAAGCATCAGATCCAAAGATGAAACAGGGAGCTTGGCACCATGATGTAATGGTATGAGCTCTGCCGTACATGTCAAGATGGTCTACCTTTCAAAAAGTGCTCTTTTCAAGGTGAAAGTCTGTTCATTGGACATCTGCAATTTGATTGCAGAGTCAGACTTATCCTTGAGAGTGATGATAACATCTTCTGAGTAACTGAAGTCACGCGAGTGGGAGGGACTGGACTTTCTGAGTTGAGTGTCACCCTATTGTACGCGCGTACAATAGGGTGACATGGGGCCAGTCAATTCAAACTCTTTTTCATGGCTCCGTGTGGCACAAGGGGAAAAATAATATACATAGCTGAACCACAGTGCCCAAATACCACACTGAGAGGGTACATATGACAAGGGGATGTGGAGAAATCGCTATCCACTGGTCCACCACCAACCAAACAGCCAGGAAGCCGCGGAAGTGGGGATCAGCCGTAGTGGTATAACAAATAAATCAAAAGAACAAAGGACCAGGTGCATCAACCTTACCCAATGACAGTGATGCAGATCATTTATTGCTGCAATGACCAAATGCATGAAAGATACGTATGTAAACACTCTGTTCCCTTTGAAAAAGAAACAACACCGGCACTTTGCACAACTTCCACCAATCTTTCGAGGTAAGGAGTAAGCTATAAGAACCAGTCTCTTTTCATCCTGCCCCCCATGTTTGAGTTTCCCACTAGGATATCCAGCTTCCCTACAACATCTCTCCAATGGACAACAAGATTGAGATTGCAGCCAATTTACTTCTGTCCAATGCAATTAGTATATATAATGTAGGGCACGAAATCCACATCCGCAGCCCTATTGCACCGTATCACCTTCCCCAGCCCATCTCCACCTTCCAAGAGTATCTTATAGTGCTCAAATCCTTAGAAGCTTGTGTTCCGTCGATGCTCTATGTTCCTTCAAATCAAGTCTTCTTCTGCGGCCAATTGACGGTGTGTCCTGACTCCAACCAAGCAACCATTATTGTAAAGGAGTACTCTTGGACTGTTCACCAAGGACAGTTGCCCAACTTATACGAATACAAAAACGCTCACATCTTTGGAAAGGCTCAAGTTTTGAATGTCCACTGGCATCCCATCAGGGAGTACTGGGCCATGATTGATATTGTGGACATGAATCAGGTATGTGGTAGTTGTGGTAGTTGAAGGATTGAATGGAGGAGCTGTTGAGTTTTTTTTAGGTGTTGGCTGGAGAAGAAAGAGAGAAGAGAGAAGAGGAGTTGCGCAAAAAAGGAAGGGGCACTTTTTTGGGAAAGGTTCACAAAAAAAATGGAAGGAAGAACCGATGATTTTTATTCACTCAACTAGGCTAGCTTAAATAGACTAAGTACAAGTGGTTAAAATGTGGTTTGGCAAAAAATGAATAAAAGACATTTTTGAATAAAAACTGAGAGAAGACAAAATAAGTTCTTGAAAAAGACAAACTTGGACAAAACATCTCATTCTCTTGTAGTTAGGCTAGATGAGTCAGTCAAGAAAAAATATTTTGAATCACAGATACTATGAGGCGTTAATTCAAAGTAATCAGTTTTTAAGAATCAGATAATGAACTAGAAAAAGAAAGAAGTCATTGAAGAGACATGAGTTGTTGATAAAATAATTCAACAGAAAACAAGCTACTAATGACTATAGTTCAGTCCAGATCAGGAAGATTCAAGAAAGGGAAGAATGTGGAATAGGACAGAGGGAGACAGAAGGAGAAAAATTCAACACGCCCCCGCGACTCTGGCCTAAGAACTTAGAAGTACTTGACGTTCTCCCACTTGCAGTCGTCAAGATGGTAGCGATTCCCGTCGGGGGTTCGGAAGTAGGTGAAGTGGCCATCGGCGTCAGAAGAGGGTTTGTCGGTGAGCTGTGCGTAGTTTTCTTGAATGGTGAGGTGCGCAGCTTCGGTTTTGGGGGCCTTCTCCGGGTGTTTGATCCAGCAATTGTAAGGACGGTGGCCGGTCTTTCCACAGTGCGAGCAGAGGATAGTGGGCTTGGAGGTTGAGGTGGTTGTCATCATGGTTGCTTGATCGGAGGAGGAAGCAAAAGTCTCCTTCTTGATGTTGTTGGAGACAGCGTATGATTCAAGTCGTTTGATCGCAGATTCAAATGTCTCGGTGGCAAAGCCCATGGCAATGATGTCTCGGAATGATTGATATTGGCCGCGAGGAAGTTTTCTGAGCATGATCATAATCTTGACTTGGTCGTCTTTAAGAACGTTGGCGAGAACAAGTCGTTGGTTGGACAATCGGATGGCCGAACAGAACGATCCAACTTCACTGTATTCAAGGTCAAGGAAGTGATCGAGAGCCGCCGAACGAGCAACAAGGTCCAAGCCAGCATATTTTTCTTTAAGAAGCTTCCACAGCGCGCGTCCATTAAACCGATCGGTTTCAGGCAGCGTAGTACTGACGAGGGCGAGATTAGAAGCATCAAGATTCTGAATGATTTTGGAATACCCCTTGCGATTGAGAACAGAGTAAGCGGCAATCTCCTCGGCGGTGGTTTTTTCATCAATCTTGAGCAATCCGGTCACTACTTCGCGAGATCCTATGTCTTCAAGCTTAGCTTCGATAGATACAGTCCAGATGGAGTAGTTGTCCGAGGTAAGGAGGTAACGAGATGATTCAACTCGAGATTCGCTGTCCATGGTGGTACGTGGTTAGCGGTCTTCGACTGTTAATCGTGTTGAGTTTTTTTTAGGTGTTGGCTGGAGAAGAAAGAGAGAAGAGAGAAGAGGAGTTGCGCAAAAAAGGAAGGGGCACTTTTTTGGGAAAGGTTCACAAAAAAAATGGAAGGAAGAACCGATGATTTTTATTCACTCAACTAGGCTAGCTTAAATAGACTAAGTACAAGTGGTTAAAATGTGGTTTGGCAAAAAATGAATAAAAGACATTTTTGAATAAAAACTGAGAGAAGACAAAATAAGTTCTTGAAAAAGACAAACTTGGACAAAACATCTCATTCTCTTGTAGTTAGGCTAGATGAGTCAGTCAAGAAAAAATATTTTGAATCACAGATACTATGAGGCGTTAATTCAAAGTAATCAGTTTTTAAGAATCAGATAATGAACTAGAAAAAGAAAGAAGTCATTGAAGAGACATGAGTTGTTGATAAAATAATTCAACAGAAAACAAGCTACTAATGACTATAGTTCAGTCCAGATCAGGAAGATTCAAGAAAGGGAAGAATGGGGAATAGGACAGAGGGAGACAGAAGGAGAAAAATTCAACAGGAGCAATGCGGAGTTGACCCAAGAGACACTTTCTCTTTTCCATGATGATGGTATATGTCTCATATCACCATGCTTCTGGAACAGCCCCAGTCCGGCGTCATGAAGCTCTCCATTGAGCACAACCGCGTCCTCAACACTTTTCAACTGGTCCAGCCTGGTGATGTGATCAGCTTTGTTGGGATGGCTGCGCGTTTGCCCAGTCTCTTGAGGGGATTACTGTCGATTGGTGTATGTTTTCTCTGTCATTCTTGCACTCTATGAAATCTAGGACGCACCCATGCTGATGCTTTTCCTTGGTGTGATTTCAGGTTCAGTTTCTCAAGATAGTTGATCGTGCTGAAAGGACTAAGTACTTCCTGAGGCAGAACCCAAAAAAAAGGTTTGAGCTTAAGGCAAAAGACTGGGCGCTTCCCCGTGCTCCCAAAAGGCGTCAAAAAAAGACAAGAGGCAACAAAGAAAAAGCCCACTCCGTTTCTGTTACTACCACCTTTCCTGTTGCATAAAGCCATCTATTCACCAGCTTGTAAACTCTGCCAATGGCTCCTGCCCACCTATAACCTGTCCAGCTGTGTGTTGCATGATCTTGTCTGAAAATTTGCCACCTAGTGTTTTATTGTTTAGGTGTGCGGATGAAAAACATAAGTCTGTGCTCAGTAAATGTGGTCAAATAGCTCCCATGGGGGGGATGGCAGCAAAATAAAAATGTATGAGCTTCTCCACCTTGATACATACAAAACAGGTTTGGTGAATAGTCTTCATGTAGACCTGTGTTTGCAAAGACCCATGCATGAAGCAAGGTCAAATGTCAAAAACTGGTGAACAGAAGAATCCAGTTCAGATCATGAGAAGTAAACAAACATATATCATTTTCCAATAATCATCAGTTTATGCTGAAGACAAACAGTTGAAGGACACTGGGAGCTGCAGGTCAGACACTTGATGCCGAGTGAATTTTAACATTCAATTTCTAGGCAAATATCAGAAAATGGGAGCATCTGAGACAGGAGACATGGGCAGAAGAGAAAAAAAAACACGACTTCACCACAAGGGTAAGTTCATTTTGTAGAGACACAAACACAAAAAGGGAAATCAGGTGGAGTGGTTGGCTGGATTTAAAAGAATCCGCTCTTGAGGAATCAACTATCTTAGATCTGATGAGTGGAATGAGGAATGAAGAATGGGGAAGAGGGCTGTGAGGTCCGCCAGGGATTCAAAAAATCAGTTGTGATGGCCTCCACAATCTCTTGGCCAGTTGGAAGCTTGATGAGGGGGGAGATCTTATTGGGAGAGTGGAAAATAGGTGAAAAAAGTTTGACTATATAAGCTGATAAGTTTTTCCAGATGGGTTCTTCTGGTGTGTGCGAAGCTGTCGGATGTTGTGTAATGAATTTCATGGCCTGGATAAAGGACATGCAATCGGTGAGGACCGCTTGACGGTGGTTTCAAGTTGCGAGGAAGAGTCCACAAACTCCAGCAACGACAAAAAACACTAGGGGCTGGAAGTTTTGGCGGCGCTGGTAGTCCTGAAGTTGACAAACAGAGTTTTCTTGTTTCTTGATCAATTCTGATGAGTCCTTTCCGGTTTGACTGACCGCGCCCGGGGAACTTTGAGCATTGTTCCGATTGGAGCGAGAGTTGGCTTTCTTCTCAGCACTGGACAGCGGGGGAGGGCTGAGTGAGTGGGTCTGAAAGATCACTTAGCCAGCCATGACGTCAAGAATAAAATTTCTGAATTCATTCAGAACATCAACCGAGTGCGAGCGTTTGGTGGAAGCTGAATCTGAGGCTGGGTCCTCCTCTACGGTTGCAAAACTGGAAGACAAATTTTTGATTTGATCAATGTGCTGAAGGACTTGCAAACCCTTAATGAGTTTGTCATCATCGTGATTTTGTGTCGGTGGAGGCAGCCTGAAAAGGTTTTCGGCCATGAGCTCAACAGATGCCGCAACCACCTTAGCCCACTTGGAGATTGACGCTTGGGGTGGGTGAGAGAGGCGGTAGAGGAAGCGGACAAGTGTGGATTCAGGGTGGGGAATCTTGGCGGTGGTTGATATGAACTCTTGGGGGGGGGGGGGGGAGACAATTTTCTTTATTACCAAAAGCATCAAGAAGGGGGAAGTTGATGATGTCTGGACAGTACCACTGGTTGTTGTGACTTGGTGACAAGAAGTCCCCAGCTGATGCAAGATTGGGGTGCCAAGAATATGAGTGAGCATATATGCCTGCAAAGAAATAAAGAAAAGGTATGCTTACCCAATGAGGCAACTGTCTTGATCCAAGAGGAATATGAGCAAGAGGTGCGCTGGAAATGGAAGTCGGGGGTTGCAGGTGTGGCAGTCTGTAGGGACTGGGCACGAAATTTGACCAAGTGTCCCAGGCAGTTCCACGTTTTTTGATACTTGTCCCAGGATGGTTTGGATCCTTTAACCTCCCAACAGAGAAGGATTACATGAAGTTTTGCATCATCAAACTTGAGAGTTGAAAGTGGTTTGGGTGATGTTTGGGAAGGCTGGGTGGGGTCACCGTTGGATGGAGCAGTGGAACTTGAGTTTGGCAGGTCATCAGCGCTCAAGGAGGGATGGGGGTTGGCATGCATGGACTGAGACAGAGCTGAGGTGGGATCTTTGCTGGTGGAAGCAGTAGCTGTCGTAGCATTGTCCCCATTCTGGCCTGAGGCTAAGCTAGGATTGGGATTGGTGGGCAAAGCATGATTGGCAAGAGCATTGGGTGGATTTGGAGTGGTGGAGTTGGGTTGATCTTGCTGCGGACCCTCATTGGCCGGCCAATCAGCTGGAGTGGGGACAGGAGGGTCAGGTTCTGATATGGGAACATCGTGCTGGGGGCTGCTAACATGAGAACGAGCGGGGACTGCAGGGGCAGTAGAGTTATCAGGTGGATCTTGCTGAGATGGATTGCTATTGGCGGCACCTTGAGAGTTGGGAGCTGCTCCTGGATTGGTATGCTTGGGGTGAAGGTGTTGGTGTGAGGAAGCAGTTTTGGTGTGTTTGGTAAGGTAGTCTACCGGCTTGGTGGTTTGGATTTTCTTGGCTCGTTTCTTTGCTGGTTGTTTGAGGGCTGCAGTGGATGTTGAGGGGGAACTTCCACCAATTCTTCCTGTCTGAATTTTAATCGCTTCTTCATCTGGAATTTCACCAGTCTCCTCAAACTCTGCAGAAATCAGATATGATCAATTGAGTGGTATGTTGTGCAGCAGGGTAATATCACAAATGAACTCACTGCGCTTGGTACTCGTAATTGATTGATCCAAGGTATCCACCAACTCTTCTCAACTTTGAGGGAGCTTGAGTTTGCAAAGGCCTTCAGTAACCTGCTGGGCTGCTGTGATGGTTTGGCCAAATTCTTCTGCCGTGATCTGTTGTATTTTGGTATCAAGGATTGGAGAGTCAGGGTCAAGAGGGACAGCAGGCACCAGTTGATTGGGTTTAACAGAAAACTCCTCAAATGAGGGCTGAGTCGTGACTTTGCTGGATCCAAAATTTGCGTGAATGGCCTGTTGGGCTGAATCAAGGTGTCAGCTAGCTGAGGGACAGTGAAGTGGAGCCTTGTATAGAGAAAGAAATATTACATGGTGGTGGAGTAAGAGTCCGAGGTGCCGCTGGGGGATTGTCAACCAATGAAGTGGGAGTGAAAGGAGGCTGTTGTTCAGACTGCTGGCTAGTCATGGTGATATGATTTTGGGCGGGAGAGCAGGAGGAATGTGAGTAATACAAGATGAGTAAATGAAGAAAGTGGGAGTTGCGAGTGATGGAAGGACCAATTGGTGGATGGGAGGGGATCTTTATATATTGATGATAGAGGACGTTGACAAGCCCCCCCTTGTGCAAAAATTTTCAGCCAAACATTTGTCCACCCACAATCCATCTTGTTGATGACGTACTGCGCAATGCAAGGCCCTTTTAGGCATCTGCAGGCACCTACTAACTGAGCATGTACCCTTCATATCCAACGAAGTTTTCAGCAAATTTGCATGCCTAGTGGATTTTCCGGTCATCAGAGGGCAGTTATGTGATAATCTTGTGATGACATCATAAGCATAGTGCAATGGTAGATTGAATCACAAATGGGGGTGATATCAGCCCATGCTGAGCGGATAATCATGCAGATATCAAAACATACTTTGCTTGGCGTGAGAAACAATGGATGCATAATCATCGGTGAGGTAAGCATGATGCGTGGGGGGAAGCATGTTGCATGTGATGCGGATCTGAGTGTGAAACGTAATAGCAAAGGGAAGCTTAGATACAGGAATGACTAGATGTCAGTGTCCTGGGATGATTTGGGGAGAGAGGGAGCAGCGCGGACCTTAGACACAGGAATGACTAGATGTCAGTGTCCTGGGATGATTTGGGGAGAGAGGGAGCAGCGCGGACCTGGATGAGTGGATGAAAGGAAAACAGAAGCAATGATGATTATTAGCATGAGAGAGGATGAGATAGAGACACGACATAGACACAAGAAGAGATGATAATGGAAAATAACCTTAGACACAGGAATGACTAGATGTCAGTGTCCTGGGATGATTTGGGGAGAGAGGGAGCAGCGCGGACCTGGATGAGTGGATGAAAGGAAAACAGAAGCGATGAAGAAAAGAAAAGAACAACTGGGAAGAAGAAGACTACAACTATAAACAAAGGGTTAAGCCCTCTATTACATAAGCTAGAGCCCCTGAGTCCTATCCTCCTGTTTACCCGAGTCAATCCGTTACTGAGCATGATGTATTGCTGAGCTGTGTCGGAACTGTGTCACCCTATTGTACGCGCGTACGTTTGGGTGGACATTGGCCTCCCTTCAGCAGGCATTCCGCCCAATAACCAGCTCACCTCCTGTTGAGATTGGCAATGCATGCGGTGCAGTTGGATTCAGCACATGCAACTGATGTCACCGCATTGTACGTGCGTACAATAGGGTGACATGTGATGATATCACACACGTCAGTGCCTCATTTCACACATAATGACAAGGATTATACCAACCTAGGCACACAATATGTGACATTTTCATTTTGGGGCATGTACAAGCTCACATGGGGATAACAAATCGGTGAAAAAGGGAAAAGGGGGGGGTTGGACAAAACCGTGGAAAACAGAGATAAAAACTAATCCATATGCATGGTCTCTCCAGGAGCTGCAGTGTTACCACTCCCAGACGCAACAGGGGATTCGTCTTCCTCAGAAATATCATCCACCCTACGCTTAACTCCTGGTGGCATTGACCCCCCACTCCCCGTATTGCCACCAGATGTCAAATTCTTGCCATAGCAATGGATTTCCAAGTTTTTGGCAACCTCGGCGAGATTGATGGCTTCAACCGTTGAGAGAGTTTCTTGGTCATAAGGGGGCAACCCTCGCCACCAAGCCTCATTTTAAAAATCGACAGGCAAGTCCCGTGGAACACCCTTGATCCCATTGCCGGTACTGAAGCGTTTTTGAGAACGGCCGTAGAGTTGCTGGTTGGTGGCAATGGTTCGGTGTTGGACGGCCTTGGTTTGTACCATTTTGTCGAGACAGTGAAGGATTGAGGTAAGGTGAGAGCTCCGCCAATAAGGGCACCGGGTGACAGGTAGATTGTTCTCCCCTCCGTCTTCAATATCGGAACCGCAGTCCTTGTTTTCGACAATGTGGGCCAGGCCAATGTTGTCTTTGAAAACCTCAGCAACCATTGAGCACCTGTTTTCTCTGATCTGAAGAAGAAATTAAGGGGATTAGTTGGATTCCTGAACTTGTGACCATACTCACATTGGGACATATGACTTACTTTCTTTCGCCACCTCTCAAACTGGGCCTTAGCCGCTTTTGCCGCCTTAATCTGATCGTAGTTTTCACCTGCCAAGCTGGCTGCTTCCCTAATCTCCCGACATTTTGTATTCACCCATCTTTGGATAACTGCCTGAGCCTGGTCAGCCTCCTCGCAACTTATTGGTCCCAACCTTTGGAGCCAATCAACAGCCTTTGACCCCAATACCTCAATAACAGTTGAGTTCCATGGTGAATCAGAGCCGTGTTTGACCTCCCAGTCAAAAGTGAGTCTTGATATTCCCGCCAAAGCCAGTGCTCTCTCAACATCCGCCTTCGTTTGGGTGCTGACAGCTTGACCCTTATGTTCACCTTTGCGAACGGCGGGGGTGAATGGAGGCATAGTGATTCTCTGACGTATTTCTCTTTTGGCTTGAGAAACCATGAAGTCAACCTCTGCGGGGGGCCTCTCATGTAGGAGCTTGCGGAGTCGATTGAGTTGAGTTTTGATGGCCGCAGTCCTTTGTTTGACCCAGTACAAGGACTTCAGCTCCGGAGGTGTTGGCGGCGGTGGATATTCTTGAGCTTTGGTTGGATTTCCCAGGAAGAATTTGACAAAGGCTTGGATACCGCGGAAAAACCTGTCGCAATGTTCGGCTAGAACCGCTTTGCCAGCTATCACCCTTACTCTCTTCTCAGCTTGCCGGTTGTCTTCATTATCTTTCCCTTTCTTCCTCGCCCTCCTTGCAGCTTCAACCACCAGTTGGGGAGGTAATCAGGGTGCCTCTGGCTGGGTATTGGGTTGATTAGGTTGCTGAGAAGAGCTAGCCCCTACATGCAGACCACCATCAGTGAGTGGTTTTGATAACTATAAAGAGAAATGCCAACCAACCCTGGTTTCCCTCTTCCATTTGAGCAGGGTTTGCCGGTGCTTGTAACATGGGTAGAATTCCATTCACAATATCCGCAATCCATCCATTATCTGGATTCACCCCAGCTGCTGCATCGTCACCACCAGAATTGGCTTCAGCATTTTGAGTAGCCATGACAAAAACGGGGAGTGGAGGTGGTGATCAAGAACCGTAGATTCAACAGAGTTGTGTTGGAACAAGATGGAGCACAAATTTATCAAGGTTGATCCAGGTGGGTATTTGAAGAATACTAATTTAAAGGGTAGGGGAATGTGATTGATGAGGAAGTAATACGGTATACCAGGATGGAGGAATAGTCAAAGTGTAATGTTTGCAAGGTGGGAAAGCAATTGGGGAAAACTACAACTTTGATTGGAGATGAAGAACAACTATTGGTGCAGAAGCATGCAAGTGACTACCATATATTGCTATGGAGAAAGCTCTGATTTCTTTTGTGGCTGCATCCAAAGGAAAACTGAATACAAATAACCCCTTGCACAGCCAGAAAACCTGGCTCGGATGGCCACATCCAAGTTAACATTGGATGCGGCCACCCGATTTAAACTCGGGTGCCCGCCACCGAGTGAATCGTTGTCCAATTCAAACTCAGTGGCCCAGGTGTTTAGCCACCGGGTTTGAATTGGACAATGATTCACTCAGTGGCGGGCACTCAAGCTTAAATCGGATGGCCACATCTGATGTTAACTCGGATGTGGCGATCCGAGCCAGGTTTTCTGGCAGTGTTGTCTTCCTACTCTATTTCAATATCCTGCAGACCCTCCCATCCCTTAGATTCATGTTTTCCAAATAAAAGGACAACGTCAGTTCAAGATCAACACATGATGTTTACATAAATGAAGAGACTTACCGCCGTTCTCAATCCTAGTGCACTGATTGTTTGTTCTGGATAACCAAACGTTGATGCAGGGTTCAGTAGAACTGCAGCATGGCCAATGAGCCTTTCACTTGAAATTATTTCAGTAACCTCATGTTTGGCCTGTACTAATCGACAGTTGAGATCTGGATAATCCCTGTAGGGATCCTGCTCTTTATCTACCTCTTTGAACGGTTGGATGATGAACCATGTTTTTCCGGGAGTTTCTACTGATTCAAATATTTTCTCAACCTCTCCAAACCGTTGAACTGTTCCTAGGTGAAACTCAACTAAGCTGTTACCGTGGTGCTTATCTTTTGTGGTGAAAAACTTCCCATTGGATATGTAGTTGTTAAGCAGCACCACTTCGGAGGTAACTCGGGATGTAGCTGTGCTGTCACCCATCCGGCCCCTCAAGCCCTCCCGTCCAACTATTGCACGCCTCCATTTATTCATCAATGGTCCATTCAATTGATATTTAGAGGCTGTTTTCTTGTTGTCATGATCCTGCGGCAATTGAGTTTGTTTGTTCTGGTGTGCTTTGAGGATCAAATTGAAATTTGAGTTGATGTGCCATTGCTTCATCAATGTTTTTGGTATTTTATCTGAAATCCATATCACGTACTCTCAGTCTGTGTACGTCTTCACCTTAGAAAATGAACTCTAATTGACAACTTACCGATGTGGTGGTTAGTTGGAAGCTTTTTCAACATTCCATTGACTCTTTCTTGTGCCCAAGCGGCTGTTGAACGAGGTGGACCAAACCGGCGTATGTCTTTGGGGTAATGCTGTGTCAGATGAAGGTTGGGTGTGCTAGGGAGTCTGGGCCAGTTGTCCTGCAGGACCTTTCAATATTCCGCAATCAAGCTCTCCAGTTCATTCAGATCACAAAGTTTGATTTTGGGAAGTGTAAGGAAGTGTGCAATTTTGCACAGCAAGGTGGTCGATCCCAGGAGAGCAGAGAGTCGCGTCTTTCTTTCCTTACTGCCTGCCTCTTCAAGGGATTTGGTCCACAGAGGGATCAGAGAAATTGGATAGTAAAGCTTGTACAGGATTAACCACTCGGCTGCCTTTAGAGATCCATGGCTGGGGGAACCCAGGTTCTGGGGAACTCAATCAATCCATGAGGGTAAAATAGTGTGCAGGATTGACCTCTGCACAATTTCCAGCTCCTCAGGTAGGATTACAGGTCTGTTCACTTCAGCGTCTGGTGAAGCTGGAACTTGGCGGATGCAATGCCGGGCTCGGGTGGCTGTGTGATCACTTCCACCTTCATTGTCTGAATCTGTTGTCAACTCCTCTGTCAAATCACACATTTCCTTTTTCCGAAGTCTCAACTGATAAGAATGTGTGGCTGCCAAGTCTGAGGTGGCCTCGGTGCCAGAGCTTGATGCAGGTGCTGTTGGTAATCTACGGCTGGTACTTGTTGGTTCCTCCTTTCCTTTTCCTTTGAGAGCAGCGGCACGGATCCTCTTAGCTGGGACGGAGGTTGAATTTTTGGTTTCTGTATCTGCAAGTTTCCTCTTCCCCTTGTTGGGTGGGCCTGGCTTAGGGGCAAATGGATTCTCGGTGTGTGATTGGTCATTCTGCCACTCCCTCTCCTTGTCTTGCACGTCTTTGAGTTTGGCAGCAGAGGATACCAATGACAGGAAACACATCGTATGATCTTTCAAGTCACCCAAGATCAAGGCATGCATCAGTTCAATCGAGCAAAAGTCAATTGGCTTCCAGTATGGCAGCTCGTTGAGTACACTCCATCGTGCACCGTGTTGTTTCACAAATTTTTTCCGTTCGGTAGCATTGTCAAGTTCAAGCCAGGATTTTGCTTGGTTCAAGTGCTCATCATTGGTGCGCAGCGGAAACTTGCACTTGTCGATTTCTTCAAGGTTGTGTTTGCTTAATGTGCAAAAAGAGCAAAAGCGGGTGCAAGAGTGGCTTCCAAAACCACCAACCTTACGTAGAGCTGGAAGATCTGCAATCAGAGGAAAGATTGCGGCTTGGATTTTTCTTCCTTGAGGATGATGTGGAGTTGAGTCAAAAAAGACTCCCCACCAAAATTCCTTCAATTCAATAACCAACGGCCGTAACAGGTGATTGACTTCGTCTAGACTTGGCTCCTTGGGTCCAGGTATGATCCCAAAAAGGAAGACATTCTCAACCTTGTACTGCTGAGTAGGAGGAAGGTTCAAGCATATTAAGATAATGGCACCAACCGAGTTGTGCTTCCCTTGATTTGAGCTTCCTTCAGCATTGAACCAGTCAAGATAGAGGCTAAAGACAAGGTGTCCCGAATGTGATGTGTAAATTCCACTTCCGTCGTCAGCATTGGGAAATTCCCGCCAGATGCTGCCGTGCCACACATCCTCCATGGGACAATCTGATGACCAATTGGTAGCCGACAAACTAGAATCCAGGAGAGTTTTGAATGATGGTTGGGAAAATCGCTCTTTCAGCCATGAGAGGAGTGTAACATATGTATAAGTGCGGATTGGTGTGGAGACTTGGTGTTTGTCTACTTTGTAGAGCTCCTGATCACACTTGGGATCAATCTTTTGCAACTTGGACCACTTGCAATACCCTTGATACTGCAATAAGAAAGACTGTTCACATTTCGTTGGAGCTTTGGGATTGTCAGGCTCAAGTGGGTATAGTGCAAAACACTTTTGACAGCATATCTGTGTTGTGAAACGTGGGAGAAGGCCAAGACGGTGGAATGCTGACTTCTGGGTTTGAGGAATTTGTTGAACCATAGAAGACTTGTTGATCATTCGATCCGGAGAGCTCCAAATGTTGCCCAGAAATTCCAGATTCTTCCTGGCAGCATCGAGGAAAGAAGCAGAAGCGTCCTTACTGAGTTTATTCTTCATGACGGCTTCTGCCATTTGCATCATGACCTGTCTACTGAAGTCCTCCTCCAAGATCGGAAACTTGCTTCCTGCCATTCCAGCAGATTTTGATGTCAATGCAGTAGGGGACACCTGATACATGTGGGAATTAGTTCCAATCAGTATTGAACCCATTTGGAAAAAACATGTTTGTAAAACAGTCTGAACTCACTTGCAATTGAGTTTCGTTTATGGGATTGGATGGTGGCTGTTGCTGTTGCTGTTGGATTTTAGCTTGCTTCTGATGAACCAGGAATGTTTTTATTGATAAGACTCTGCCGGAAACAATTCACACGCCGACTTCTTCATGCTGGGTTTTGTTGCAACCATGGTGTTCACAGTGGCAAACACAAGGAGGAGGCTTGGTCATTGCCAAAAGGAAATGGAGGGTCAGGGGGTGGAAGGCTCAAGAGGAGTATGTTGAGATGAGACCTGAGGCAATCTGAGGCAAAGAGATAAGAGATTATATAATTGAAGATTAGCCAAGAGGTAGCTCAAACTTGTCTTGATGGAAGGACTTGCAGGAATCAATCGAAAGCAGTTGCCTGTTTCTTATAGGAACACTCTCTCATCCGGTGTTTGGGATGTAAGGTGACAGAACAGTGGATGAATTACACAGCATTTTGATCTAGGTCCCTGCATAAGGAAATATAGCGGCATTTTCAATATCACTTGAGACTGCATGCAATGTGGATAGATCCCAGTGGTATACTACATTCTGGTGTGCTCCTATGCACCTCCAAGCATGTATTTATGTCACAGGCAATTGATTTTATTTTTTGAAATTGAAAATTCTCATCCTTGTTTTAATGCCCTGATGTGTTTTGTGAAGGTAGATCCTATTCAATTGCTAATCTTCTTGGCCGATCAATCTCCATGCAGAACAAGATTATTGCATTCTCTTAACTGCTGTGCTAGTATCTGTCTTTTTTACTTAGAATTTTGCACCATAAATAGACGGTCCATCCCACATATCCCCTTTATTCCATGCTACCAACAACAAAAGTCCAACACTTTGACCACATCTACTTCCAATTAGTCAACTGCTGCCCTGATCATGTCTACCACTAAGGGGGGACCTTTCCAGCCAGGCCACCACACTCGTGTTACTTTATCTGCCACCCAGCTCAAGTGGCTCCAAGAAACTCAGAATAACATTGACTTGGCCATTTCACGCTATGAGGGACGCGTGGGCGATGATCTTGTAGCCAGACTCCACAAAATACAGTCTGGAGATGACCGTCGCACCTGGGATTGGTTCATTGTATGTCGTGGTAAAGTTGAAGCAGAGGCCCACGATTTACATATTCCAGAATGGGCGGTCCCCAATGTGAAGGCAATCTGGGATGCAGAGAGAAATCTCCTTGGGAAAGGTATGTCTTTGTTTAGTATGCCATTCTTGTTAAATTTGACTCTGATAGATGTAACTGATGAACTGTGTATGAAAAAAGGCCCGGTCTGGTTTTTTTGACAACGGGTCCATTGGATGTTACTGTCTAACCAGCATTGCGCAAACTCCCGGCAAACAGGACCTGTTGAATGAGTTATTGCATTGTGATTAAGTCATACAATCTTTTGAACGCATTGGCTGCTCTCCATGTTTTGACTTCTCTCCATGAGTCCTCTCAAACAACTAGATTTCTGCTTCCAGTGGTTTGCTCCCTTGTCTGCTGTATCTGCTCATGTAGGCATGTTGATGTGCCTCCAAACCCTTCCAGACTGTTTCCTGCCAAGGCTGCCTCCTAGCACTTTTCATCCTCTCGCTGCTGTTGTGCATTTCCTGTGTGGATATTTAACAGATTTTTGAAATTGCCATGGCCAAAGTGGAAAGGTCACCCACTCATCTGGTGCATGCCATCAGAATTGATTGAGCCGGTCTAGAGTGCCCTTACGTGCTGTTGACCTGGTGAAGACATGAAGACACCAATAATGTGTGTGCGTGCATTGTGTACTGGTTATGATATCCTGGGTGATTGTGGGAGGCAGGCTTCTTGTTTGAGGCATGATTTTGTTTTATTTCTGCATGATTTCTTTGGTGACATCTTTTTCATCCCAATCAAGGTATACAGGATGTCACCTTATCGTACGCGCGTACGAAAGGGTGACACAATCTACAGCCAAACCAGCATGATGCATGATGCAAGCCTGTTATACCAATCGAGCAGATTTTGGTGTAGTGATGGATTGCTGGTTCCATGTAACTCATTATCCTGATGTCACCATATCGTACGCGCGTACAATGGGGTGACATACATCTGACCAAATATTGACACCTTGTCGAAATCAAACCCTCTACCCACTAATACCACTCTGCCGTTGCAGATCCCCCTTCTCATTTTAAGTACATTCAAAACCTTTCAATATTTGCCCAAGTCCTCCTGCCTTTGTATGGTTTGACAGAGAAACACGTTCTCATGAGGTTATATACTTCCTCACATGTTGTCACTTGTGCCCCTCCCACCTGTTCCACCCACAAGTTTTCACCTCCCAATGCCGTTAAATACTTTCAAAAATGGGAATCCCCCAGTTGCTGCAGCCAGAGTAACTAGTGCTTATTCAACAATACTGCCAAGTTCCAATTCATCAATGTCTAGATGCATATTGGCCTTCATCCGTTCTCTTCTTGACAACAAATATCATCACAAGAAAGCTCCCTCTAATTCTTGGATTCTCCCACCATCCACTCATGATTTTCATGTTGGCTCCAATCTTCCATATTCCATCCTCACACACCAAATTGACGCCATCCCACCAAACTCAATACCATCCTCTACTCAGAAAATCTCCACCGTCTATCGAATTATCTTTCTCCAGGACCTCTCGAACTCAACCTTCCCTGGATTGACTTTTGCCTGGCAGCATCCTTGGGACTCTCACTGGAACCAACTCTTTGCTAAATTTATATTGAAACATTGGAGAAATGCTTACGCTGCTGGAGCATTCAGCCAATTCTTCATGGATCCGGTTGAAGCAGAAAACACCTCTTTTCAACTTGGTCTCCTTCATAGATGATTCATGGGAAGGCAGAAAGGAGTTCAAACCAGTCAATTTTCACCTGAAAAGAAAGCCAAAAAAAGCAAATCCAAAACAAAATCCAAAATACAAAAACAGGTATACCGCCCCTGTCTACCCTCTCATACTGCACCAAAATTGGATTGACAATCTATACAAATTGCTTTTTAGATCTCTCAGCACCGTCAAGAAATGCTTGCTAGCCTTCCGTTGAACAACACAATCAAAGAAATATTTGCAAACATTAAGGCAACCTCAGACACCGAACTCACACCTCCTCGTGCTCTCGTCAGAATTCCCTTGCTCTGGAGATCGGCAGAAATCACCATGTTTGCTCAACGTGTGGACAACGTATTTATTTATTCAAAAAAAGATCAGTACCAAAGGCCGACAATACACTATTGACTTTGTTCAGGAGGCACGTTGCATCCCATCGACTGCTTCTCATCATACTGGTTTCAAAGATGTTCCCTGCAATCTCCCAAGAAACTGCTACAATGCTAGTTATCTATCTGAACTTTTGGAAACCCAGCTGGTTCTCCTCAATCCAACCGATCCCATCCCAATGGCAGATTTACTTCAAGGAGCATGAGTTTTCCTACTGTGAGTTTTGTTTTTCTTCACACCGGTAGTATCAAATCCTTTGTGAGTAGCTGAGCAAATTCATACGTCTCATTCCCACCGGATGGCACAGATAGCCTGTTACAAGACAATCAATCAAATCACCACCTTGTAACATCAGATAAACAATCGAATCACATACAATGCTAGTTCCATCTTCCTCTTCTGTACCTGGTATACATTCATTTCCACGCTTCCTTTGAGATAATATTGATATACATGAACTTCATTTTCCTGACCCAAGCGGTAAATTCGGTCAACAGCTTGTGCTTCCGCTGCTGGGTTCCATCCAGGTTCCTAGATTGATTTATGTATCCTTGTTACCCTTGTACTTTCCCAGTATATGAAATAAAACTTCTGCTTACCATCATGTACACATTTTGAGCACAACGTAAGTCTATTCCCACCCCAGCCGCTTGGACCGATGCCAGGAGGACATTGCAATTGTTATTATCTCGGAAGTTTTTCAGGTTGATGTCACGTTTTTGGATTGACTCGTCCCCCGTCAGCCATGTTGATTCAATCCCACTCTCATCAAGTGCACGACGAATGCTGTCAAGGAGTCTCAGATGGTGTTTGACAAGCTTTAGGAACACACTCACATTCCAAGAAACCCGGTATAGCTGGAAAATATGACCGCCTTAGGCCTTTCTATTCCCCTATCCCCTGGCAGGCGGAGGAATTCTGTCAGATTCCCCACTAGGTGGATAATCTTTCCTGAATCCTCCCATTTCCATGTGTGCTCGTTTCCAATATCGGATCTTGCATATAATGGATGATTGCAGAATTGACGTAGCATGGTCAACTGTCTGAAAAACTCATGAGAATCCCAAGCTTCGCCAGATGTACGCTGTCGTCCGAAATATTGGATAAAGGTGTTGTGCAAGTCTCTACGCGCCTGGTCCCACTTTGAGCTAACATGTACCACAACATAGTTTTCCACTTTCTCTGGTAGATTCAACAGTACATCCTTTGTTCTTCTCAAGCAAACAGCTTCCATTAGTAGATTTAAGGATCTTATTGCCTGTCTAGCACCAACATTCATCTGGGGAACAATAAACCTCCTCCAGATCCACTCCTCGTCCCATGGATGCAATTTCAACAGCATTATCAAGCTTTGCAAGTCGGTCAACCAATTTTGAACTGGCGTGCCGGTTAAGCAGAGCACAAGATGATACTCCAGCTGTTGTACACTCTGAGTCCGGTGGGTTGAAACGTTCCGTATCTGGCTGTCATGCATGAAATGTTCATCAGCTCCATATCTTGAACCCATCTATTTACAACCATTGCACTTACTGGGCCTCGTCCAAAACCATTCTGACCAGCATAGCTTCAGAGATCCAACTGTGAGAACATTGGGGTGCTTCTCATTTCCACTCTTTCCAATCATGTCGTAAGTTGTCAAAACCACCATTGCAGACTGCAGGTCTTCTAATTCCAGGTCTTTTCGTTTTGGGCCATGGAACACCTCGTAGGTGATTGAGTCTTCTATGAACTGTTGGCTGATCTCGTGTTTCCAGGTTGAAAGTGTTGAGGGAGGACATATCACTAGTGTAGCACAAGTTTGGTGTTGAGGATCAGCCTCTCGGAAACACCTTCCTTGGCTGCTCGTTGACAGAATGAGTGCAAGAGTTGTCAGAGTCTTTCCCAAGCCCATATCATCAGCTAATATTGAGCCTCGTGGCCTGCAGTGGTCTCGATCTTCCATCAGCAGAGTGTCGACCTCTTCGTTACAGATATTTCAAATCCAAGCATTATTGTTATGTCTCCATAAAGCTGATGCTGTGTTGTTGGTGGTGCGCTCGTTGTTCAGGAGGAATTTAAGAGCAGATAGCTGATGAGGTTTCAAGACTGTTGTGCATGGGCGCAGTAAAGTGGCAAGCCAAGGAGGTGGTCTATCAATTGAGTTATGTTGTTCAGAAGTATAGTGTGGAATGGAAAAGAAGACTTCTGGACTGTAGTTCCAGATTGGGTCAAGGTCCACTTTGGCAGATGCAAAGGCAGACTGAACTTGAGCAATGTTTTCAGAGAGGCAAAAGACACAGCCTCTCAGCTGAGGCTGGCTGCCATGTCTGGTGACAAGGAAAAGCCGTAACTTCATCAAAGCCATCTCCTCACTGGAGATTTCCCTCTGTGTCACTGGGGTTGAACAGCTAGAAACAGGCCCTAATAAGGGGCCGAGGTAATGACTCTGCCTTGGAGTAAGATCTCCATGTCGATTTTGGGGGAAAAAAATTACATGAACCAGTTGGTAACCTCTTTGAAGGAAAGCAAGATGAGTTCTGTCGTAGGAAGGGATGGAAGGGGTTGGAGAGCTGATGGAGATAATAAATTGACCAAGGCAGAAGGTAGACGACATTTTTAACAACAGAGATTGATGAGTGGAAATTTGTTCATGCGTTTGGAAAGAAAAAAGAGAAAAAACAGGCAGGACTTACCAGCGTTCTACACCTGCCGTTTATCAACGAACAAGGACATATCAAAATCTCAATATGTCTTTGTGTTTGGCTTTTTTTGCCCTTCTGACCTCAGAATATCAGGGGGGTTTGGTCCCCAGCTGCTCGTGATGGGTTGTGAAGGAAGACAGTTCAGGGTAATCAAGCAGCCAAACTTGCCATATCTCCTTTGCATCTTGTCAATATCACATTGCAGTTCAGAACTAAACACAGAATTTTGCTTGGTGAATATTTGTGTAATTTCATGTTTTTTTATCACAATTTGTATGTCTGATGCTTGTTTTGACTTGATTGTATAGACAACAGCAGGCATAATCTATGTTTTGGTCCAAAAAACTCAGAATCTTCCACAAGTGGAGCTAGTTGCCATTACAGCAAGTTTGTATTTTGTAATACTCAACATGTTTGGAATTTGAGATTCTTCTCATCTCACAGAATGGGGTAGTTATTTCCCAGCCTCCATCCATTGGCTATATGTTGCAGTGACAGGGAGACGTTTGACGGAAAGCACAAGTGTTTTCATGGAATTGTTGGCTATCCCAAAGATTGTATGTGGAAAATCACCATTAAGTTAGGCATGTGAGTAACATCAATTCAACAAAAATTCAACAGAACTTCGGCATTAGTTCAACATGAATTCAATTAAAGTTATGGATACCTTCACACTGTGTAACGCATCACTTCATCTTGAGTTCAACTCTAGTTATCCTTGTGGAAAGGAATAGTTCATGAACAAGATGGGATTAACTTGCGACAGAAATACGACCAAAACGAAGGTCGAGTTAAGCTATGGCACTTCCTGTAGAGTGCCCCCTCGGCTCCCCTGGTGTATTATACTTCATAACATGATTGTTGAATCCCGCTTGGATGCAACAATCACTGCAGCTCTTCCTCCATCAACAAGATTAATACCACCACAATCAGAACCCTTCAACGAACGCGAGAAAAGCATTTGCCGCGTTGAAATGAAGTCGGCCCGCATACATGAACAGCTTACTCAAGACCTTATTCAGAGGCTTTGGACATTGACCGGAAATTTGCAGTCCAGCAACCCTGTCTGTTTGGAATCTGAAGACGACTCCAGCAACAACAATTAATAACCCATATTCTGACTTTTTTTTTACTCTTCATTTTCTGCAAATTACTCATGTCTTGCGCTCTCCTTGTCTGTTACTTCCAACTTCTTTCTTGTTAATTTCATTAAAGATCATTCATCTCATGTGAAAAAATGCATTCTTTGTTGAACTTGGCCACAATGACAGTGGATCGGACAGGAGCCGGCTACAGAAGGAGCAACATGGCTCCTTCTGTAGCTGGCTGCTGTCCAATCCATCGTGTATTGTACAGCAGCCTGGATACAGTCCGTTTCGCGGCAAAACAGACTGTAGCCAAGCTACTGTCCAATTCCCCGCAAATTGGACAGTAGCCTGGCTACAGTCCGTTTCGCGGCAAAACGGACAGCAGCCTGGCTACTGTCCGATTCCCCGCAAATTGGACAGTAGCCAGGCTACAGTCTGTTTCGCCACCTTGCTACTGTCCAATTCCCCGTGAATCAGACAGTAGCCTGGCTACAGTCCGTTTCGCTGGCTGCTGTCCAATTCCCCGCGAATCGGACAGTAGCCAGGCTACAGTCCTTTTCGCCGCTTGGCTACTGTCTGATTCCCTGCAAATCAGACAGTAGCCTGTACAGGCTGCTTTCTGTTCAGCAGCCCAATCAAAAAAAGGACCGATATGAAATAAACAATAGTTTTTTCAAAAAAAGGGTGATTCTGTTTTGTTGAATGAGTGAAAGAAATCAACCCAAAAAAAATAAAATAAAATAAAAAGAAACTTGGAGAACAACAATCACAACAAGCTAACTGACAACAAAGGAGAAAGGATCCATTAGTTGAGATTAGGATCTACAAGAGTCATGTTGTCTTGGGTTGCCAATTGAAGCTCCTCATCATGAGCAGCTTGCTCAAAATCATTATCCTTGTCATCCCCCTTGTCATGTTCCTCTTCCTCTTCCTCCTCCGACTGATCGTCAGTGTTTGGCTCGCTGGTAGGATGACAAGATGAAGATGCGTGCTGAGTTACTGAACTCGGTTCAATTTTGCCGTCACATAACTTCTGTATTATTTTTTCCTTCCGAGCTTGCAAGAATTCGCGAGAGAGGTTGTCCGGACAGTCTTTAGCGTTGATGAACATCAGATTGATGTCCATCTCTTGATCAATTGCAAGCAGCTTATCTTGAATGTCATTTGCGCTTTTTGCTTCCTTTGATCGCTTAGACACCTCCTTTACTGACGTCTGCAAGAGCTTCATTTTTTTGTTCTTGTATTCCTCTTTGTTGAGCTTGCGCTTGGTGCTACAAGTGCCAAGTGGGTGTTGCCATTGGTTGGGTGTGTTTGAGCTAGCACCTCCGGGGACAGACGAAGAGTCAGGGATTGGATTGTTTGAAGGTGTTGCACTAGGCCAGCGGCGATTTATTGCTTGAGTTTGATCCGGAGGCTTGAACTTTGCAGCATTCCTGAGTAGAGTCCACGGTTGCTTGTATGCAAAAGATTTGTTGGTTTTGTCAAAATAAAGCTGCCTTGCAGTAATGAGCCAGTTCTCGGGAGTTGAACCAGAAGGTGGTTTCTCTTTGATCCGATTGTGGATGGCGCAGAACTTGAGGACTTCTCTTTGAAGGGTTTTCCACCTTTGAAGGAAGCAAAAATCAGCTTTGATGAGAGGCTGTCAGGGTGAAAAATACATGTTTATTTACCTGGATCGCAAACCCAAAGCCTCTCGTGAAGGCCCTCCTGTGAAGTTGTTGAAGTTGTTGACCACACTTGACCAGAACTGTTCTTTTGACTGGTTGTTAGATTGGATGGGGTCTGTTGAAATGAGCAGCCAGCTCTTCGCAAGTTGTTTGTCTTCCTCAGGCCCAAAGTTGCGAGATCTTATTTTGGAGGTGTTTGCTGAAGGGGCTGGAGTTGTAGTGTCATGAGCCATTGCAATGTGTTGAAGTTGGAGGATTGATATCAATGTGTGTAGTGTTGTGGGTGTGCAGCGGGTAATCCCGTCTATTCCGGAGTTGGGATATGTGAGTTTATGCCCAAGTTTAGTGAGGTACAAGGTTGTACCTTGCTAGCTCAATTTTTGTTACCGGAGTCAGTTTGCTCCGCCTTATTTTGGACCAATGCAGATGCCCGGGAGTATTAAGCCCCTTAATCCGGTCTAAACTAGGCCCTGATGCGGATGCTCTTATCAGGGGGTAGTTGTTACCCGTATTGTTAAATGTCTTGACTGGAAACCAGGGGCGTTACTTTACTTGGATATTGTCAGATATTGCAAAGTAAAGTAACTACCCATTGTTGCAGCTACACACAGTTACACAGCGCTTTCACAAGGCCATCACACAAAAACCCCACCCACAACTCAACCACTAGGCACAGGTAACCCCTTTTCTAGGATGTTCCACCCAACTTAGGCCCCATTCACCATGGAAAGTTCCATCAGGTTCAGAACCACAAGTCAAGCCAATTTCACTTGTTCCATTGTTCCATTTGTCTCCATCAACCACAACTCAGCCTGTATTAGTCATCATTTGTTGTTCCATCATGTTCCATGACCATTGTTCCAACCACAAGTTGACCACCCCCCATTTGTCAGGATTTTGATATAAAAGGGGCTCTCCTCTAGCTGTTTTCCCCTTCCTCACCAGATTCTGGGATCACATCACAGTACACACCATCCACAGATACTTTTCACTATCCCCTATAGTCTAATACACTGGTCACTCCTCATTATAAGTCACTCAATATTGAGGTTTTAAGCAATCAACATCAGCAATAACCAACATCATCATTACTCATTAAACAACTCATCTTGACTTGACTTGGTAGTAGCATCAGCTCCCAAAACCTCATTTAGCATTACAACTCATCATCATCCATCCTTGGTATAAGCGTCAGCTCCCAGAACTAATTAGCTTAACAAAACCTTCTCATACCTTTACACCTTCATCAGTCACCACTATCATCATCAACACTCAAAATATCCTTAATCAACTACACTTGCTATACCAACTGAAGTATCTTGGATACACTTCCTATCGCTTGAATTAAAGCCTACCAATCATAGATTGAGGGGTCTTGTTTTAGTGTCTAGCATAGGAATGGCAGAGTCATCCTCACATCATCCTGTTCTGCACTCAGCAAAAGGTCTTCACTGACACTTTTGAGCTTTACAGCGGTCTGTGAGGGCCATGATACCTGTTGAAATACTGAGGAGCACAATGATTATTTTACTTTGGAACATTGTCATTTTGCTATCCATCAGGTACAACAAAGAAATAGAATCATAAAAGGAGTGTCATTTAATTGTAAGATCAAGGGAACAAGGAAACAAAATGTGATAGTGGCCGAGGGAACAAGGAAACAAAATGTGATAGTGGCCGAGGGAACAAGGAAACAAAATGTGATAGTGGCCGTGTGAGAAGTACTACAGACACAGTACTATGGATCAACAGAAAACTGTCCGGTCATTGACTCGCAGATTTCAGAGCGGCAGTTTGAGTCAACAACCGGATGGGCGGGGTTAACACCCGGACAGCGGGGGTTGATACAGAACTTCTTATTTCTCCTATTTGTGGGCAGCCGTGGACATGAACCTGTCCGTGCATATGGCTTGCCAGACAAATCCCCTTTTGATTTTGACATATCTCAACTCAGCAAACATACTTCACATTCCTCCAGACTTCAAACTTCCAAGACTCCACAGACTGATCCACATCACAACAACAATTGCAACAATGATCCAACTGCAGAGTGGATTGTCAATATCAAATCGCCAAGGGGCATCAATACCACATCTAGTCAATGTGTCTGACAGTGTATAGTGCAACAAAGAAGCTCAAGGATCCTTTTCTTATTACCTGCCTTTATTTTCAGATGTAGTAATGCAGACAGCAAAGTATGAATCTTGCTTTTTTGAGGGAAGAACCAATTCTTGTCTTGGTGTTCAACTTGAAGCAAAGTTTCTTTGCACTTGTCATGTTTTTCATTCTTTTCCCTTTACTTGTGTCTCATGTGACAATTGAAGCTATCTTTCTTTGTGTTTAAAAAATCAAGACTGTTTTTGTTCACATCCAATTGGTGCAAGCAAGGATTGAGTGAAGACCATACCATGTCCGAGGTAGTCAAACAGCGGACAGGTTCAAGTTGAAAGGGAGACAGTCTTTTTCAATGACCGGACTGTATCTAGTCAAGATCCGGACCAATAGTAGTCAAAGGGAGGACAGGTTTTTTCAATTACCAGACATGTGAGGAAAAAACAGGACAAGTGTTTTCAAAAAAAAGGACAAAAAAAGTCAACTTTTGGACATGCGGGAGTTGATTTCCGGACAGTATTTTTGCAATCCATAGTAGAGCAATTCCCAGGTGGCCTCAGTGAAATAGATCAATGGCTGAAAGAAATGGAGAATAACAGTCTACGGCTTTTGTTATATTATTGTTCCCAGTAAAGGGGTCTATATAAGAGCTGAAGAGATTGTTAAGGTCCACATGGTGGTGGCAAAGAAAGGAAAAATAAGGTTCAGAAGCTGGAAAATGTCAATACTAGTGGGACAATGTGACATAATCCTCAAAAGTCTTACGTCCTTGGATCTCTGGACGCTGCTGGTGATGGCAGTGCGATGTCGTGTGCAAAGAGACAAAAATGTGGCTTTCTTATAGACCTCTACAGACGCCTGTTGGCAAAGCAAAGGTAGCCTCTGCAGCTTGGTAGGCACGCAAGCATAATCTGATTATGCTTCCGGACATCTCCCATCAGTATGTCTAAGGCCCTGATCGCACTTGTGTCAATTTAAAGACTTACTTTAATGTTGCCCGCTCGTCTCGAACAACCCTTGAACCCAAACCTTTCTTCTGAATCACTTCATGGGAGTCCAGGCCGCGTCGCATCTATCAACTTGTGTTTCCAGGAGTTTGCGCTCGGTTTGAATGGGCCGACGTAGCGTCAGGTCTTGCTTCGTGAGATGAGACCGGAACCTACGGCGATATTATGCTTACCGTGACACATCGCTGAGCGGTAAGTACATGAAGACTTCGTCTTCCGCCGACTGGCAAGATAAATATTATTCTTGCTTTTCAGGCACGTCAAGAACTCGCAAACTCGCAAGCTCGTCGTGGACAGAAATCTGTATTACCCATCGGCCCTCATCCGTTATTTTTCGTTCATGATATTTCTTCATGCTGACTTCTCGTTGTGGCAGTTTCAGATTTGCGCTGATTTCCACCCATCTGAACTTTCAGTTATGAACCGTCCGTGAAGCTACGTTGTCTCTCACTCTTGCAGCTTGTATGTATCACGGATTCGTTATTGAAGAGACCCAATCAAAAAGTTACGCACGTGGGATTGAAAGAATCGCAGTGGACACTAAAGCTTTCTTGATCAACAAGGTGTGAACTTACCAATACCATTCCAAAGACAAACTCCGTATGTTGGAGTACATGAGACCCCGGGAAAGAGGGCTTTCCACTGAGGACGAGATGATGGACTGCTTCTGCGACTTGAAAGTATCTTATTTCAGTTTTGCTCCGTCATTCAGTTTGCAAAGCAAAATCAGGTGATATTCTCAATGGAAATTCAATGTCAGTTTTGGCTAACTTTGAACTTATCACAACGAGTCCTTGGAGGGTATGAATCGGAGATGAAAACCTTCATGCCGTTAGTTCATGTTTTGTGACTAACTGAGAGCATCTATAGACTCAATAAAACAAGTTGTTAACAGCTTTAGCCACGACGAAACAACGACTTTTGACTCATCAAACCTACGCTTTTTGACTTAACACAATCAGCATGACTCCAGAAATTACATCTTGTATTTTGCAAAAAGCTTGGCTCCTTTCTGTATTTTCGTTTGTTTACAATAAGCTCGAGTTATGTTTTCTTATTGCACGACAATTTAAAGAAGCCCTCAAAAATGCCCAAGTTGGATGCAAAACATGCAATAATTTTACATTTTTTATTTACCCTTCCACAAAATGACAAGTTTTTCTTTGTTGTATATTAGTACAGAAAAGAAAATATATCACACAAAGAAATGAAAAGAAACAAACGGTTCAGTATTTATAGTATATATATAAAATAGTGATGATAATAATGAAGAAAAGGATGATGATGAGAATGGCAATGGTAATGATTCCATGAGACTTCAACACTTGTAATTTGTATGTAAATTTTATTTATATGTATGTATGATGATGCTAACTTCAGATGGGAAAAAATAGTTGGAATATGTATATATAAAAATATTTATATACGCAGATATAAACCGAAAAATGATGATAATCTCGAGATTGCTACAGCACGATTAGGGGAGGGGGGGGAAAGAACAAATCAACTGAGAAAAGGAAAGGGAAAAAAGGGGTCTCAATTTTTTTGTTCTATGAGAAGGCAATTATCAACAAGATTAGAGCCATGATGATTATGGATGATACGATCTGAGCTAGTAGGTTCAGGTGGGGTAGAAGTATGACAAACAGCGATGAGCCGTTCCAGAGCGGCGGGATGAGTGCGAACAAAGGCGTGAGGCGAGATTTCAGCGAGAGCAGTCACGTCGCGCGAGGTGAGATGTGGAGCCAGACCCTGTGTTTTTAAGTCGCGAAGACGGAGGTTTGAGCTGGCTTGGTAGGCTTGCTGAGCCAGAGAAATTGGCGCAGGTTGCTTAGCGGGGCTAGTGGAGGTTGGATCGGGTCGAGGGAGAGTGGTCGAGGGAGAGTTCGGTCCGTCGGAGGTGGAGGCCACGGGGGGCTGCGCCAAGCTATCTTCGTGCTGGACGCTCCCGTTTGGCCAGCCGGGTGCCGTCGACGCCACTTCGTCGGCCTCCACCGTATTGGCCACCGACCGGTCCGCTCGTATCAGGGATAACAAGTCCCCCAGAAGCGTCTTCAGGTGCACCTCGAGGGCTATCAGCGCTAGCGAGCTAGCCGTGCTATCGACCCCATTCGATAGGCCCGAGTCGTACGCTATTAACGACATCCGATCTTTCAACGTGTCGAAATCCGGCAGTTGCTTGGACTCCGAACAGATCGGCGCTTGCTGACATCGCATGTAATCTTGGTACAGGGCTGCGATGAACAAGTTATATACGTTTTTATTACATGATGAATATCAAAAGGAAGGTCAGTTGGGTTGAGAAGGGAGCTTCGAGGGGAGAGACAATCAAAATGAGGGAATCGGAACTGACTGGAAGAGGAGATTTTCATTTTGGAGGCGAGAGGAGTGTTCATGACATTCTCAGCGCGTTCTGGGAAGACGTAGTGATGAGAAGAGGAGATATGGCGTGTAGCAGATGATTGAGAGTTGAGTTTGAGCTGTTGTTCAAGTTCTTTTTCCTTCAGGGAGGCCATCTGTTTGAGACGATTCCGTTCGCGTTGACCTAGGGCCATGACGGCCTCCTTCAGCCTTCGTTTTTTCGGATCTCTCTCCTCGTTTTTCGATTTAATTTTGACGGGTGTCGGTGGCTGTGGAGCCCTCTTCCTTTTGTACCAGCCTTCACCGGTGGTTGGGTTATGTTCTTGGGATAAATTTGCTGTTGGTAGATCGGTGCGGGTAGCGTTGTACAGGATGGATAGGATTAACGCATTGTGTAGGCTGACTAAAGAGGAGAGGAAATAAAAATTATGTAAAATATAAGCTAAGATTCAGAGGAGGTATGGAGCAGGAATGAGACTACACACCCAGTTTCTCAGACTTGACTAGCTGAGCAGTCTGAGCTTCGAATTCAGTGCGGTCGAGTTGCCCCTTGAGGAATGTGACGAGTGCGGACCAGTACGCGAGGCCGTCATCCTCGGACAGCTCATCGGCGATGGACTGTTTGATAGCGAGTGTGTCTGCCCGCTTGTTCGGCGGGGGCGGGTAGATGTGGCTGGGAAGTGTGCCGACGAATGGATCGAGCATCATTTGATGAAGATGAAGTTGAAGTTGAGAAGAGATTTAAGTTTTTCTCGTCGCTGCAGACTTCGCAAGAAAAAAAATATTTAAAATATGTCGAGTGGTGCAACAACGGACGCGCAGCCGCAGCCGCAGCCGCATTTGCCTGAGTGAAGTGATCTGAGAAAACTTGGGCCTTATATTTCCTCCAAGAAATATACACGCCATGATAGTACAACTAGTATTATGTAAATATGTGATTTCACTCCTTCACAAGAAAAGCTATGAGTTCTATAGTGCAAACTCTATATACATGGCTTGATCAATCGCAGCAACATCTTATGGAGAAGAAATCTTGGGAAGCATTTGCCCAAGAGCCCCTGCACCGATCCCAGCTGTCGAGCTAACCATATGGCCCAAAGAAATCAAACCGGGGAATAGCAGCATGGTCATCATTTTCATGTCGCTCGGGATATTGCTTGTCTCCCTGGAATAAAAGAGAGAAACAGATATAAGCTGAGTTAGTAGGAGTGCGCTTGTTATAGAGAGAATCAGAGATTGATCAGGGACCCACTTGGATATCCAATATTTGCCATCTTCCCCTTTGGTCAAATCGAAGCGAATCAACATGGGGATACTGAGGTTGGAAAGAAACTTATAATGCAAGATGGAATCCATCGTCTCAATGAGTTCTTTTTTTTTTTTTTTTTGGAAAAACAGGGATGTATGGATGGAGAAGAGAGGTCTGTTTTAGCTGAAAGTCAGGTTTCTTTAGAAAGTCTCTCTTTCCTATTTCTAATTCAGTCTGAACATACCTATCGTGCAATGTTTCTTGGTCTCATCAAACATCACGCCCTGGAACTGAACCCGACTATTTATCGAGAACAATCGACTGTTCATGTGTTGATGTGTAGGGCAAAGAGGTCGATTGAGTACGACGAAGGTCTAAACAACAAAAATGAGCTTCTTCTGGGGGTTGGGACTAACATGACCTCATATATACTCTTCACGTGTATGTTGGATTTCGAAAGCTTAGCACGTATCCACAGAGGATTACTAATTATGGCATCAGAGCTGAAGTGTCTAGGTATGAAATGTGTACGTTCATTAATTCTCAATCAGACTCAGAATGATAGCTACCATCATCTTGAGAATTATACCCTCCAAACTGACTGATGTTATGACAAGTATGAAGACTGACTTGGATACATTTTCAGCGATGACCGCATGTCGATAGGGCTCTATCAGAGATCGGACGACACCTTTAATCTAAACCAAACCATCCAATGAAGCTCAACTATTGCTCTTAACACATATTCATGAGATGTAAAAACTTACCTCGTTGACTGGGTCATCCATTCTGGGTATATATGCGTACGGCGAACTGTCTGCTAAAAGATGCACAGGCAGAATAAAGCTTTAGAGTCACTCTAGGGACGATAGAGTTGCTTGGTTTTAAAAAATGAGAATAATTGGCGATAGGAGTGACTTCTTTGTGAAGGAATCGCACTCTTCACGGAAAGATCCATCAAATGCCAAGTTAATATCTCCCCGACTCATCTCAACTCCCATGTGCCCATCGACTGCTGGTGAATAGCAATAGCAAAAGTACTGATACACACGAATGCGAATAGCTTATCTCTTGCTGTCTCGGATTATCCGAGGAAAGCCCCTCTGGAGTCTGGGTGGATGAACTGGAAAAACGTTCCAGGCTCAACTCATGAAGTATAAACCTGTCTGTCGACTGTGTAGAAATTTGTTAATCTAATTAAAGTCAAGTAAACTTGAGGCCATTAAATCCATTTTATATAACATGGAAATTGTAATCTTGAAACAGCCTTGATCGTGATCCGAGAGAAAAACTCCGTACGTACTCCTTATCCTTCAGGTTCAGATATTCCGATCAATATCTTACAGAGTTTAAAGTGGGGCACCTCGAAATAGCAGACTAGCATAAGCTCGGCAGCTTTCCAAGAGCAAGGCCGTAGTTAGTGAAGTGAAGCGTTCCTATCTGCTTTAAGTCCAACATGGAGATATACATACTGAGAACGTTTTGCACGAGATGGAAATTAATATCTGAAGCTTTTTTGCATCATGCTTCTGGGAATACATGTGGACTACTAGGACATCAGCTCTGCGGAAGCTTATGCTTCGTTGAAAAAGGCCACGTGTAAGACAAATCAGTTGAATCAGACTATGTATCCATGGAGATCCAGAGAATTTCAGGTATATGAAATGTTGAAAGAAAAACAAAACCCATCGTGGATGTAGTATGCTAAGCAAATCATTTTTGGCAATAAGAAAACCAACTCGGGGGCCTGAGAAGTTCTTCAAGTGCTGATTTGTAAGATGATCCATGTTAATAAATGTATGTTACAAACTAGGTCCTCTTATGTACCACCTTAGATGAGCTAGACAAAGAATATGAGAGACCGTTCAGCATGCGCGAGGAAAAGCACATGACGAAGATGAGGAAAGTGACAAAGTAATGCTCTAACTGCTATAGTGAGAAATTTCTATGGAATAAAATGAAAGGATAGGGGACTCTGTATCCAAGAATTGGTTCAAAGGCCTTTGCCATAGTTTCCCTTCTCATAGAAACGTTCGATTTGGCCGACAATCTTTTCCAAGCCTGTGAGCCATCGTTCTAACTCGACATCCACTTTCTCCTTGGTGCCTAATTTCACATAGAGATCTGCACGATAAGGGCACGCTTTCATAGCAAGCTAATAAGGAGAACGGTAATCGACGTTAGGAAAAATCCATCTTTCCTAACTTCCTAAGGTATATAGTCATTGTAGTGTGAGAGATTCGAAATTATGTACTCACCGCAAACAATGGTTTGACAACAAAAGAATGGTGCGGCTTCAACGTAGTTTCATATCCTTTGGTGAATGATTCCGACAATTCCTCGCCTGGATTTTTCTGAGACAATCGAAGACCCTCGTAGGTGAAGTGTAAGCCACTATGAACAGCAGAGTTCTTGTAATCAGTCTTCCCATCTTGTGATATTGTATTACAGTTCAGAAAGATAAAATATGATGTATATACCGGGTGAGCCAGAGCAAAGCTTGGGTGCCATCTCTCTTTTTTTCACCTTTTTCGTTCTCCACCATGCATTCTAACGTCTTGGATTTCTCTGGACAAGCATCATAACGAGTGCGAATTTTCTGTGGAATTGTTAATTTTTATATCAGTTCCTACTACTATGTAAAAGCCCAGCAAAACGTGGGTCCTTAAGAGTGAACAAGAAAAACTTGCCGTGATATTTCCAGTAAGATCATTCTGCACCACGGCAAACGCTTTACTTCCAAAGAGATCTGAAAGCAAAGAGCAGGAGGTGGGGGTAGAGGAAAAGGGGTAAGCTAACCGTCTTTTAGACATGGAAATATATCTGGCTCACCAAACAGCTTGACAAGGTCTTGACAGGCTTGTAAAAACGCTAAAGTATCCACGCCTTCGTCAGTAATTGGCACATCCGCGAAGGAGCGTTCGATTTGATCGAAATAGCCGGTGCTAGACATTGATAGCTTGGTTGGAGGTTGGAGGTTGTGAAGTCAGGTATTTTCAAAATGGAGATGAGGGGTGGTCTGCCCAAATGAAAGGTGCTCCCTTGTTGTTGTGTGCGAGGATCCCGATTCCCGAGGTTGTTGAATGGTTCAAGTGGTGGCGATAGTGGTCACTGGTGACGCAACGTGTGACGATGATCCTTGCGGAACCTTGCAGTGTCGGTGAAACTTGTCGGGTTTCCTTCCTTGGAGGGCTCGGATACATTCAGATACCCGCGGATACCTAACAAACCCGGCCCCAGTGTGACAATGGCACAACAATTCGTACCGCAACTTTTTCAATTGAACATTTCACACACAAACAAAAAAAATGTTTAGCGGGGCCAGAAACATGTTCGGATGATTGTTTAAAGCAAAAACCACCTTCAACAAAAAGAGAAATTCATTTCAGTCTTATTGGAGAAAGGTATGTACATATGTATCTGGCCAAAAAAAAAGCAATTGTGACCCCCACAATTTGGGTGCGCATATTTATGTGAACTGGGCTACTGCCTAGTACTGACTAGATCTGGTATTGATGGTCATAATTTACATGGACAGGATGATACCAGATTTACCATGTCAGTATGTTGGAGAGACAACATAAATGGCTTTATATGACATCCATATTTGACCGTGCAAGGATCTTTTGGAAAACTGCATAATATAAATGACATGTGCATGTTACATAAGAAGCCAACCACTGCAAAGGGAGGAACTCTCTTACTCACAACTACCAACAAGCTCTCTTTTATTATACCTGAAGTTCCACACTGTTCCTTGTAATGAGTAAAATAGGACTGACATGAGTAGTTGGAAGGGGAAACTATAACTACAAGGAATAAGAATTCAATTTACAGCTATATAGCCAGGACAGGAAGAGTTGTTCTTCTCTTAATTTTGAAGGAGTCATGATTCACTTTTCATCCTTCTGGATACTTTGAAGTATCTCTCAAAATCATCGCATCAATATTCTAGACATCAGTCGAGTACAGAAAAAAAATATCCTTGAAGAATCCCAAAATGCCCATCCCCCCAACATCAATTTTAATTTTTGTGCAGTACAGCCTCCTGAATTCATCAAACAAATTTAGAAAGAACAATCAATAAAAGAATGAAATATTTATGTGCTCTTCAAGATAGAACATATCCCATCCCTCCAGACTTCTCACAGCTGTGATCATAATTTTTCACATGAAACATCATCTAATATTTGCACTGGACTTGATCCCTGGCCAAATCAAATGCAACAAGTGTAACTTGTATTTTAAATAGCTTCTGGATGATTTAAACTCCAAGCATTCTGAAGTGAGATGATGCAAGATGAATTTACGAGCTTCTTTACTTTTTTACACCACAAACCAGGAGCTCGTGCAATTATGTGCCAATCTAAGTAATTTTTTTCTTCAAAAAGAAAAAGCTTTAATTATCTGGAAGGAACAAGGACAAGATAGATGGTTATGCACTACTGAGGAGCGGTCTCTGGCGCGGCACTGGACTTCTTGGACGAGGTGCGTGCAACCAGCGGCTTCAAGGCCTTCTGGTACATGGTCTGCGCACCACGCGTTTGGGGCAACATGAGCCACACAATGAAGATACACTTGAAAGTATAGTCTAGATCATTCAACCCCCAAAATATAGATAGGTTAGTGGAGCTCCCCAGAGAAACTGGTTATAATATATTGAGATCAAAGAATATATACTCGAGGGCATATATCTTGACTTACAGAATGGAAACCAGAACAGTATTAGATCGGAGAAGTTCTCGATGATGGTAAAAAAGCCAAACTGAACCAATCGAGGATTGCGTAAGGGAGTGTTAAAAAAAATACAGATTAGCAAAAGGAACTGGGTTCAGTTCACGGAGGGAGAAATGTTGAGATGGTAGATAATTATTCCTTACGACGGTCCAGTAGGTCAGCCACTGCACGTCGTCACCTGAGCTGGGTGATTCCAGCGCCTGGATGGAGAAGTAAGCGGGCAGACCATAGCCGAGTGCATTGGTCAAGAATCCGGCAAAGAGGTTGAAGAAGATGAAGATCGAGAAGAGTCCACCGAGTGCAAGCACACCGTATGCTTTGGGAACTTGGAGTTTCTGCTCTAGCTTGGACAGGGCTGGGTATTTCGATAGCTATATGATATTCGACCGACCAGATCCAATGATCTCGATTAATCTTCTTATTTTATTTTATTTTATTTAAAAAATGAAACGATTCGATCCGAAGAAAGAGGAATATCTTAGTGTCATGACTCACCTCCTTGTCGATCTGCGCGATGAAATGGTTAAATTTATCCTGGGTGGACATGAAGGGTGAATTCTAGACGGGTGTGAAAAGTCTAATCGGGACAACGAGGGAGCAAATATGGATTGGCCAACGGAAATGTGGGGGGAACAGGGCGCAAGTGAGCTGAGGGGTAAGAAATGGGCGAACGTGACAGGAAAGCCTCTTGAACAGCTCGGCTACAGGAGAATGAGGGAGGAAAATGTCACAAGAACGCTCGGCAAAACGGATCGTCTCAAGATATACAATTGGGATCAATCGGTCACGAGATACAAGCTTACAGGAAAGACTTTGAAAGTGGACATTGCGTTAGAGCTGACAGGAGGAGGGAGGGAGGGATGGGGGCATAAGATCGATTAAACTCGAGAGACCCCAAGCAGTTGACTCAGTCTGACTGGGGCCTGCGCAATAAGAGGAGAGAGAGCGAAGGGAATGGATGGGGTGAATCGCACCAGACATGAAAAAAAAAAGGAGTGACCCAAGAGGGAACGGATGGATGCGCAGATTGGCCAGGAGGAGATACACAGTTAGCTTTTCTGGAGTCCGTTGAAAAGGAAACATAAAAAAGCATTCCTTGGAGAATTTTGAGCAGCGAATTGTAATGAGGAAGGGGCAGCAGTTGGACGTGAGGATATCGCCATAAACCAGATGCGTCCGGCTATGAAGGTAACTCACGAATGGATAGATACTGTCACCCTCAAAGGCTTATCCATCCAACAAATAGAGCTCAACCTGAAGAGGGTTCATTCTGTTGACCGTCCATTATCACCTTCTAGCACCTTTCATGATCAGTGAGGTGGAGTTGGAAGAGGAGAAGAAACACATCTATTTAAGTAGCAAGCAGAGAAGGAATCTTCAACGAGAGAATATGTTACCACTCGATCGGAGTCCAGTGGCATAAGTTGAAAGTGCTTGACTAATATGGAAGAACATATTTCAATAACCCTTGTAAACACAGCATTGGGAGCGGTGCTCTTGATGATGGTGGTCAACTTGGAACTTATTTACTTGGAAGTATCAAGATGGTGCAAGTTAAGAAGAGTTGTGTTAATTGGAATGTTCAATGGTGCATGTTAGTGTTACCCATCTTGGTGGCCTGCAGGTGTGTTTGTATGTAATTGATGAGGCTCCCCTACACCATGAAAACCACCTCTCTTTATCCTCATCCACTTTCTTGTGATCATCTCAACTCTCCCAAGGGATTCTATTCTATTCCCCAACTGTTAGGATTAGTTTTAGTGTTTTGGTTTACGGTTGATCAGAAAAAAAAGGTGAGATTTGGAATGTGAAAAAAAAAGACCATTGGACACAAAGAGGAAAAAAAAAAAACCACACACACACACACACAAGACATGAAGCAGAGGAAAAGAAGAAGGAGAAAAAGAAGATGAAAACCAGGCAAAGGAAAAACTGACTGACCAAACAAACAAAAAAAGAAAGGAACACGAGACAGACATAAGAAGAACAAAAAAGAAGAAGAGACACATTACACGCATGCCCCACTACCTGGTTGGTTTTACGGTGTGGAGCGGGGAAAGATAGACATTTAGGAGGAGGAAGAGAAAGAAGAGGCGACGGAAAGATAGGGCAGTCGAGATGATGAGGGAGGGAGGCAGAGAGAAAAGAAGAAAGAGAAGAGAAGACGGGGGATGATGATGGACTTGAAATCAAACACTGATACCGAAAAAAAAAAATGGACGATTAAAGCGGGAACAGAAACGCGATCAGGGAAGAGAGAGAGATAAATAATTCGAGTGGTGTAAAATGAGCGTAAAATGTTTTTTTTAAAAAAGTCGATTTTTTGGGGGGTCAGTTGGGAGAAGGAGAGATTAGTGTGAAACAAGGTGTAAGTATTTATGTTTTTGATGTTTGTTCTTTTTGGGTTTGGTAATAAGGAAGATGAAAGTAGGGGAGTAAAAAAAAACAAGTATTACAAAAAACACGTTCTTTTGAAAAATTGATCTGTCACTTCTTTTTCAAAGTGACTTTTTTTCCTCATCAAAATGCGAAACCGGACTACCGGTCACCACCACGCCACTTCCTTTTTAATAGATCGCTCCGGTTCTCGGTTTCTTTGGGCAAAAGCACCGAGGGACCGTTCATGGTGAATCCAAAGGTGGGAGTGGAATCATACGGGAGGAGAGTGTTCGAGTAGGGAGGTTTCAATTAATTTCCAAGCCCAGCATTTCGACCACTTTCTTAGCCAACGTAGCGATTTCGACTTCGCCCGAGTCTTCAGCTTCAGACGTGCTGCTTCCCACGTCGCCGTCCATGTGGCCAGTCTCAGCCGAACCAGACGCTCCTCCGCCCGTGCCTCCATCGTTAGACAACGCGAGCTGAGTGACCAAGGGCAAGATGAACTTCGACGAGCGGATATGGTTCTCCAAGAAATGCTCCCCGGAATCGAGTAGCTGCACACATGTCCATACCGCAATGTGCTGGAATGTCGGGTCGCTCGATTCGAGAAACCTTACCAAGTATCCCTCCAGCCCCCCTTCTGGTTTATCCCACACTGAATTGAATGCCGAATAGTCCTCGGCTGATGAGCAGAAAAGAAACCTGAATTAAACTAACGAAAAAAAAATCACTTCTGAGAGAAAATAGAATGCGAAGGGACGTACCTTTTGAAGAAAGATTTCCAATAGCTGCTGCGCTGTTACCTTGGACCTCGACACTGACACTATTTGTCAGCGGAATCAAGACCTCCAGAATGCCCAAGTCCAACAGGTGGCCCTTGATGTCCTCGCTGAGTCCAAGCACGGCTGCACACGCGGTCATCTCACTCTGGACACTCAAGGGCACGCTCAAGACGAGTTCTTTGATTCGTTCGATGGCCCCGGCTTCCACGATTGCTGCTTTGTTCTTCTCTGATGAGGCGGCTAGGTTCCGGAGAGTCGAGATGGCGTGGCATTGGATTTCTTCGTTCTCATCGTACGCTAGAAGCTCGATTAACGGGTTCAAAAAATTCGCCTCGATGATCGGGGATTCGTTTTGCGGTGTGATGGAGACATTGCGGACGCAGGCGGCCGCTGAGAGAATGAGAGGCAGGAATGACGATCGAAGGAGTCGGAGAAGTGGAGGTAATCCTCCGCACTTGACGATTTCGATTTGATATTTTTCTAAACCCGATGAACTCATACAAATCAGCCACCGGTTCCGCTAAAAAGTTAAAAATGTGAAAATCAAAGAAGGGGGCCTAGATTACTAACCATCGGATGCGAGATTACGCAATGCAAGGGCGGCCTGGCATTGAACCTTCAGACTAGGGCTGTCCATCAAGCCAATCAGACTGTTGACTAGTCGAGGTTCACCCTGAGCCAGACGCTTTCGGTTGGCGGTATCGACGGCAATGTTGCTTAGGGCGGTGGTACAGTAATATTGCACGTCTGTGTCCGAGGAGGACAGGAGGGAGACCAAAACTGGAATGGAACCAGCGTTGACGAGTTGCTGGCGATTTTCGTCCGAGTGGGTCATGTTCAACAAAGCGCCGGTTGCGTTACGCTGCACTCGAGTATCCTTCGAGCGCGCCAAACGGGTCAAAGGTACCAGAGCGCCCGACTTTGCAATCTTGGCCTTGTTGTCATCTAGAAAGGTACCGATATGAGAGTGAGAAATGTAATTTTAAAAAAGAAAGACAGCCGTGAGGAAGTAAAGTACTGACCGTGAGTAGCCAGGTTGGTGATACAGCCGACGGCATTGCATTGAACCTCAACGTTGGGACTTAGCATCTGACGGATCAGGGGCTCAAGCCCTCCCAATCGGACGATGAGCAGCTTATTTTCAGCTGAAGGTGTGGAAATAAGGTTCAACCAAATGGAAGGGTTAACATCAGGAATGGTCATGGGAATCCAGAATGGAGAGCAATTTGAGAGATGAGGATGCTAAACTGTTGACGGCTAAATTACCCAACGCGGCACTCGCGGCGCGTTGAACTTCAGTATCGTGTGATTGAAGTAAGAACATGATAGGTTCCAAGGTGTCTCTTCCCACTTCACGGACATCCTTTTCCGTGATTTCAGCAAAAGCCAAGGCAGCTGATCGTTGCAGATCTACGTTGTCTGAGAAGGATAGGGTGGAGAGTGATTTCAATGGTTCGCCGGTGAAAAAGTTGGTGTCCGTCCGGCCTGAATGATGAGGGTGCGAGGTAGCGAGCCAATGAGTGTCAGTCTCGTGTTGTGGAGGGGATTGATGAGAGATAAAGAGGAGAGGCTTTCAACACACGTTCGAGGAATTGAAGTAAGCTAGCGACGGCATCTCTTTCTGGTTCGAGGAGGAGCGGTTCATATCCCGAGCCACGACTGTGACCTGCTTGCGTTCAGAAAGTACCAAGGAAGGAGACACAGAAGGGAGCTGGTCAGCAGGTGAGGATGGTTTTGAGGAGATGAGCGCTTAGAAGGAGTAAAAGACCGACGACCACAGCTGCAGCAAGACGAAAGCACGTTTCCCATCTGACTGGATGACTGGATGACTGGATGACTGGATGACTGGATGACTGGTTGACTGGTTGACTGATTGGTTGAAGATGTATAGTGGAGACTAAGGGTGGGCGGGGGGGAGGAGAGAGAGAGTGGAAGAATCTCCAGATGGTGTGAAAGTGGATTAAAACGGGAATCAGATAGTATGCGTTTGGGACAGGGTTAAATACGTTTCTGACAAGGTTTCGGGCGCTCGAATGGTGAATACATAAATACATGGCGAGTTTGAGTTATGCGAATAGTAAAACAAGTGTGATTTACATAAATAAAACACGAGAAAAATAAAAACATGCAAGTACAACAAGCAAGAACCAGCAAGCACACCTACCATGGTCCACCGCTGACACCAGGCCACCAGCGAGGAGTCACCTGCTCAAACAGTACCACAACTAGCTGGAGAGAGCTCCAGAAGAATATCCACAACAGGCTACCTACCGTGCTTGCATGCGGACACTATGCTGAAACTGCAGTGGAAAGATACAGCCGACGCACAATCGAGTCACAAAAGATGTAGCGCTGTAAGCACTCCAAGGACCAAAAGTCAGCCCAATCAGAAAGCATCTCTCATCGTGACACCTGAACAATAAGGCTTGGTCCTGATCATGTTATCCTGATCATTTGTCCAGCAGGATGACTAGGGGAGTCATGAGACCAAAACCAACCATGTTTGTGTTGGAGTGGATGCAGACAGGGGATCACGCATAACACCTCCTTTCTAGAGAGAAGATTAAATGGAGGTGAAAGTATGCCCAATGTACCGGCATGGGCTCACAAAGTTACACAATCTTCAATTCAAACTACATAGAGTGCATCTGTATGTATCTCTTTGTTGAGAGTTCCTTCAAGTGTGAATCCCATGACTTGACTTTTGACTACATAGTGGAGATATTTCTAAGTGAATATGGCCAGAAAGTAGCTGAGAGTCTTGTTGCTCTACCCACATGTAAGGTGTTTTGCGCATGACCAGAGTCTTTGAATGAGATACCAAGCTCACTTTGAAATGGCATGCATGCACAAATACATGATGGGTGGTTGGGAGTGTGGTGCCCAATTTCCAGAAACACTGGGCTGCCCACACCCTCTCATATTACCAGCTCACACATTCCCCCCTGACCAACCATGGCTTAATCAAAGTACACCAATTCTAATGTCATGATTTTGGGGAATCTGAAAAAGAAGCCAGCTGGCTGACCAGTGACTTTTAGAAAGAAAAATCAATACAAATTACAGACCCAAATAATGCATAAGAGGATGTTGAGTGGGTTCCATTGCCAAGACAACTTTTTGGTACATTGAATATGGTGCCAAGATGTAATGATCATGCATCAGATCAGCAGATATTTACATAAATCATTTTGCTAACTTGTCCTAGATACTCCCCAACCAAACTGTACACTTAGCTTTTCTTGATTGGTCAAGGTTAGTTGGTTGCTGCTTAGAAGAAAGATAGGAGTGCTTTGTGCCTGATGTAGAAGGACACAATATTACCTATTAGCCAAATCTCACAGTTGGAGTGACCAAGGTTTCTCATGATCAAGTTCATGACCAACCCAAGACTCGAGTCCAGTCTCAGACGCCTGACGGTCCAAAAGCTCGGGGATGTTCGGGGAAAGTCGTCTACCGTCCAGGCCCCGGGGATAGTGTGACCTGTCAATTGATTGAGCATCTTTCGGGGAATTCCTACCGAAATATTCTGTTGACCAATTCAAGATCATCGATCGGTGCACTGCTATCCATATTCCTACTGAAGGTCCAAGAACGGGCGAGCGATGGAGATGGCCAACGAGAAGAGGAGAGAAAACGCGCACCCTTCTTCCGATTCAGAACCCGATTCAGAAGACTACGAGGATGACCCCATCGTAAAAGTGAGTAGTTCATCTAAAATATGAACAAATTGGTCCAAGAAATGGGTATGGAATCGATACTGATTTGGAATGTCTCATTAAACAACTATGCACATGCATGATAATAGAGGATTCCAATTTTTTTCAACTCTCAGCCAGACTTCTCGCTACCTTCTTTTGCGCACTTCCAGCCCGTGCTGGACGAAGACAGTACACTAACGGAGACCCAGCAACAACAACCGGCCAAGAAGAAACGCCCGAAAACTCTGACCTTGTTACAATACCCATTCAAGACCTCAAACTCAAGCTCATCCCATCCGCTATTACCCCCCTCATTACGCCCAGATCCTATCCACAACCCACAGCAACAACCTGCACCTATCCATGCGAAATATAAGCCTGGCGTTCGATCACTCCGATTGGACGTGCCTCTAGAAACTAAGACCGGTATTAACGAAAACAGGTTCTCTGATGAACGTGCAAGGGAATTCGCTAAAGGATTACAAGATAATAAGAATAACACCATGGCCGGTTTTACCAAGAAGCATCACAGTAGTATGAATGAAGACGAATGCGACCCGCTGGATAAGATGTCATTGGGCTCTACTCTTATCCCGGAACAGTCCAATTATGCCGTAGGAATTCTTAAAAGGGGAAACGAAAGAGACGATGAGGATGATGAAGATGACGAACTACACATCGTCCCGTTAGACCAAATCTTACAAATGAGGCCCAACCTAGACTATCTAGATCAACTAGATGTGATCAACTCGCAGGCGGACAAACAGTCGCGAAAGGACCAAGGCCTAGATAGCGGGGAGTCAGAGGAGGACTCGGAGAACGAAGAGGTGGACGAAGAAGCTATCAAGAAGAAGATGCTGGCCAAGAAAAAATCAGAGGCTAACGAGGCCAAGGCGCTCCAGGTCTCCGTCGTCTCCTCAGATGGCGATCGCCAAGGCGCTGGTCTCCGCTCCGGTGGCCCTCTCTTCGCTCCTCTCCGAGCCGCCGAAGCTGAAACCCCAATCAACTTGATCCATTACCATTCTGAAGTTCGTCCTTTTTCTCTCCTCCCACTTTTCACCCCCCCCCCCCCTTTTTTTTTGCTTGGGAAAGAGATACTCAATTCAACTCTTGCATTTGGACACCCCCCAGACCAAAGAGTCCGAAGCCATCAGACAAAAAATGTATTCCCCTAACAAACGCGAATTAGTTTCCATTTCCTCTTGGACCGAACTTCTAAAAGTCTAATCAATTCTACATCTCCCCACACACATATACATATACAATACATATACCACTATAAACTCCCTTTTAACATCATCCGCCTTGTTTTCTTTTCTTTTTTTTTTTTGCCAGTTGATAAGAAGCTACATTTTTTTGCAGAACAAGCCTTGCGTAAACTGAATGCTGAGTTTGCCTATGCTTTCTTCTGCATGACTAGCTCAACAACACCGCAAAAAAAAAAAAAGAAATCTATTTTCTTTTTGGTGCATCAAACAAGTTTTTTTTTTGTATTACTTTTTTTTCCCATACACATTTGTTTCTTTGGGGAGCTCATTGTGCATCTCTGAAGTTGTCCAAGACTCATAGTCAGGTGAGGTATGCGTGTTGCGCTCTACTGGAGACCACAAAACATCCTACCACAAGATCTGCTGGATGGTGACAACTGTATCAAGAAAACTGGACATTGGGTGTCACTGGGAGGTCAAATCCCAGTTAAACCCAGAGTCATTCCAAAGATTAACCTCTGATAGCAGGGCCCAGATGTTCCATGCAGTAAATATGTGCATACATATTGCTGTCATGTTGGTCTGAAAGCCCCAAGAAATATATGATATACTTTGGAGGACTGAAAATAATTTATTCACTGGCAGCAACAAGAGCACATGCGAAAGGACAAAAAAGACATGTATAGAAGAGTAAGGCATTGTACACATAAATGTCCTGAATATATGCATCAGAGGAAAGGGAAGGGTCAATCGAGCTGAGGCGAGTCGAAGAAGAAGGAGTTGAAATCCAAGCGGACGATCAGCTGTTTGAGGAACCCGATTTTGCGGGCGGGCTCGGCAGCCAGATGGGGATGGGAGGAGTGCGGCTGGTGGTCCACTGAACGCTGGTGGAGCTGGTCGAGAGACTTGAGCAACGCCTGAGTGCCGGCGAACTGCTGCATCATGATTTTTTGCACCGTCCCCACTAGCCGCTCCTGCTCCCTCTCCACCTCCTCCATCCGATCCCTGTGCTGCTCGTCCATGGCCCCCTCCTCGTGAGCCACACAGAACGCGCGATACTCCTGCTCCAGATGCACAGAGAACTGCATGATCGTGTCCAAGATGGACCGGCTGAGCAGGCTGTGGTAGCCCTCTTGTTTCGGCCGCAGGAACAGACAGTTCATGATCTCCGTCAGTGTCAGCCGATGCATCTTGTTCAACTGCTCCACTGATTCTATCATTTCGTACGCATGGTCCGGGCCTGTTTCCCTCTCCAATCCTTCCGCCCTCGACGAATCTGTTTTACCGTGTTGCTTATCGCTCCATCGTTCTCTGAATTGGATCACTTCTTTCACCCTTTCAACCCGGGCAATAAACGAGCTCCAGGTAGTGCCAATGGCAATATCCCACGTGTAGGACACTAGGCCATCAAGCAAGCGCTGCGAATGAGTGGCAAGCAAATCGACCGTCTCAATGTACCGATTCCGCCGGGCTCCGTTGGGCATGCTTGCTCGAGACGCATCGTACTGCCGTCGAGGTCGGATGAGACGCCAGTTGGCTTTCATCATCGATTGCAGGCGCAGGAGCTTCATGAGATACGTGTTGACGATCCGGTACTGCCCCAAGACTTCCGGGCCCAAGAGGGAGCGGAGAGCCTCGGGGGGCTTGAAGTCGATCATCAGGAACCCAAAGCCGTCGATCGACTCGGCCTTATACGCCGCCTGGCTCACATCGTGCTCGATCCCCGGCCGGATGGCGAACGACAGCCGGTCCTCCAGCTCATTCCATGCGCTGCTGTCCCGGTAGGAGGCGGGTCGTTGATCGGGCGCCACCGAGTCCAGGATGACCGTGCGGAGCGCAAACGATAGATCAAACCCGCCGGGCGGCCAGGTCCCCCGTCTCAGCAATCGTGCACTGACTCCGACGGGTCGTCGACCAGTTTCATGCAATGAATCATCGCTCAAACTGAACAGGGCATTGGTGAGTCGCTGATCAAACATCACATCATTACAAAACATGAACTGATCGAGAATCCGGAGGTGATCGAGAAATTCTAAATCGATTAAAAAAAATGATAACAGGCATCGGTCGATCTCTTGTGATCGACATCGCAGCGACTCCAGTACCGTGACCTCGGTCAAAATGTCTAACGACGGTAGTTGCAACGAATGGAGTAGACCAGGTCTGTCAATCTGGCAGTGTCTGAGCCGCTCTTCAAGGGTTTCGATCAGGCCTTTACGGTGCCGATCGACGTCCGGTGTCCCCCCCGCTTGATTTCCATACGGCTTCAAGCCAGTGCTGATCTTTTTGAGGAAATGATCGATGTCAAGGACTTGTTCGATATTCTGGACACCAGTTGGGGATCGCGGGATGGCTCTTCGAGTGGGGACCAGCGATGTATCATCCGGCATCTTCACGCCGTGTCTCCAGGCAGATATATGACGCTTCATCTCGCGCCGTTGTTTGGTGAAGGCGTCTTGAGCTCTGAATGAATTTCGGTCAAGATTTGGAGGTGCACCCGTGAGAGAGAGGAAATTCATCAGCAAACCCTGTCAAGTTGTTGACGTGGAAGAGCGGGGCAAAAAGAAGAAGAAGAAAAAACTTACTTTTCTAGTTCCTGAGGGGTCCACACCCACCGAGACTGACCGTACTCTTCAATAGGATAGGTGAGACAGATCGGATGGAACGGATTCGAGCGCCTCAAGATCCTCAATGATGTCCCCGCTTTGAAAACCGACTGGGCCAGAGTGATGGGAATAAAACTGGGTACTCGATCACGGCGGAACTAGTTGTTTGGTTGATACATGCACAACACCATCATACATTTTAAGTGAATAGATACAACCTGTATGAGTTTCTTGAGTGCTTATTATATTGACGAGAGGAGGCAGAGGAAAGAGAATGGAGTTTACTCAAAACGTAATATCGTGAGGGTGCTTTCGCACTATTTTGATCCACGCTGTCGCCAGTCAAATCATGATGAAGATTACTGTTTAGGTTTGGGGCAGGTTGAATACCGTAATGATGCCATAGAGTTTCGTACAGCTGATCCTTTTCGTCGACCCACAGAGTTCGTTGACCACCCAGATCGATACCTAGCCAGGTCTGCCAGCTGAGCAAGAAAGTGGCGCAAACTCTGTCTAGAAGCCAGCTCAAGACAGCCTGGATTAAGCTTGAAGAGGATTGACTGATGTGAAGGTTGAGATGTTGATAGACTACATCTTCCTGTCTCAATTTGTCGTTCTCTTGGCAGCTCTTGACCAATTTTGCGAGCGCGTTTATTAACTCCAAGAGAGGGTCAATCATCAGGCTGATCGTCAGTAGCCCGCAGTCAAACACAGATTCGTTCTGGAAGCAGTCCATGATCTCGATCCGAATCCAATCTACCAAGATGGCTAGACCAGAGCTGAGGGATTGATGGGGATGGTATGGATGGTGGGTGAGTCGAACGAAACTCTCGATCGAGGTCAGGTTGGCGAAGGCAGCATCAGAGAGCTCATAGAGTGACCGAGTGGATAGATCGGTGAGGCCATATATTCTTGGATATGGGTTGTTGTTATCTGTCCTAGGTTTCAGAGTGTGATGGGTGAGGGGTGTAGGGTTTTTCAGTCCAATGGAACGCCGGAAGAAGCGCGTGATGAAGGTAATGCGATCGATTGGAGATGAGCTGATGTGAACATGTAGTCTCAATCAGTACGCGAGTATTCTCTGTATCGAATGGACAAGAGCTTACATTTTAGATTGAGTGGGTGATAGGATGTTTTCCCAATCTGAAACGGATTCTTCGACTTGGTATGGGGTGTGGTAGGCCAGGGATGACTTGGAGGCGATCGGACGGCAGAAGGAGTCCCAGCTGAAGACCAAATGTTCTTTTGCTCGTTCTGGCTGTGTCTATGCGTGTAGTTGATTTAGGGTCTCCATTACTCTTGGTGCAGGGGATGATGATGATGATGGAGAGAGGACTGACTGGTTCTCTGGTCAGCTCGGAATACACGTCCGCCCATATCTGCTGCTGGTGTAGTTCCTGTGGTGGTTGCAGCTCCTGGAATGGCTCCTGGCGGTGTTTCCCGAGGTCGGCGAGCAGCGTGTTCTGTAGTAGCTGGTGGTCGAATTCTTTGAGCGGCGTAATACTCACTTCCCTCTCCATCAGGTTAATCAATCTTCGTTGAAAACAACTTCGCAAACCCTTTACATATTATAAACAGAAACACAGAAACAAAAAACAGAAACAAGAAACACCCCCCACCCACGGCATCATCCCCCGATTACACTTCCACCCCGTGCTGGATCCAAAAAGAAAAACATCCCGCGGCTCAATTGGGGACATTAATCAACTTGAGGCTGGATAATTAAGGTCCAATTCACAAATTTGCAACTTCTGAAGCTAGATTCCAAACCTACTTTGGTAGTGGGAACTAAACCACCAAAGCAAGTTTGGAATTGGGAATTAGACCATGATCTACTTTTGAGTTTTAGAAATCTGAGCAATGGTAAGTCCTTGGCTCCGGTCTTAGGACATAGATGTAACATTATACGCATATCTCTGTATCACATACACTGCTCAACTAGGTCAAAAAAATCTTGTGCAGAGATACTATACATAAGCTAGATCTTTACAACATTATCATTTGGCCCACAGGTGTCCTACAATGGATGCACTGGTTATTCATGAACAAGAACCATCATGAAACAGGCACTACAGACATTTGCCAAATTGCAATTAGGGTGTTCAAAAGCTGCATAACATAAAAAATAACATAAATTCATAATAACATGTTTGGCAGGGACCTGTCAACATGCATAAACTGGATTTGACAGCTTTTGACAGCTCCCTGCCAAAATTGGCTCTTCATGTTGTTTATAAACTTATGTAAATATTTAAGATATGCAGCTTTGAACACCCTAAATTCTACCCAGAAAGAAAATGTGAACTTGGGATGGGAAAAACATATAACCAATTTTACAGAAAATGGTCAGAAGTGAAAAATAAGCTATACTAGCTTGCCAGGGTACCAGGTTACTACCGTCCTTTGCTCCTTGCATGTAAAACCAGCAGTTTTCCTTCTATCATCTCTCAAACAGAATCCAATGCTTAAAAGCCACAAAAAACAGAAATGCTCACACAGGAATTTCCAGGTAACTCATAAGGCTCTCAGTAGGAGAGCCACCCGGCTCTCAGTAGGACAGCCACCCAGGCGGGGTGCCCCGGAACCTCCATTGGAGAGGCAAGGGCTATCAAAAGAGGCTCATGCATGTTGACAGGTCCCGGACAAACTTTAACATTCATGGTGTTGTGAATTTATGTTACAATTTATGTCATGTAGCTTTGAACAACCTCATTTTTTCTCTTATTGGAGATTTTATATACTGTGCTGTGCACCATGAAAAAGTAATGTCTCTTGCTGGAATGGCACATCAAGGAATCTCTAGTTCATCTCTTCCCATTCTTCAACCAAAACTGTTTTGCACAGTGACAATGATAGATCATTTGTATGGATTAGTAGTACTGTAAAGGGTGTTTCTGGTTGTCTATCAATGTCTATCCCAACACATCAACCGCCAAACCATACCTAGAGGCATCTGCCAGTACAGGTGTCATTCTGTACTCTCGGAGGGGCGTAACGGACACCCCGGGCAAACCGGGGTCATGAGAGGCAGACAGGTTACGTGGTCCTGTATGCATAATGGAATGTTGATATGGAACGAGAACATGGGGGACAGGAGATTGAAGACAATGATAGGGGGTCAGCACTGGATGGTAGTTGCTGGGGAGGGGTTCGGGCCGATCTTCACTTTCCAGGCTATGATCCAAAACGGCAAGTTCAGGATTCGTTGTGTGAGTTGATGTTGAGATAAGTTGACTGGAAGTTGGCTCCAAGGAATTGGTGCTGGAATTGACGAGCAGACTGAATTGGTTATTGTAGTTTTGACTTGGTTTTTGGGAAGGTGAACTCATGCCAATATCAGTGTGATCATCTTGAGAGCAAGAAACTGCAGGGGACATGGTTGGCGCGGTGACTGGGTGGAAATTAATTGGATCTCCAGCCTCCGGACCAAGATCAATAAAGAGATCAGATCAATCATCAGGATTGATAGCATCCAAAATACTTTTGCCGAGTTTGTTGGGATCTTTGACGGTATCGACAGCTCTAGCAGGGCACTTGGTTGAGTTGTTCAGGACATCCGGTTCATTCTTGCTCCCGTCAACATCTTCGTTCTCGGGGGCCTCCAATGGATTTTGATCAGGTCCATTATCCGGTTGGCAGTTGCGCGAGCCTATATCACGGTCAGATAGCGTGGGAAATGTGGTCTTGACACTGTATTTGGGCTTATGATGATCTAGCCTAATATCTTTGGGTTGACTTGTAGATTGATGGAGTACACGACTTTTGGGACGGTGCGGCACATATTCTTTTTGTAAAGCAATGGATGGCGGGCGGCGGGCTGATTGAGAGTTGCTAGGTTGACATCTTTCATTATTTTTTTTCCATGCGCGAGATCGACGTGTTGGACAATTCCGTGAGGGTTGCAGCCAGAATTGATCTCAATTGATCTGTTGTGCAAAACCAATCTGATTGAACAAGGGGAGATGTCTACCAGAGGATCCGTAGGGAGTTGCGCCTAACAAGGATCCTAGAACAAGAGTCAAATCGGCAAGGAAAAATTGAATTTGGCCGTATGCACCTTGAGCGTATGGTTCCATCAATCTTGAGGATTGGAGAGTTTGATAAAGAGAAGAGATTTTTTTTTAAAAAAAAAAAAAGAAAAAAAAAGAAAAAAAACTGAGGTTTGGTGTTTGTTGAAAGAGAAATTTAGAAGAAAACCGGAATGAGTTCGTTGGTAAAATGGGATTGGTCTGGTATGTTGCGTCGGGATTCTTCAGATATGACTGGTATTCAGGGGTGAGACAACTTTAAGGGCTCATAACCTGTTAGAGTGTGAGCAGTTGGTAGTGTGATAGTTATTGCATGTGTGGCTAGCCGGAGGGGAAGTACCTTCACCTCCGGGCTGAGCCGCAGCCGAGTAGGCTATGTGACCTAGGTCACAACAAACCCCCTGAAAAACTTGAAAAAATCCATCATTATATTAAAATGGACTCCACAGCCCCCAACTCTCCAACAATTGACCCTGCCCTGTTTTCTTTTGATCTTAACTACAAAAAAACATAAAAAAATTAATGAAACCCTTCAACAAAGCTATAGTAGCCCCAAAAAACATGAAGACAGCCCCCCATACCTTGCAGAAGAAGAAGAAGCCCCTGAAGAAGAACAAAATGAAAACAAAGAAGAAGCCCAGGAGGAAGAGGAAGATGTTCAGCAAAACGGAGACGGTACTTATCTATTTCAGATTCCTGGCCCACCCCCTGTGGTTTTCTACTCTGAGGACAACATGGTCAAATCAGTCAAGAAGTTCGCCGTGGACCATGGATACATGATTGTCATCAGGAGATCCCAAGCTGAAAAAAAGATTATTTTTAAATGTGACAGGTAAATTTTTCATTTTAAATTTCTTTTTCAAGAAAAGATTTATCCCTTTTTTTCTGAAAATGATTCTTTCTCCTTGTAAATTTTTTCATTCAACATAACAGGTAAGTGTTTTCATTATACCAATCATCCTTTTCCCATATTTTCTCTTTTTTTCTACCCTTCCATTCAGCTAGAAACTTCTATTAATTACTGAACTATTTTTCTCTTCAATCTTTTTTTCTCCTCTTTTGTTTTTTAGGGGTGGCTCATCCAACCAGAACCTGCGTAAAGGTGATTCTCGCAAAGCACCAAACTTCTCAAGACTCATTGGTTGTCTGTTTTCCACCGCTGGATATTACAGCAAGAAGAAAAAAGTCTGGAGATTCTCTTGTGGCAAACCCAAGCACAACCACTTGTCAACCTCTGACCCATGAGCTCATGTCAAAAACCAAAAACTGACAGATAATCAATTTGAACAAGTCAAAAATCTCTCCCTCTCTGGTCCAAGACCCTCTGACATACTGCAAGTCATGAAAAAAACTCAGTCTGCCAACGAATCACTCCTAGCAACAAAAAGTACTATTTACGTGGCAAAACAAAAACTCAAGGAGCAATCTCTTCAAGGTCTCAGTCCAATTGTTCATCTCAACAAACAGCTCACCTTCTCCAATTACACTACTTGATCCAAAGTGGACTCAGGTGGTAACTTGAAGGCTTTATTCTTTATCCACTCCCCATCCCTTGAACTCCTTTCCTGTGATCACACTGTCCTCTTCCTAGATTGCACTTACAAGACAAACAAGTACAACATGCCCCTTCTCCACATCGCCGGCGTCAGTGGTAACAACAAGACTTTCTCTGCAGCTTTCTGCTTCCTTGCTGAAGAAAACCTCAAATACTACTCCTGGGCCCTTGAAACCTTCTCTTCTTCACTCACTTCCCACAAAATCCCTCCCCCTGATGTCCTCCTCACCAATTGTGAACTAGCTCTGATGAATGCCATTGCTGAAGTCTTTCCAAACTCAATTCACATGCTCTGCACCTGGCACATTGACAAGAATATACTCGCCAATGCTTCCAAGATTGTCAAGAATGCAGATGAAGAAAAAAAAATCATGTCCCAGTGGTCTAAACTTGCCCAGATTTCCAACACAGCTGATTTCTACTCCTCTTTCAAGATATTCAGCACCCGTTTCAACTCTCATTTTGTCAAATATGTTGAAAAAACTTGGCTTCCTCTTGCTCACCATTTTGTTGACGCCTGGACAAAAAAAATCCCTCACTTTGATCACTAGACAACCTCTTGAATTGAATCTGCTGATTCCTACATCAAGAAACATCTCCTCAACTCTAGCTCAAATTTCCCTGGAGTGGTGAAACTCATAACACTTTCTCTTGAGTCCCAGCATCACAAGATCAGCTCAGAATTCCATCAACAAAAAATCACCACCCTCAGAAATATTCAGAAGATCTTCACCCCATGCTTTGGTAAAATCACCCATTATGCTCTCTGCCGCGCTCAAAATGAATTCAATCTAATCAAATGGTCCAAGGAGCTAGGCAAATTTAATCATTCTTTCACAGTACAAACTGGAATTCCTTGTAAGCATTGGATTGCTTACTTGGTTGATTGTGGCACTGCCGGCATTAACCGGTTGAACACGGCTGCTCGAGCGGTGCTCGAACAGCCGTGTTCGACCGGTGGTCGGACGGACACTGTCCGACCGAAGCGAGAGCCAACTGGTCGGACAGATTTGTCCGACCGGTCCCGGCTGGTCCTGGGCAATCGGTCCCAGGAACTGATCGGACAGGCCTGTCCGACCCGCCGGCAGGTGCTTCGGTCGGACAGTGCCTGTCCGACCACCGGTTGAACACGGCTGTTCGAGCACCGCTCGAACTGCCGTGTTTGACCGGTTAATGCCGGCAGTGTGGTGAGCAAATTGAGCCAACTGAGTTTCATACTCAGTGGCATATGAAGGTAAGCTCTCTTTTTTCTCTTTTTCTCTTCATTTTTTTTTTGCCTTTTTTCCCTTTTCCTTATCCTTTTTTTCCCTTTTCCTTATCCTTTTTTCCCCTTTTCCTTTTTTTGGGGGGGGGGGGTTTGGTGGTGTCTGGATTGGTTATCCTTACTGCCGTTGTAGGACTCCTGTGGGACAAATGATAATATTTGGTAAAGATCCGGCTGGGGGAAATAAACTGGTGAGTTAGGTTGAAAGGCTAAAACAGTCAGTTTACGGGTGGTTTATTGGCCTGCCCCTTTATAAATACTATACCCTTTGTAAGGAATCTTGTTGAGTTTTCACTTCTCGAGCTCGTTCCTTCTTTTCTTATTGTCATTCATTTTTTCAGTTTTTGTTTCTATTCAATATGCACTTGCATGTCCTCCCACAAGTCAGCCAGTTGTAGGTAGTCTATTTAAACATCCATCACTACAGTAGAAATAAAAGATTGGTTCTTAGCTTAAACCTTTCCTCAAGAGACACTTCAGCCTCTCTCGAGCCTTGCTATCGACGGACTTAAGCCCGTCGATCCAAGTGATTAGCTCTTATCAGACATTGTCTGGTCTTGGTCTTCAGACCACTTCTTCGAGCCTTTTGCTCAAAATCTCAACAAATCTCAAAATCAATATAAAAAGAGAAATGGCTGATTTCAAGATTAAGTTTACTAAATATAGTAATCTCAATCAGACTTAGACCTTATACGTTGTTTTATTTGATTAGAACACTTATAACTAATGATATGGATAATCAAACTGTGGGATTGATTATGTGAAAGTGCAATAGCATGTTGGACTATTGCAGGTGATTGCTGATGATTGTTGAGTTTGTTGATGATTGATTGATTTGTTTGTTGATGGATTGGGTTGTTTGTTGATTGATTGGGGGTTTGAGAAATGTTTTTATTGTTGGGGTTGATAAATGATTGGTTGACTTATTGGCTGATAACACTGATGACTACACTCAATGAGTACACTTGATGACTAACTTGATGACTGGTGAGACACACTATACTCTCTTAGTAAGTGGCTGAGTAAAAAGAAAACAACAGTGGTGGGGAAATGAACTCCTTATATAGGAAAAGATGAGGGAATTTAGCTCCAAGGGAAGGTCCTTTGAGGGATTTATGCCGCAGGTGAACTGGTCAGCTGCACAGCCTGCTCCTTGTTGCTATGGTTTCAGCACAGCATGAAATCATTGCTGTATAGCATGACATCATTTTTTCACAGCATGACTTCATGTCTGCACAGCATGACATCATATCTGCACAGCATGACATGACATCATTTCTGTGCCCACTCCCCCCTGTAATGTGTACAATACAGCCCATTCTTCTTCCTTCTTCTATCCTTCCATCCAGGGGCTGAAACACCTTCCATCACCCCTTCTTTCTTCCCATCCTCCCAGCTTCCATCCTGTTCAGGGTCTAGGCCTCTCCTCCTCCTGGTCCTTCTTCCCCTTCTTCCCCCTGTGTCCGCTCCTTGTACTGCTACCATTGTCCGTATTTCCTGCTTGCTGTGGGTGTAACTCTTCCTTTTTGTTGATTCTGTGATGTTGGTGTATTGTGTATTCTTCCGGATTCCTTCTGTACTCCTCCCTGATATTCCTCCTCTTGTATCCTGTTTTAGTGTACATCCTGTAAGTGAACTTGTAATGTATGAAATGTACCTCTTTGGCATTGGAGCGGGAATGGAACACCACACCGTGGGGCAGCAGGATGTTGCAAAGCAACTTTGTTGTTTTTGGAATGGGGGTCGCTGATTCAAAAGGTAAGTTTTTTTTTCTGGGGGTTGTTTAGGGGGTTTCTGATTCAAAAAATACGCGCGTGTAACGTTTTAGGGGTTGTTGATGTCTTTGGCTTTCAAACTGGGGGTCGCCAGTTCAAAAATCAACCCGCGAGTAATGATTTGAGGGTCTCTGGGGGTCGCCCATTCAAAAACCGACCCGCGTGTAATGATTTGGGGGTGGAAGTTTTTTTTTTTTGCTCACAAAGGGGGGGTTGCTGATCCAAAAATTGACCTGCGTGTAATAAAATAGGGGTTGCTGTTGCCAAAAAAGGGGGTCAATTGTTCAAAAATGGATTTTGACAGGGGGTTGCCGCTCTCATCAACACACAACTCAACATCAACACCACCCTTAAGCCCCTCCAAGCCCCCATTCACCATTTCACTTATTCTTTTTTTTCTTTTTCTTATGGTATCCATTTTTTTTCCTCATAAACTAATCTTCATCACTCATACTCTGTCAAAACAGGATTTCCGCAAAATAAAATAGACTCCAGATGAGGCTGCCACCAAGAAGATTGAAGAAATCAAGACCAAACTAGAAAAAAAAGAATCCTTCCCAAAGAAACTTCATGCTTGACGCCATCAACCAACTCTTAGAAGGCTAAGCAACAGTCAACATCTTGCTACCCAGCGGACCTCAGAAGACATGTGGAAGGCCCAAATCTCAAGTAAAGTCAAAGTTCCGTGGAAAGAAGATGAAGTCAGACCACCGGCAACCTTCTGAATTCAAAATTATAGCTAAAAAATGTTGCGCTGAAGAAATGGAAACAGAAAATAAGAAGAAACAAAAAACCCAGCACCAACGGTGTAACCAATACGTTACATTTATTTTATCGCCCTTTATCGGTATTGTATTCTTGTCTGAATACACAGTTTAGAGCATTTGTGTATTGTAGCGCTTTGATGAATATGATACAGTGTATAGTATCTATTGAAACAATACATGCTCCATAAAAATTGAGTATTGTATTGCGATATCAATACAATACCAATCCAGTACTGGTGGTAACGTTGCATTGAAAGGAGGAAAGAAGAAATTACAAGCTGTATGAATTGTGAGACAAAAAAAAACTTGCTTTTACATTGCACAAATGATGCGTAATGAACGTTGATCAATTCATTCAATGGCTAAGGGCCGAGAGGAATTGTCACCAATGACAGCCTTCTTTGGTTTACTTTCTTGTATATCTTCCATGAGTTGTGAGACAATGGCTTGAGCCGATTCAAACTCGCTGTCGGCCTTGAATCCTTCCTGTAGCCATCGATGTGAACTAACACATCGTTCAATTGTCCTGACGGCCAAACGACCAAGGTCTCGCCCACATATGTCAGCCGCAGCTGAAAAACATCGTTCAACACTTGCTGAAGTTGAACAACAAGCTAAGAAATCCTTTGCTAGAGAGGATAGAACCGGGAATTCCAGATGGTGTTCCTGGTTGGAGGTCAAAGCTCTGGTCAGATCAATTAAAATCAAAATGGAAATGTAGAAATATGTAACACACCTTCCACCATTTAAGCAATTGGCCTGCTTGGGAGGCGGCAAGCTTGTATTTACCCAAAAGGTATATGCTCAATTCATCAAGGTGGGTGGAGGCGGACGCATCAGGGAGGAAGTCCACCTCGGCAACCGTTTGATGATGATGAATTGCTTTGGCTTGATTTCTGGTTTTGTCAAATTCATAAGCCAAAGAATTCACTACATTGGCCTTGGCTTTGATATCAGCATGTCGTTGAGTAAAATGCTTATTGAGTAATGCTTGTGCCCAAAAGTAATGACTAGGGAACCAGGCTCTGAAAATTGATAATCGGAAAGCGGGGCTGAGGGCTGTTGCAAGAACAATCACGTCGCACTTCAATGCCTCTGTCAGATACGTTTTAGTTTTTGCAATCATTTTTTCAATCATATTCTTGATTTCGGTTTCCGAGGTTGTTTGGTGTTTGTTCTTGAGGTAATTGATTATATGCTTTTATCCCGAGAGCATCTGACATGCAGATGAGGTGTCGCCCTCCATCTTCTTTGTAATATAATAGAATTCCTGAATGAGTTTTAGTCAGCCTTTGTGCATACTAAAGCAACCAATCAAATAATAAATTAATGTGCTCACACCAATGATGTCGTTCAGCTTTTTGACAAGTTCCCAGTCAGCTCGGGATATCTCGTGTTTATTGAAGAAATCTTTTCCTCTATCTCTTCCTTGACAATCCTTCTCATTTTCGATTAGTCTGTTGATAACATTACAAGCCTGATACCCGCAATTTTGACTTTCAAACTTGATGTTCCATTGTATCCCATACCCTGCAATAAGGGTTGGGCCATGGTATTCAAGCTTCTTGCTCCACACATCAAAATCAGATCGTTTGGCTGCTGAAGATGTAATTTGTCAAATGAAAAAGTCAACCTGGATTAGAAACAACAGTGCGTAAAGAAGCAAAGGTTGAGCCTCAAGATGAACACATACGCATATGTAATTATAAGGAATGAATTACATACTTTTTTAAATACTTGGGCGGTATGGTTCTTTGACTTGTACATGGTCTCCTCAGATACATTTTCCATGTCGCTGTTGCAGTGGTCTTGTTCATCAGCTTCATCCAGATCCAAACCAATCTCATCATCCAAAGCAAATTTGTCATTCTCTTCTGCGTTGACAATTCCCTCAGACTGCTCACAAATTGAAGCAAGTCCAGGAACATAGCCAAGAGTACTATTCTTTGTCTTTGTTATGCCGTCAGATGATACCTCCAGTGCTTTGGGTCCAGCGTTCAAGATGAGTGCAACCTTGTGACAAAAGCAACGGATATGATTTTGGCTGATGCAAAGTCGGAATCCAGTTTTCTTGTAGATCAGTTGGTTGACTTTGGCAGCCATGGTCCCATTATTAGACCCTGAGTCAGTTGTCTGGGCTATGACGTGCTGTTAATGAAGATCTATTGTTAATTTATATAGAAATGGAATGATAATTTAATAAGATGAACGCTATGCTTATCTTTTCATGGATTGATGACTTGAAGATTATGTTTGCAAAAGGCACCGCAAGATACTTGCCCTTATGGGTCCACGAGATGTACTTCATCAAAAGGTGACAAATGTGGAAAGTCCAATTGGTACCAAAATAAGCAGCCGATATGCCCATGAAGGCATGTCAGTTGCCTTGAGTTGTCCAAACATCATGTATCAGCGTGATTTTTGACTGGATTGACTTGAAAAACAATGAAAATTGTACAATTGATTGTCAGATGAGGTGTTCTTATTCAATTGATAGGCACACCCAATCAGCAAGGCTTACTTTGAGATTGTTCATGACTTTTGTTTTCAAATTCAGATACAGCCTATGGGCTTCGGAAGCTGCCCAAGCACGAGAATAGAGCCAAGCACCTCGCCGAGAATAGTTAAAAGCCACACCAAGAAGGAATTCTTTGATTCACATCCAGGGTAAGGAGGATCAAACCAGCCACATCACAAGAATCTGGTTGAGAGTCTTGATATCAAAAACAATCTTGTCAACAAACCTTGCCATGATACCGGCTTGCTGAGTCTTTTTTTGGGCTTCAATTTCCTTGATTGTCACCGGAAGATTGGCACCGGCACTGATTGCGTCCGTCCTTCCAGGGCATGCTGATCGGTTTTTGTCGCCATCACGGTGCTTGAACAAGTTGGCCCTGGCTCCCACGGCCCGCTTATAGGAGTTGTCGCACCATCTGCATTTGTATAACATTGGAGTGCCGCTTGTCTGAAAATAACCATTGAATGGCAATCAGGACATTGCATTTGAGAATGAGTAAGGAACTGAAATATAAACTTGGCCTTTTGAAAGTACCGGTTTATGAAAGTACTCCTCTACGACGTCCATGGCATCAACTCGCTTTCCTCTGGTTTTCTTCTTGGCCTTTAAGTTCTTGTCATCGGAATCTTGTGTGAGATCCATGATAGCCGGACTGGTATCTGAATTGGATCCAGGATCTTCCTCAGACTCAGAGTTTGGGTTGTCAGCAACAATCAATTTTTTTCTCTTAGATTTTTTGGCCGCCTTGACAGCAGAGCTTGAGACACGGGTTCATTTTTTATTGTTTTTCACTCTGACTTGCCGAGTGGGAGAGGGGGATCCCCTGCCATCAGAGGATCTATTGTTGGCAGAGGAATGTTTCTGCACTTCTTTCACCAAAGAGCACCAAGTGTCATTACTGGGTCGTATAAAATTAGCATGTGTTTTCACAGGGGTTATCAACCTGGTTGATTGGCGGGGTTTTGGGGCGGATTCAGTGTTGTTTGGACTCGGAGACCCAGAAGAAGCGATTTTAATTTTGAACTTTGAGAAGATTTAGCTGTACGGGAGTTGGAATGGGATTTGTGCAGGTATAGTGATATTTTTCCGGGATAGCTGGATTGGGATGTAATGGATCTTTTCAAACCGTGTAAAGTAAATGGTAGCTGATGGTAAACCTCAAAGAAATGTGGAGCAACATACTATTTATAAGGTACAAACACCTTGCAAGTGAGAAATAAAGAGAGCTTTGTAGAACAAAAAGTGTGGATAGTAGACAGTTTGATAAGAAAGGGATCAGGGTTGTCAGGGCAATCATCAGGGAGGGAGGAAATGCAAAGCAACAAGAATAACAGGGAGAAGGTAGAGCAAAAGGAAGGAAAAAGATCATACATTAAAATGTATTTTTTGGTTTTTCCCACTGCTAGCAAGTTGCAACCAATACACAGGAATACATATTTTATTTGCTGGTATACTATCTGTATTGTATTGGTTGTCGCAATACACAAAAATCAGCAAGCCGGTATTGTAACACTCTCAGAATCCAGGATACCAGAAATACCATGTATTGTATTGCTCTATGAATGCAATACCAATACAGATATTGCCTATGTATTTCGATAGAATACCAGCCAATACAGATACTTCTAAAGGTATTGGTTACACCATTGCCAGCACCCAACCATCAAGAAAGAAGTCAAAACACAAATTCAACCCTCTAGAAAAACCCCCTTGAAGAAAGAAGACCCCAAAGAGAAGAAGAAGGTAAAATTCAGTGTTCCAGATGACAAGAAGGATGAAAGTGTTCAGACAAAGAGTACCCAGCCAGTTTGATCAAGAAAGCCTCCAACTAAAAACTCAGCGCGTCCCAAATCACTTCCAGAAGCTCCCCATTCCCTTTCTTATTATTCTCACCATCTCCCCAGTTTGATTATTGAACACATTGAAAAGCTTTTGAACCCCAAATCAGATGGCCATTGCAGATTTTGAGCAGTCTCTTCTATTTGACATCAAGATCAAGATCAATGGCCGAAAATCCAAGAAGAAGTTGCCCATCAAATCTCCAGCAAGAAAGAACATTATGAAGATAACTGAACTGTCCTGAATGTTGAAGCAGCCCTCAACCACATCAAGTTTTCAGTTCCTGAAGATGAAGAAGACCAATCCTGCGGTGCAAGAAACTGGATGTCCCTTCCAAGTACCGGTTATGCTCTTGCTGATCTTTATCAAAGGCCTTTGTTCTTTTTTTCTAAATCTTGGTCTGAAACCATGCTCCCATCTTTTTCACCTCCAAACGACAAAACCCCTTTCTTCATTGCTCTATTAGGCAATCATATCATGGTTCTTGAGCTTAAAAACCCCTCCCTCTTTCCAGCTCATCAACTAGCTGCAGAATGGACCAGATATGTATCTCAAGAAGCCTTAGCTTGGAAAGATAAATATGATGATTGTTTTAAATTGACTCAAGAATTAAAGAAGATAGATCCAATAGAATGTTTTATTAGATCATGTTTTTCTTTTAATTTTCTGGAAATTTTTGTTACCTACCTTGTTTTTCTTTTACTACTTCTTCCTGCTACAAAATGTGATGGTTTTTTTTTGCTTTTGCATTGGAAGTATGAGATATTGCATTGGAAGTATGAGATATTTGTTGCTTTGTTTGGAACACAAATCATGAAGCAGAAGAAAAAGAAAGAGGGGAGTTATTCTCTGATTGAAAATTAAATGTAAGAGATATGTTCATTGGGTCTGATAAAAAAATTCAAATAAATGTAGTAACAACCAGCACCTTGTCAAAATACTTCATTTTTCATTATAGCATGCTTCATGGTAAATTAAATGAATCTTGATGTTACAGGTGTTTTTAATTCTCTTTTTGGCTTTTTTATCATATAACATATGTGGTGTAATGATGTGTAGAAATGGATGAGAAAAATGAATCACCATTTCAGCCAAATTGAATCAACGACCCCCTGCGCACAGATCAAATTTGTATTGGCAACCCCCATTTGGGGGGTCTGACCAATTTCCCCAATCTGGAAGAGTATTGGACGTCACAAATTTGCTGCCACGATGTCCCCAAATAATTGGGGGTCATTCCTTCAAATAATGGGGGTTGGTGATCCAATTCCCTATGAAGTAAGTGTAGTGAATACTTTTCTGTTATTCTCCCAACTTTTATCAAAAAGGAATAGCATCAAATTGCTTCCACTGGTGATTTGAATTGATCTTGATTACTTTATCCAGGATTGAATGTGTGGATCTTAGGCTTTTTTCAGAACATATACTTTCTAACTGTTGGTTGAACCTCATATTGCTCTGGAAAAAATTGAAAAGTAAAGAACTCAAATATATTTGTTTTTCAAAAATGAGGGTGAATAACAGCACAAATAGAGAAGAACGTGAAACTGGAGCAAGAGAAAGAGAGTTGGAAAGATGAGCAAATTCTCAAAAAATGAACCAGAATGATAATGGATCTCTATTTCCAACCAATTTGGTGTTGGGACATGAAAAAAGTGACTAATGAAACAAAGAGAGCAGAATTTAAACCTAACAGAAAACACAATGGAAATGAGATACAGACAGAAGGAGGAGAATGGGCTGACAAAGAGCTGGAGAAACAGAAAGAAAGCTGGCAAGATGTGTGAGTATAGAACAATGAACCAGAATGATTGTGGGTGAAGAAAAAAAGCATAGCACACTGATCTGTAAAATCATCCAGGTTTAGGTTTCAAGATTTAAATATCTCACTCTTCCCTACCAAGATGTAGGCTACAGCTGGGGGAAAGTTATTTTCTCAAACCTTGAGCTCAAAAGAATGAACTCCTTGAAAGTCATAAAAGGGAAATAACATAACTAATTTGAATTCTAAAACATTACATCTACAACAATTCTTTTACTTGAAGAATTGAGGTATAATTATATTGAATTCCACATTGTGCCCCCTTTGACTTTTAACTCCCCCAAGACCCCAAAATTGGGGGCTATGCCCTTGTATGGAATAACCATTTGTTGATGAGATCATAAAATATGGAATTTGATAGTGTGACATGAGAATCAAACCTGTGGATAGGGATTCATAGCATGGTTTTAGCCAACAACAAACATCATAAACCTGTGCTACAAAATCAAAATTGCAGAACATCCAGAATGCCTTCAATTACAAAATCAAGAAATAACCCATCAAGGGTTTGGGTTTGGGTTTGGGTGCCAATCAACCTGTTGAATTCTAGTTTTACAATTTATCCAGGCCAAGAAAATCATGTGAACATGCTCTTTGAGGTATATATCTTGAGAAACAAGAGATTGGGAAGTTCTATCTCCCTATATGTTCTGTTTGATATAAATAAAACATAGTGCAAGTATGGAATCCTAAATAGAATCTCTGCAAAGAAATGGAGTACATGAACTGGTCTGCATTCCCTGTTTCTTCAGCTGAATTCAAAACGATGCCGGCTGGTTCTAGTTTTTGCCATACTCAATGATGAAACTAACCCACTCCAAGATTCTGTAAGTTATGGTATTTTCAACCTCAAAAATTGGGGGTATCAAATATAGGCATATCCACACTCATGTAATTGACTGGTTTTCAGAAATCCACCATTTTTAAAAGATGTTGGTTGCGCATCAATCACTTTTTTGGATCCATTGTTGAAGAAAAAGATTTTTGGATAATTGACTGGTTTCTAATGGTGGATTTGGTATATTTGATACCCCCTAATAATAAAATAAAAAGTAAACAATGTTGATTTTTTTTTCTTGGCTTCAAGTGGGATTACCTCTCATAAAAACAGAAATGTCCATCTGAAAATAAAAGTAAAAAGTTGGATGACTTCCCATTGCCTGAAATTCTGAATGTACAAGGTCTAATTCCACATTTCAAACCTTGTTTGGTGGTGAAAATCAATGACATTCAGGTTCTCACCACCAAAAAAGGTTTGGAATCTGGCTTTGGAAGCTGGGTCAAATTTGAAAATTCAAGTGGCAACCCCACAGGAAGTCCTCAAAGAGTTTTGTATTTTTTTCTGAATGAATTTATGCTCAAGGTTAGCTTTACTTCCACTAAACAGAAGGATAGTCAAAAATTCATTCTAATCCTCAGATCATCATATGAATTGTCCAATTAGAAAATTCATGGCTGGTAGTCAAAAAAATGAATGGTGAAAGACAACTAGACCCATAATTATAATACCAAAAAGCTGATTCACTTGAAAGTATAATTCATTCTAGGTGGAGCTTCAGATCATGAAAGATCTTTTCAAATCCTTCTTGAGTCACCATCTGCATGAGAGTGTGTTCTTCCCTTGTGATTTTGGCAGAAGATTTCATACCCCAGCGTATGTCAGCCCACGCAATTCCCCCCTGTTTCATGATCTTCTTGAGGTTATCTTCCGTCTGATAAATCCCCAGTTTGGAATAAATGAGCTTTTTGTCCCCAATCTCATGATACTCTCGCAATCGTCCCCATGGTTCTATAAATTGAAACTGGAAATGATCTGGTTCTGTTGGGTCTTTTATGGCGATCGTTTCAGGAAGTTGAAAGTAAGTCAGCTGTGAAAGCTATGTCAGTGACTAGGATAGTTGCAAAGGACTGACTACTCAGCACACGCATAAAAGTCTTATGTAAATCCATGTCCTCTATGATGTCCAGTGCTATCCTCAATTCATGATGACCACCGCAATACTTGGCCATTTTAAATTCACGCTTCCTAATCTTTCTTTGCAATGCTTTATAAATCATCTCATCATCTTGTGTAGCTTTTGAAAAACCTCTTAGTCGTTCCAATCTGGCCACCATGGCGAAATCCATTTGGATTCTCTTGAGTTGCCAAAAAAAATTGTATCGTCCAGGAACTTTGGAAACCAGTCTTCTGCATCGGGGTTTCGGCTTGAATGCTAATTTCACCCATGGTTCCAAAATGTTCTTGGGCCCCATGATCCCAAAAATCCTGCTGAGATACTTTTGATCTTCTGGTAAGAAATCCCGAATAGCTGCGTGTTCATAAGTCAGCCATCGGAAGAGAAAATATATATGGCTTTCACAAACTCACTCTTTCGATCCTCAGCTAAGGCCTCGGCGTAAGAAGGGATCAGCTTTCCTCCAAGAACTCGAACAGGATCTGAACCCGGTTCGGCGTTCCGAATGATGGGTCTGATGTTGATGGAAATGCGTTCATAATTACGAGCGATGCGCTGTTCAGCCACGCTCAATTCATCGAAAGCATACTTCAATTTGTAAATAGAGTCCTTCAGCTTAGCCTCCAAACCTCGACCCAAGCGTTGGCCCTCATATTCTTCATTAAGATGGTTCTTAATAATATCTTTCGCAAGTTGGTCAATGACTGTGGGTTCAAGACCGAGTTTATTTCTAATTGATTGGAAGAAGGCTTGAATTCTTTGTATAACCTTGGAGAATATGCATCCCAATTTTGCCCGAATCGGAGCTGTTTGGAAGGTAGTTGTCAATTTTTGTACAAGGTCATTCTACGTGCGCAGAAGCAGAGATAAAGAAACTAATGATGCTGCAGGAGATAGAGAAATAATTACCTGGCCATGATGTCATTAGATTCAGCCCAGATTTAAGCCCATCGATTGATTTCTCTATGATGCCCCTGGCTGGTGTCTCTTCCCTTACAGGCGTTGAAGACAAGCTGATTTGCTCCAGACCTTTGAGTGCGTTGATAGATTCAGGAAAAGCCGAGACTTGAGTTCTAGCCTCCTCCGCCAAGTCTGCCCCCATCTCCACGTGCAGCGTATGTGAGGCTGAGAGTGAATGTGAGGAGTGAGCACTGCGTATTACTAGGCAGACAAAAAACAAGTGAAAGGGGTGGGCTGAGATCATGATCTTCATCTCTAATCAAAATAAAACGAGTGGTCTGTGTTATGCAGTTGTGAAGTGCATGAGTGAGAAGGCATGCATCCAGACCACTAACTATATAGTATATACTGCGGCTGGTAGTAGTGAGACCGAAGGAGATCACAGTTACGGCATTACAGTTGGTTCTATCGAAGGAAACAAGAAAAACAGGACAGGGGGGCCGGCAGATGTATTGTTCGTAGTACTGAAGATCCGAGGATGCTGAATCCCCTGGTGTATATCAGTTGGTGCCTGCACTAGCAGCCTCTGCCTCTTATGGCCCGAGAAGCCAGCCAGCTTAACTTCAGCGAGAGCGGGCTGTGTATCGATGGCGAGTGAAATATACAAACTTTCGAACTCGGTCTTAAATGCCGCAAAGCTTCAATAAATCTGTTGGGGCGACGTCATCGCCCGCTGACGGTGGTCATCCTGATCAAAGGAGGCAGTCGACCCGGCTTTTCTGAACACTTGCGAGCTGGCATGTTTCTTTTCTATGTAGCAACTCCGGTATCCGTACTAGCATACATACGATTACATAAAGCTCACAATACCAAACAACAGATATCCGTCAAACTGTAAGAGAGGAAATGTACCTGTGCTCGGATATCGGTGTGGGCTACGACGACTCTATGAAACATGTGTGCTGTATAGCATTGATTGCTATGTAGATAGCCGCACAAATATGACATTGAATTATATCAAAGACCAATACATTTACAACAGAACGCAGTAAGATAGTGAAGGGTATGACCGTGGAGGTTCAGTCGTCGATTACGATCACTTCGTTTGGAGATTTAGGGCGACTGAGCGAATGGCCTTGTCCAGAAAAGGCGGGCTGGCCAGCTTGAGATGAGGATGATGATCCTTGCGCCTGCGCCTCAGCATCGGCAATCAACCTCGACCTCCCAGATAAGGTGTTGCCGCTACTGGAGACGTTGGCAAAGGGGGCCACAGGCACGGCGGAACTTTCCCCATCAGCTTTGGCTGGTTCATACGGCTTGACATTGAACCCAAAGAAAAGCTGCGGCAAAAAAAAAAAAAAAGGAAAGCATAGGTCTGTCAGAAGAAGGATAATATACATGCAGGATTTCCAAGACGTTAAAAGGCGTGCTATGGCTTACCGTCCCAAATGGCAATTCCAATTTAGCCGGTACTTGTCTGTCACCAATTTGAGTGTCCGCGGTGACGATGCGTTGAACATCGGTGCGGAAGATCTTGGAACTCGAATCGACTTGTTCGATTTTTTTCTTCTGGACACCTTTCCCCTTGACGATTTTCCCGCCCATCGTGCGACCGCCCCCTCTGAAAGCTTCCCAACCAGCTGTGCCACCAGGGGCATGAGGAGCTCCTGGTGCTTTGGCTGCGCTTCCGCGAGCATCAACCGATTGGGTACCTGAGGTATCGATGTTGAGTTTCGAAGCCATCGTCGGCGGTGGAGCCCTTGGGACCGGAGTCGGTTCCACGTATCCCAGTGGGGGCGCAAAATCAACCTGAAAAAAAAGTGAAATAGAACTCGAGTCATTAGTAACTCGATTTATGAAGTATTGAAAGTAGATTTGGAAGTCGGTGATCATGTACTCACTTCCAGATCGGTTTCAAAAATGCTGACGCCCGGGGCGTCATCAGGCTTGAGCTCCATGATCAAAATTTCAAACGTCATCATGTTGTGATAGATTTCAATGATATCCCCTTTGGTAAGACAGGAGAAATTCCGCAGAGCAGTCTCCAGTCTGCCCGTTACAATTTGACCAAACAAAGAAAAAGAAAAAAAGGATAAGTCAATTGAACAAGATCTGGTTTGATGTATATTTGCAATACTGACACAGCTTTATGATCACCCAGTTCTAGGAACAGAGTACTTTGAGCTTGCACCTTGGCGAATTTTCCTTTGGGTAAGCGTGCGCCTGTGAGCTTAATCGGATCGCCTTCGTTCAACTCCAAACGAGTCATCATCTAAACAAGACCGATATCCGTAACAAATCAGCAACCCAAGCACTGCTGATTCCAACAAAGCAAGATGACCAACCCATTGAGGTAAGTGGACGGTTCCTGGATCGGCGATGAATTCCAAGACTCCACAGTGGGTAAAAAGATCTCTTTTGCTCGGGGAAGAGTTCCGAATCTCGAACATGAAAGGCGATTCCATATCCATTTCCGTTAGTTGAACGAGGGCATCTTGTGGCATGATTACTGAGGAGGGTAAAAAACATGGTTAGTGATGAACTTGAAATCGATAAGACGGAAAGGAGTGAAGGATAGCCCGAATAGACGCTTACTTTTTCCACCGTGCATGACGTTGCTTCTTCCACCAGTCCGTTCACCGCGACCCTGTTTGATTTCCAGTATGGCGGTGGAGTAAGCCTTGTAAGTTTTCGAGAAGGCTCTTGCGGGAGGTCTCATAGTTGGGTGGCCGCCGAAGCCCATCATGTGGTTTCCGAGGTGAGGCCAGTCGTTGTGCATCCCGCCGAATCCTCGCTCCACATTACGGTTGAATGAGTTCAGCATGCCCCCAAAGCCGTCGCCCATCCTCTCTAGGTTGTTGTAGTGGTTCGGCTGCGCTGGTGGGTCCACATCCTCTTCCGCTTCGAACATGTGTTCCTCGTCGTCGTAGTAGTCGTCCATCTCGTGTGTGAGTAGTGCTGGTTCGATGGTTGTCTCTTGACCGTCTGCTGTGATGCTCATGGCAGTGGAGTGCGTGGCTGAAGTGACACCCCCGTGGTGCGAAACGGGTTTTGCACGCTGGTCCAAAACTCACTGCTCCGCATACACCCATAAACTGGCCTATCTCACTATATAATAATCAATCCCTATGTTACATGCATTCCCATTTCTTCTCATAATATTTCGGCATCATGCCGCGTATTGTTCAAGTCAATCATGTATCTGTTGAGGACCCAAAGCATCCTTTTTTGGTTGAAAATCATCAGGCTTCCACAACCTCTGGTCACCTGGTGTCTCCCTGCTGTGGTACAATTTGCTTTCTCAATTTTTGTCTTATCATTTCTCTCCCTCCTATCATATATATTCCAAAATCCCTCTACCTGTTAGTTCTGTTATGATTACAGTGTGAACCATCTTTATTGGCATCAGGCATCCAAACTATAGAGTTGTCTCCCATTGGATAGGACCTCTACATAGCCACATGTGGGACTTGATCAACAATTGGAGCGGCCAGTTTTGCCTTCAACAGATTAAAATTTAGAATCTATGTTGTGAGTTCAAATCCTGATTGTATGTAACACACCATGTCCCCCTCACTTGCCACCAAGGTTGTTATGTTGTTAAACATCCAGAAGAGAAAAAAAATCCATTCTAACGCAACATATGACCATGAAAGCGGAAAAACTTCAGCCTTCCAGCATACAGAATGTAATTATAATTGCATTCCATCCTGCAGCTTTTACATGCTGTGTCCATAAACAAATTGCATCAGAAGTGATAATCCATCACCATGAAAAAAACAATGATCACTTGATTCCAAGTGACATGTGGCTAGGTTCAGAAAGTCAACCAGTATCTATCCAGGGCAGCAATGTTTCAGCCCCTTGCAGCACACAAAGGCACCATTGTAATTGGGCTGATCTACAAACAGAGCTACACCAGAGCAGGGATCAATGTTATGTGATGTCACTTGATATCAAGTGACAATTGTTTTTTCATGGTGCATGATCTCTCCTGTGACATGAGAAGTCAATTTTCTGATGGGTATAACTGAGGCTTAGATTCCTGGTATTTTTGATATTAAAATCACCTACTCTTCCTGTCTTATGGAATTATTGGGTCTTAGTACAGCCTTTTTATTTTTGTTTTTGGGGGAAAAAATACAGACAGTATCTGCAGGAAACTATAATTCTCAAGTCAAAGGCAGATATATTGGAAATAAGAGGACTTCCCTTGGGGGGGGGTTTCTAAATTGGAGGACTTCCCATATTGGAGTTGGATATTCAAATCTGACCTTTCCAAAACCAGATTCCAAACCTATTAATTTGGTGGTGGGAACCCAAATGAAATTTGGAATTGGAGCATGCAAATTTGGAATTTCAAGCAACAGGAAGTCCTCCATTTACAGGATCTAAAAACTAAAATTGACAAAATCTCCAAACTAGATTTTTGAGCAAAATTCACAACAGGTCAGGTTTTTTTTTGCAGCATGAACACCGGCAAGTGTTTTGAGTGTACACATGTGTTTTTTGAGCTCAAAATTTCTCACATTATTTAGATATGTAATTTGAGCCTGTATTTATGCACAAACATAAAGATGGCAAACAGAAGTAAGTCCTCAATGATTTGCAAAATCCATCATTTTCTTTCAGAGATTTGATTGTCCCAACACCAAAAAGAATGACATGCCATTGTTTTCAAGTCTATGTACAAAGTTCTATCTACAACTATCTATCTATGTACTTTTAGGATCTATGGAGTTCAGAATGGAGTCCAGAGGAGTGTTACGTATTAGTATAGTCATTGAGCATTTGTTCCGCCGTTTGCAGGGTTGATGTGCGGCCATTCTTGGGGGCTGCAGCTGCGGCATCCGGCCCAGTGTATGTTACACGTTCCGCCGTCGCTGGGGTAGAGGTTTTCGCAAGTTGGGCACTTTCGTATAGTGACAGTGAATACTGTGGCACATCGGTGTTTACATCTCATCTTTCCCTCACATCGCGATGTCAAGGTCGAAGTTACGACCGTCTGGGTACCGCATGTTTCGCATAGAAGGATGCCCACTACGCCCATGATGACCGTCGCAAGGAGAGTGAACATGACTAGAGGCGAAATCGTTTGCAGTTTCATCTTGCGTGGGGGGGGGGGGGGGGTTAGATATAAACGAGTGTAGAGGTGAGTTTCGAACGTGCGTTCTTGAGATGCTCGGGGGTTCCTGTGTGACTGTTGTGACTGGTGTTCGGCTGGTGGAAGTTGAGGAGAATACCGAGTCAGTCACTGCGGATGTTTTGACAGGCATGTTGGTGGGATCTGGTCGACAATGCAGCCGCTTCCTGGCGGCTATGTACCCCCACCCCACAGCTGAGTTGACGACACTGTCAAGCGGAACACATTCGAGGCTATTCGAGGAGTGCAAAAGACTTCTCGAGGCAAGAAAAGGAAAGCCAGAACGTCAATATCCATTATGTGGCCTCAGTCCTATCGCCGCAGAACGAGCCCGCCTCGTGGTAGTACTGATTTGTATCTTAGCAGCTCGTGTATGCACGGTGCTTTTCTCTCTTCTATGGAGATGATATTCTTCTTATCGCTTCTCAGCTCTTTCTTCATCACGACATGCAAAAAAAGGAAGGTAGATTGGGCGAGGGTAACACATCCGCGTGAAGCTTTAGAGATTGGGGTCGTATTGCTAGCATTCACTTTTCCTTCGAAGCTTTTGTGTGTGTATACAAAAAAAAAAAAAAAAAAGGAAGAGAATTCAAGACTATGATCACAACGAAAAGGAAAAGAGACAAGGAGGGGAGCTTTTTCCCCCTCTTTTGTGTATAAACAATCAAGACCTACCAAAAAAAGAAAAAGAAAAAAAGAAATAAGACATTCATATGATCAAGCCAAAAAAGAAAGGAGATGTGGGCGATTTGTGGGATGGCCAAGCCAGACAACCTGCAAAGTAAACACAAAGAAAGGCGGTATGTATGCATATTTAGATAGATATATAGATAGGTAGATACAGATATATCGACGTCATCCAGCATGGTGATTGGTGTTCAAACCCTGGAATAAAATAGGAACGGGGATAGGAGGTCAGAAAAAAAAGCAGCTAGAGGGATGAGGTAAAGCGAGACGAGAGCACGGACCTGTTGCCGCTCCCAAAGTAAGCTTTGAGCCCGGTGGTAGCGAATTCGCTCTTAGCCTGGTCGAAGGTGTGACCCTTATCGTGCCAATGCTTCCACACGGCCTTCCACATCCACGCGTTTCCCAGAGCCAGGAGCGCCCATCCCGCGGTGGCAATCACCCCGAACACGCCCGTGATGATGCTCCCCCTGCCAAACGCTGCAATCGTGTTGATCAGCCCCGCTGACCCTGTCCCTGGAATCCCTATCAACATGTAGAAGCAGAACGCCACGTGGAAGCCGCCGAAAACTGCCAACGACCATGCGCAGAGAAGCATTATAATGAATCAGTCATTTCGTGAGGAACCGAAGCCAGTTAAGGCAACAGCCATGGTGGACATACCAAAGTAGAGCAGATAGAAGATGGACTAGAAACGAAAGCAGATGTCGGATAAGATTTCCATCGACAAACGGAATAATTCTCAAAAAAGTTACTGACGTGTTCTTTGGCATAAGCGTTGTACACAGGCCTAATGCAAAGTGAAAGAAGTGAATGTTTAGCTCAGTTGGGTTTACAAAATCCGGGGGCTTTGTCCTGTAAAGACTTCTGCTATCAAGTCAATAAGGGACTAAAAAGAAGAAAATGTCGCACCTGTACCACAGCAGAAAGGATAATAGTGTGATGACTGGATAGAAACGAGCAATGGCATGAGCGGGAAGTGACATTTATCTTTATTTTTGGCGTGGTGCGTCTTGAGAGGAGAGACGGACCGGGGAGGTAAAAGATGCCGGATCCTAGATCCGCACCGCCATTGGATGCTCCGCTTGTCAGAAGAAAGATTGAAGTGACCATGTTCCAGCCGAGCACCATGACGAGGAAGAGCCATCCGCGATAGATTGTGGTCACATCGGCACGCTTCTCGATTGGAATTTCTTCGTTGATGTCGTGAAAGAACAGAGGATAACTGTGGGGTGTCGGTTATGTGGTATTGTTGGGGGAGATGATGGGGTTAATATAGTCATGCACAAAGAGTGTAGTGTGATAAATGGGAGCAGTGTGGGATGGGGGTAGTATGTAAGGGGGACGACGGACAATGGGGGCCAATTATTTTTGCCATAGTTTTTGACGTGTTCTTCTCGTGAGCCGAGGTGACGTTCGCGCTGTTCGAGCTCGGCCTCCTTGCGTTTGATTTCGGCCAACCGAGCGGCCGTGTCGTCGCTTCGCCCACTGACCACCGTTGTAGAGGAGGCCCCGGGCGTAGGATGGTGGGGTGAAGAATCCAGGTCGTAGCCGCTGTTCTCTTGGTAGGCTGCATGCGACCCTAGCGCGCCCTGGACACTCGGGTCTTCGAACGGATTGGCATCCAGTCCATGATGCTGCGCCACTGGATCCTGGAACGGATTTTCGTGATGGCCTGCATGTGCCCATAGAAAGGAGGTTTTTTTTTTTTTTTTTTTTCGCGATTAATATCTTGAGAAAGTTGACCCATTTGAGCTATTGTGTATGAGTCTGTGGTACTGACCTGCCATGTGTTGTTACCAAACGAGGTGAGCTTGGTATGGATGGTATCTTCTGACTGGGAATGGTAGTTTTCTGATGGTGAGGCGGGGGGTGAGTGATTCTCTCGGTTGGCTGGAGTGGAGTGGATAGTGGTTGTTGTGGTTGTTGTGGTTGTTGTTGTGGATGTTTAATTTAGTTTTGTTTTGTTTTGTCGAGTGGATGATGAATTGGCAGTTCCTTGGAGAGGGCGCACTTGGCACAGCCACACTTGACACCCCATCACCATCCCTGTCCTGGCTCAGACATATCCTCCTCCGCAGCCCTCCGCAGCATGCATCATCGAGATTCATCATCCAGATCAATATTGATTGATGTCAACATTGCCTCATCCACTCATCACTCATCAACCTCACATTAATCCGGGATAAATACATAGTATCGAGAATGTGGCAGTACATGGCTTTGCCCTGGAGTAGCCCCTAGGCCTGAACGTAAATGTGACGGAGACTCTTCTGTAAGACCCCATAAATTATGAATATCAAGACACACCTGCTGATGCCATACATACACGTGCAGTACTTCTCACTTTTCATGACTGTATGTAGACTCTTTATCAATCTTCCCAAGCAATGGCAAGAAACATCAGAATAAGTGGCAAGACCTGCGAAAAAAAACACACACACACACACGAAAAGAGTGTGTAAAAGTTAAAACTATCAGAATTGATATTTTTGTTGCTATCACTGCAAATAATTGGGACCGGTGAATGCCCACTCAAAACTGATACAAGTTACAACAAGGACCTGCAAGTTCTCCATTTTTCATTCATCATCATCTTTCTCACATGACAATTCTATTCATCCTGAATTAATTTTTTTCTTCTTCTGTAAGTATTTCAACACTAAATTAATAGGAGATTGGTGGAAAAACTGCATATGATGGAAATTGGATATGCAAGTGATACAAATGGGTTTTTATTATGTTATAATCATTCTTTCAAACCCATTCTCAATACTTTTGCTAACCCTCTATAACTTCTATCCGATGCTTCAAGCTTTGAAAAAGAAGTGAGCCCTTAACTTTTGCCAGGGCATTGCATATGTACTTGAGAGATGGTTGGTGATTAGACCAAAGCACAGAGCAGTTGAACTGTAATATGTAGATCTTGGAATTCTCATAGTCCTACAACTGCAAGTCTACTCCAAAAGGATATAGACCCTATCCTATATCTCATGAGGTGTGGGTGTCAGGTAACTGAGTTGTTTAATGAATCATCATGGATGTCATGCCTATGGACTGCAAGTTTTCCCTGACCCTGGGTTGATTAAACATGCTATATCTTCTACAAAAGTTGCGCCATATGGTCAAGTTCTCTCGTTGTACCATATCTAGGACTGCGTACCAGATCTATTGCTCTCAAGTTACTTATTTTTCTCGTTAAGAAAGGTCTTTATATGTATATTTCAGGGTTTTATAAATGAAGCACATGTGAGTGTGTGGTGACCACTTTTCACTTTGTCTGATTCAGAACCAACCGCAAGATATCGGAGCGACTTTTCCCTTGAATTTCCACCTGGTTGGATTTCTGGTTCTGGATGGAGCCTGGTTCACGTGTACACAGATGAAAAAAAAAAATGCACGGGAGTAAGCAAGGTGGTATGTAAAATAGATGTACATTCTCATCAAAAGAAAGGGTTGACAAGATGAAGAAAATGTTGATGGATGGACCTACCGTCTTCCGCCTCTTCCGTCGTCCAAAAAGTGACGCTGGGTTTCGATTGCTCCGGACTGTACACCAGGGAGATGTCGACCTTAGGGTTCGACCAAACCAAAGGCCCAAGGCATAGCTTGATGAATTCATCTATTCCGCTGGATGAAGCGGTACGTCACAAAATCACAGAAGAGGGTTTGAGTCTTATTTCTATGGTTTGATATGGTAAGCTCAGAGTACTACTACCTTAGCTTTTCTTCTTTTTTCGGCGTGGGCTGCTGATCGAAAGAGGTGTCGCTGGAGGATGACGAGCTAGATTTCGAGTTGAATTGAGAGGGAGAGGTGGGTAGAGAGAAGATGATTTGATTCAAGCGACCCTGCCATCGTAAGGAGAGGTCCAAGTGATCGACCAGTTCGATCTTTTGAGATTGGGCGGACCCGCCGTTCAGTTTGGCTTGTTTCAGTTGGAGCATGATGTGCTTTTTCCCCCTCTTTCTCTCGAATTTGAACTGAGGATCCGGGGTGAAGTCAGTTCTTCTCTTCCGTCTCGATTTTGTGTCTGTATCCACACTGTTGAGTTCGCTGGCTTTTGACTTGTCATTCTCCCTTGCTCTCTGATCCGTGTAGTTTGAGGGTAGTTGGATGGCTTCGAGTTCTACTAATGAGAGAGATCGCTGATGGAGATCCTGCGCTAGCTCTTTGAACTTCTTTCCACTGGTACTTGGTGCTATTGTTTTGGGTGGTGCATCGACCGTAGCTTGTGGTTGATCGGGTAATCGTTGGCGAGCTGTCGAGTGAAACTGAGATCGCGAAAGGTAGAATGGTTTAGGAGAGGAGTGGTGGATGGTAGTCCGCAGGCAAGTGCGAGCAGTGAATCCGAGTGGGTTCATCCTGAGTGTGGCTGTTTTGCTCTTTCCTGCTGTCTGTCTGCTTCCTATTAGAATTTAGTATTGGTTGGCCTCCATGGGGGTGTTAGGGTCGAAGCTAGACCCCTTTTCTGGCTGCACAGATGGAAAGGGGCTCGCTCTGAACGAATGGCCCACAGTTTTGGTGCAAGACTCAGAACAAGTTGCAAACAAAGTGAGTTGAGTGCACATTCTTTTTATCATTTAAAGACGATGAAGCTGACCTGTTCTCTTTTTTTCCAGACCAAACTTTTCTTCCTTCCAGATGCAGTGATCAGGAACACTCTTGAACAAGGAACGGATATCCGACAATTCACCGCGTTTTAATTGGCTCTGGAGATAGATTCTGAAGAACGAATGACATGATCAGCAGTTTCTTCAAATGTAACATCTCTCAAACGTTCAATCAGATCACCAAAGGAAGACCTAGACCGAAGAGAATCCTACAAAGACCCTGGACGAAATACAATTTGAATCCTGATCAGATATCCCGACTTCAACAGCAGGGAAGCTTGCCCAAGATGGAGAAACGTGCAAGGCCATCAACCTCAAACCCAGCCATAAATCCTCCTGCCGAATTCGAAATCACCTTCCTCGGAACCTCTGCTGGTAAGAGGCCACCCCAGCATCGGTTTTTTTTTTTTTTTTTTTTTTTTTTTGTAATCCTGAATCTGAAATTTGTTGCATACGGTTGATTTAGGTAAACCAACTATTCACCGAAACCCTTCCTCATTGGCACTACGCATGGATGGGCAAATGTAAGATACAATCCACCCTTCATTGAATTACTTCGATCTTATTGTTAGTCTGAACATTTGTCACAGACTCCAATCGTGACCAACCTCATCAAATGCTGAATAAATTGCCGTTGAATTTATATAGCTGGATGTTCGACTGTGGAGAAGCAACGACTCATCAAATCATGCGCACTAATCTCAAGCCTAGCAACGTAACCAAGATTTTCATCACTCATCTTCATGGTCTGTCCTCCCCTTTATATAATCTATCATTCAAAAACCTCATGCACTGATTCCCCTCCACGCTGGGATGTCTTGTACTTGACCCATGTACCATCAGGTGATCATGTGCTGGGATTGATCAGCTTCCTTTCACATATCGGCGATCGAGCTGATGCTGACCTGACGAGCAAGAATCAGCATCCTTTTTGCGTAAGGTGTTGTATTTCCTAATTTGGTTTCCACGCCCTTCGTAAGAATTAATCCTGAAACCTGCAATCACAGGACCCTAACAATATGGTAGAAATCTACGGCCCATCCGGGATCCGTGAATTCGTGCGATCAACTCTTCGATTGACGAAAACGCATTCGCTCTTGAAGATTAAAATCAATGAGTTACTAATCAAGTCAAAGGATCAGGTCTTCACGCCCTCACTCAGTGACCCCACTGGGCCCGGGAGGCTATGGCACAACGAAGTATTAGGCCAAGATATTTGGTCGGATCAGAATGGACTTTGGAAAGATATCATCCAGATTAATCATTGCGGCGTAAGTGTCAGTGCCGCACCCATTCAACACACCAGTACGCCATCTCCATCTCTCTCCTTTGACCCTCTAGTCCAACTCAAATTGGTCTCTTCTTTGGCTAAGTTGACTGTGTAGGATATCTACTCACCGAAGCCAATAGGAGAGAGAAGTTTGACATGGCTCAACTCAATCCTATCCTTCAACGGCACGCAGATGAAATCAAGCAAATGGGATTCAAAGGTCAGGATCCTCTTTTCTTCGGGTGAGACTATAGGTCTAACCGCTAAGCTTTCATCATTTTCTCTGGGGATACCCTTCCGCAGTGTTACCAGCGATCCTCAGTCAGCTTGAGAAGACTCGAAAGCCGATCAATTTTTCGACCGGGGTGACCATCCACCCACCAAGCCTCTCGATTCGAGGCCGACGGATTATGATTCTCGGGGACACATGCGATCCGAGTGCGATGGCATATCTAAACGAGCAAGAAGAACCTCAGCTTCAACCGATTGACTTGCTGGTTCATGAAGCTACAGGCACGTCGGTGGCAGACGCACACGAGCTTAAGCAAGAAGAACTCCAGTCGGAGTCTCAAGTGGCAAGTAAAATGTATCAGAGAGGTCACTCCACCTCATTCATGGCTGGCCAGTTCGCCCATCGCGTCCGAGCCAAGCGATTAGTACTCAACCATCTTGGCGGAAAATTCCCTGCACCCCAAGCTTGCCTCTGTCCCAGCAATGCCTTCCCCTCTTCTTCTTCGCAACCATCCACTCCTCAGCTACCCGCGATCGCCGATCAAAACGGACTGAAAATTATACATGCTGGGCTGTGGAAGAAATTCGAAGAGACGGATGCTGCTCGGCAAGCGAAAGTACACGAGGAACTGGCGTGGTTGCAGGCTGTTGAAAAAGATGCACTGGATGGCTGGAGAAGCGCCTCACAGGATTCGCATTCACTTTCTCAAAGCAAACTTGTCAATCAATCACCCACTCCAGACCAAACGAATGAGTCGGAATGTTCATCTCCGGTACCTCGAGTTTCTGTTGCTTATGATTTCTTGCAAATCAAAGTGCCCAGGTCCGATTTGACAGGCTAGCCAACCTTCTACGCTCACTCTCTTCCCCCCCTCTTATTTCTTGGCTTTATGTGTTCTCTTCTTTTTACGTGTTTCTTCATCATCGTCTTGGCCGTAAGGAACCCCGTTCATGATACCTAACAGTTGATTGCAACTTCATATGAGGACATATATACATCATTGCACTCCCCGCTCACATTTCATGGACAACCCATCCATGACGACCTGACACCTCTGGTTTTTCTCATTTTGTGTACATGAATTGTTTGATGTCCCCAGGAAATTGATAGTAGCTGAAAAGCTTGCATTCTCCTACATATAAATAAATAGTAGGTGCACTGTTCTCTTTTCACCAGGAAACCACAATGTACAGGCCAGAACTTAGCTCAAAATTGGGCCACGTGTGTTTCCAACAGCCTCTGGAGACGCCCTGTGGGCGCAAGCATTTGCCAACTACAATTGCCAAACAGTTGACAGCATTGGCAGTACTGCATCCACCAACTACAAAAAGAAGCAGCCAAGTATGTACATATGTATATATTTATGTACTTAACATAGGAATAAGGTTATATCGATACAAATGTGCTGTGTGCTCCTGTATGATCAATATAAAAAGAGATGATTGAGGAAATGTGTTGTACATATTTACAGCCCTATTGGGATCGCTTGCGGATTTCGACCCAAATTTCGACCCAAATTTCGCACCTCTCACTTCAGCCACGGGCTGAAGTGAGGCCTGTATAACTCTGTATTCCTTCCTCAACATTCTAAATCCAACCACCCCCCGTCCGACCTGCCCCCGCCGAACAATCAAAATGGCCACCTGGAGTGAACCACCGGCCAACCACCAACCGTTCCTCGTATTCCTCGTATTCGATCCCAAACGACATCACAATACCCCCCCAAAAATATTTGCTAGTGAGTTTTAGCTTCCCTTCCTATCAATATTGGCCAACTGACACCTTTTTCTGCTTTTTTGGCCTTTCTCAGGCAAACCCCGATTTGCAGAAAGGATTGCCGCCAACGACCACGACCCCAGTCATCCCAAAAAAATCAGATTGGTGCGTTGAATTCTGTCATTCTTTTAGTTACATAGTTAGACCAACTGTATACTGACCGCCGCTGTTACCCTGGGCATTCAGATCATGCAGAGCTTTCAAAACCCAAACTCCCCTTTTGCCGGTCCCCCTCCACCACTCCCATTCCCCAATGCTCCCGGGGATTCGCAGGAATCGTACCTGGAACCATCCCAAATGGGGGGATCGGACGCTAGATCGGTCCGCCTTTTCTACGAGGAGCCTGCAACTGCTGAAGAGCATCGGCTCGCCGCCGCCGATTTGCAGTATAGGCTCTCCCACGGCCTCCTGTCCACCACGTCCTTCCCCGCCCATCATGCCAATTTGCCCCCACCTGGACACTTTGCTCCTTCACCTGGCCACCAACAAGTTCCTGGCCCGCCTGTGCCCTCTGGGGCGCCGCCTGTGCCATCGCCTGCAAGGAACCCAGCACCCCAAGGCCCCCCAGCTCATCATCCGAACCCACTAGCGCCAAATACGGATGCGATTTGATCGATTCATCTGGGCTATACGGTCTATATCCGCTTGGTAACCAACAAATTGGCTAAGGCACATGCCAGTCGTGCCCCCCCTGCTAACAAAGACTGGGTCAAGTCAGTTCCAAAGAGCCAGATCATCTGGGAGATCGGCATGAAGCACTGGACCTGGCAGAACTTCAAGTCAGCGGTGATCGACAAGCTCGATCATACAAAGCCCAACACTCACTTTGCTGCGCATCTCACGTCCCTTGATGAAGAGGGGAAATTGACGTGGTTTGGCATTCTCTCCCATCATCGCCTATTCGGGAAGAAATGCAACTTTGTGCTTGCGAACAACATGGATTTTGATGACTTTGCCGACGCAGTCCACATGAATCCGGCTAACCAGTGCACAATCAAGATCTTGATGCAAGACCCCCGAGTGGAAGCAAAATGGCGTGAGCTAGTAAGTGGTTCTGTTTACCCTCCGTTATTTTCTTCCTTTGCCAAACTGATTGCAACCCTTGCACAGGAGAAGGCTGAAACCGAGAATCTGGCCCTCACTTACGGAACTGGGGAGGAGCGCGAGAAATTGGAACGTGAGAAGACTCGCTTGGCTCATAACGTAAGGTTTCCATGTCTATCGCGGGGAGATTGGCTTGCTGACAGCCTCTTTTTCTGGCACAGCCCAAGGCCAACGTCACTGGCCTGGTGCGCAATGAGAAGGTCCAGGAAATCACCGACCACGTCTTGTCCAAGTACTCCTGTACTGCCGAAACTATGCGCATACGTGACCCCAAGGATTGCTTGAGGTCAATTCGCGTCACGCACAAGAACCTATGGATTTGAAGCCGCGCATTGCTCCACAAGGCTCCGGGGGTAGACCTTGATAATCCGCCAGACGACCCGGAAGAATTCCCGTCCGATGCGGTACGCGTGTGGACAAAAAAGGAAGATGAGGAGAGTTGGCTTGCGGCACGTGCCAAATGTCCGCCTGATACTGACAAAACCGGCAGTGCAAAATCAAGCAATCGAACCCCAAAATCAAAAACAACTAACCCAAAAACCCCCCAATCTAGCGAGCAAAAGTACACTCCGGCCCGCAGGTTGCCCAACGGTCGGATCATGCCCCCGCGGCTCATTCCTCAAAATGGGGGCGCAAAGAAGGACACTTTCCCCTCTGCCGACATCAGCTCCCATTCAAAGGCAGATAACACCTCCCCTCCCAAGTCTGATCGGTCCCCCTCCCCCGATGAATCCCTGGACACGGAGCAAGGCCAACGTCGATCCTCTGGCTCAAGAACTGGTGCAGACAGTTCCTCCAACCAAGAAGACAGCTTGCCATCCGCGCCCATCAAATGGGACAGTCCTGTGTCGGTCTTGGAGGCCCATCAAGATATCCCCAGCGGGGAATCATCCTCCGATATTGAGGTCCCAAAACCCAACTTGGATGTCCACCGCTCCCCGGCACGTAAGGTTGCGCGCAGCCCTGCTGGACGGGAGGTAAACCGTGATTTCCGCCAATTGGATTTTGCAAATTCATCCCGCCAGCCATCGCTCTCACCCACTCGCAAGATCCCTAGCTCCCAAGTGAGCTCCAGCTTTGCCGCAGAAGCACGACCCAAGGCACCCCTGACCAAGGATGGCCGAGAGATGACTTGGGACAATTTCTTGACCAGATGCTCCTTTGCCAAGGACGACATCATTGCCCGAGCCCTCCTTTCCTTAAATTACATCCCACACTGGGATTACTTCCGAACCACTTCCCCCTCAGTTTTGATATCCGAGCTGACCGGCATGCGCTACCCCTTTCCCCATGCTATTGCCCAACGACTTGTTGAAGGCGCCCACGTCCTTGAGTTCACCCATGTCCAGCATGGGTATTCTTACTCATATGAGGTCTGAATACAGCCTAATAGTCTACTGACCGAGTCAGTCACTCGTATCTTTTCCTTGTATGTATGCCAACGGTTCCATTTGTATGCCGAGGTCCTCCTCTATACTTCTCACTCATTCAGTTAGCCTACTGCAAGTTTTCGCAAGTTTTTGTGTCTCTGTTTCCTTCTAATTGATTAGAATTAAATGGGATTCAATTTTTGCGTATCTCTCTCCATCTCATTGATTAATGTTAGGTCTCACAATGGCAACTCTCACTCACATAAGTGAGATTACTACTCTCACTCACCTAAGTGAGATTACTACTCTCAATCACCAAAGTGAGATTCTGATATGTATGTATATCGGGCATGCAGTCGGGACATTCAAAACAAGCCAACAAGCCGGCTTAGCTGGCATCTATTTCTCAGAAAAACTAACAAGAAAACTAGGCACGCGCTGTGGTAAGCCAACCCTGAATAAATAAAACTTTTGAGGGGTTAATTATGTGGTCAAAAGCACAGATGGCCAAGGCTCAAGGGGGTTACAGAAATAAATCAAGCACCCAGGCCCCAAATCAGGATCAATCAAACACAACACAATCACACACCTGTCACACACAACAATTCAACCACAAGTTAACCTCAAGTTCTGCCAAGCCCCCCTTTGAATATTTTCTCTTCATTTAAGCCCTCTTTCCTCTATAATTTTCCACATGTTCCATTGTATTCCATCAATCACAGTTCAGCCTCTGTTCTTTTGTATTTTCCACTATTATATTAATTCTATGATGTCATTATATTCCACCAACCACAACTCAGCCAGTTTTGATTCATTTTCTACTCATTCCATTGTTCCATTTTCTTCCATCAACCACAAGTCAGCCATTTTTGACTCTTCTAGTTGATTTATACTCTCACCTTCTCATTTCCTCAACCACATTTTGGCCATTCCTCTATTTCCCTCCCAAAGGATATATAAAGAGCCTGTTTCCTCCCTCCTCATTTCTCTCCTCATCAGACTGTCTACATCATCAGCTTGTAAGTACACATCCCCTGATCCTATAGTCATCAGTTGAATACATCTGGTACCATAGTAAGCTTTATCTCTGAATACAGTGTAGAGAAATATATAATATAAATACCTATTACCTGCCCCAGTTTGAATACATTCTGGAGAATTATTAAGCCATTCCATCAGCTTGAACACATCCTGATTGGACATATAAATTATAAACCCTTACTAAATTACCTCACACATCCTCATCAGCCACACTATTCTATAAGAGTCCATACTCTTATTCTTGTCAACATAACTCTCCCAGCTACCAAAGAGAGGCAGCCCTTCAAGCACTCATCCCTCTCAAGCTCTATTCTTCCCCAGAGTAGTTCCACAGCGCTAAAACATGTTAAAAAGCAAATAGACAAAATAAACTAGGCGCGCACTGTTAGAAAAATAAAACTGGAAGTGAAAAAGAAAAAGAAATATTGTGAGTAAAAGAGCAAAATTGGGAAAAATTTTCAAATGAGACCACCAAAAGGAATCAGCTGGGAAAAAAGTAATTAAAGAGATAAGAATCTTGTGCTGGAGGCTAGACCAAGTAACCACTGCCAATAAAGAGGTTCCTCATGAGGCGGGGGGTCACCATTCTTTCTAAGTGAGCCTCAATCAAATCTGGGTCCTCCTCACCCCCCGTCAACATCCGGTTTCTTTTCAGTTGCGACTTCACGACTGAAAAGACCTTCTCGATTGGGTTGAGGTCTGGCGAGTAAGGGGGTAAATATATGAGGAGGACATTGGCGGCATCACAGATTTCCCCGATTCGGCCTCCATGGTGGACGGTTGCGTTGTCCATAACAATCACACTGTTCCTTCCGGGGAATGGATTCATGTTTGGGATCTGATTTGAAGGAGGAAAACAGACAGTCAGTACACCTAGAGACAGTCAGTCCACATAGAGCCACCCAAGCAAAGAGAACCAGACACATAAAAAGATGAGAGAGATCAAACTTGCCAGTACATGCTCAAGGAAATACTCCATGTTGATACAGAGAATTGAGCCTTCCTGGGCTATAACAGCCATGAGTCCGTCCAGCGACACTGCAGGTAGGACACTGATCCGGGAGGCGTTTGGAAGGGGTCTGCTGAGCCTCTTGGTGCGTCGGCCTCGGCGTGCGCGGGCGTAATTACGGCTATGGCTACACAGAGAGACTGTGCATTCGTCTAAAAGGAACCATATGTCAAATAAATCATCACCAGGAAAAGGGGATAGGGCATAAGCAACTTACCAACAAAGACAAAATGGCTTGATGGTAGTGGCCCTATCCGGGAGATATACTCGGCTCGTTGCATTGGGCACTGCGCGGGATGGACTGTGCGAGCCACTTTCTTGGTTATTTTGAGGCGGAGTCTCAATTCATCCGAGATTGTGGTCAGGGGGTGACGAGTCCCTGTCATCGCGAAGATATGTGACTGTATCTCGTCGAGGTAAAGCGTTGGATCCTTGTCGAGTGCCGCTAGAACAAACTCTGACTCCTCCCGTGAGAACGCCAGGGGACGGCCGCGTTGCCCATAGAGGGCCGGGTCCATGACTACATCTTGGGTACGCTGGTAAAGGCTCATCCATCGGCGCAAAGAGTCGTCTGAGATCTTGTGGTCAATGGTGCGGTTGATCTCCCGCAGAGACAAACCACGTAGACGGAGCTTCACAACTATCACCTTGACGCTTTTGTGGTATTGCACGAACGGCATGGCTGCGTGGCGGGCGGGAACAGCTGTGATCAGAATGTGCTAGCTACCCAACTAAATTAATGATGAAAGAAATTTGAAATGAACGCACCAATCTGATTTTTTTGGGATGACTGGGGTCGTGGTCGTTGGCGGCAATCCTTTCTGCAAATTGGGGTTTGCCTGAGAAAGGCCAAAAAAGCAGAAAAAGGTGTCAGTTGGCCAATATTGATAGGAAGGGAAGCTAAAACTCACTCGCAAATATTTTTGGGGGGGTATTGTGATGTCGTTTGGGATCGAATACGAGGAATACGAGGAACGGTTGGTGGTTGGCCGGTGGTTCACTCCAGGTGGCCATTTTGATTGTTTGGCGGGGGCAGGTCGGACGGGGGGTGGTTGGATTTAAAATGTTGAGGAAGGAATGAATACAGAGTTATACAGGCCTCACTTCAGCCCGTGGCTGAAGTGAGAGGTGCGAAATTTGGGTCGAAATCACCTGTGGCCACCCTAAAGTATGATAATAAACACGCTGGCATTTGGCATGTGTATCGCGCACCAAACCCACACCTTCCCACTAAAACAGCATCTCCCCTGTGTTCCCTCCCCTCCCTTCATATCAATGACACACGACCCTCCAAAAAACTCAGAGTCCCCCCGCTGACAAACCCCTATCTGGGGCACCAAGCTCCCCTCTGCGCGGCAACCCCAACACACAGCTGACATGACGCCGGTGATAACACAGCTGCTTAGCCAACATGACGCCGGTCATAACACCGCTGCTCAGCTGCGCTGCTGCGTCATGTGAACCCTCCTGAAAAACCGACCAGGCACACACCTCGCAGGACACACACCCCGCAGCTAACACTGGCCGCCCAGCTGCATATTGTTTAAACAAAACACAAGCAATAACACACCCAATGCAATGCGGACGCTCTCACCACACCAATCAAGCCCAAACCTAACCCCATCGCTTGACTGCACGGACGGAACAGCAAAAGTTACACACAACCAGTGTCCTGGGATGTTCCTCCATTGCGGCCATTGCCCTCATTTGTATGTTTGTTGAGAGCAATCTTAAATGTGTCTCATTTCTTGTAATTATATTTGAGTTGTGTCTCATTTGTCGTAATTATATTTGTATGACAAGTGAAAACAGTCTTTTTCATTTTTAGCATCAGCGCAATCTTCCTGGCCTATTTGTAGTCTTTGCAAATTTTTAGTCGGAACAAGAAATCAAGAAAAAAGTGAAATGAAATCATGATTTGACAAGTAATTGAGTGAAACCCGGTGATGGAGCCACGCTATCACTAAGAAAGAGCCTGTCAATGTTGAATTTATATTGCTTCACCTTTGCCAGTAGCAACTTCACCAGCAGCACCATCAATCCATTCCGTATACTCCGTTTGATCAATCAACGCCATGTCCACATACTCCCCATCGTCCACATCCTCGAGAACGACATCTTCCAACTCTTCATCAACCACCATCTGCCTTTCAGAATCGGTATCGTTTCCAGATCGAATCTCCTGGAGCATCGTGTTCCAACCCGCTATGAACCCCCAATTCTCAAAAGGTTGACACCTTTCCCACAGCCAGGTCAGGTTGCCAGACCACTCGTCCATCATAATACCGTGAGATAAACGCCGTCGCCGCAACTCCCTGTAAATGACCTTGCACTTCTGACTGACCCCAAAATCAAACAAGGGAATGTGGTCAACAAATGCGTCTTCTTTGCGTAATTCTGCAGCATCTCCACGTTTGTGAACTTTTCCAAACCAAGAGAGAAACAAATGAAGCAAAGAAAAATGTTGGCGGAACAATTGTCAGAATAGATAAAGAATGAATTATCAATTGAGCCGATCAACTCACTTGTTAGAAGGCGTGACATGACGGTTTTCAATTGATCATAGTATTCCGCACCCCATCCCATTGCTCGGCATACTTCCTGAGCAATCAGATTGAACTCCTCTTGCACTCGCTCAAGAGTCAACACGGCCGTAATCCCTGCGCGTACATTTGGATCAATAGCCCATGGGGCTTTGGAGTGGTAGTAGAGCCCGTCGTTCCAAAAGCAATGATCCAAAGGAAAGGCTGCAAATTCCTCGTACGTCAGCGGATAGTCGGCAGCGTCACTCAGCGTCTGATCTGGGAAACTTGAGACGTATTCCTCGTAGCGGCGATTGTACGCATCAATGTGTTTCTTGACCGCAGGCCGTCTAGTTTGCAAGGACTTGAAGATCTTCTCCTTCAGTTTAGTTCCCAATCGATTTCCCAAGGTCTTCGAATCTGTAATTGGTCGCTTTTCTGATTGAATGTGAACAGCCTGTACAAACAGCTCGGCCTTGGCATCCCAAAGCAGCAAAAGCAGCTTTGATTCTTCATCTTCATGTTCCGGAAAAATAAGTCAGCAAAATGGGCTCTTTGGTCATCCAGCACATAGCAGAACCTTTGAAAGCAATATTTACCATCCATCACAGCACGCATTCCACGCTCACGGGTCAGTTCCTTGCGCTGTTGAGTAAGATCATCGGAATGGTTTGCGATTGCATTCAGGAGGTCAACAACTTCCTGTTTGGTCGCTAGAAACACTTCGGGCCCTTGAAGTTGCTGCCTGTATTCATAGAACCACAGTCAGTGCCTCTACCCAACTCTGTTGTTCATGCAGAGCCTGGTGGGTGATGATGACACACCGTAAAAGCTCTACCACTGCTTCTTGCTTGTAGAGTGTTACCAGCTTTGCTCGTCGCTCTTCTTCGGCCTCGGTATGGCTTTTTTGAAAGGCACATTGGTCTTCCCACTGACGCTTGAAAAATCCCGAGCCATATTTTGTAGGCGAAGTGGTGTGAGGGTTTGTTATTTCGGAAAGGCCAGCTAGTGTAAGCTTAGCCTTGTTGCAACGCTTGGTAGCTTGTAAAAATTTTCTTTTTAACCATTTCGCTGTGACCAATCAAGCACAAGTTGATCAACAATTTACCCAATCAAGTGGGATTAGTGAACAATAAAGACTTACGTAAATTGCTCTGGCCTTTCATGTTGTGGTACTTCAAACGGTGTGCAATGGAAGCAAGGCGATGATTCCGAGTTGAATATCGCAAAGGGCTTACCAATGCCGATAAGTAAGACCATAATCGTTCGAGACCCTCTCCATCCGAAAGGCCCCACCCGTTGTTGAGTCGTGGGTGGTAATCAAGCTGGCAGAGCCAGTTATGCACATAGGCATGAAACACGGAGGTGCCAAAAGTGATTCGCGCTTGATCTTCCCCAATTAGATCCCTCTGAAACATCCAAGTAACATCAAAAAATGGTTGTGGAAACCATATGCATATGTAACGGAGCCAACTCACTGCTTGCATGTACTTATCAAGAGAACATCCGATGTCGTAAAGAACACCAATCCGGCGGTTTGCCTCGCAATCAGTAAGAAGCCTCTTAATCATAGCCACTGGAAGGCATCGCTGCTCGCCGGACTTGTAAATGTTGCCAACATAAATGGCCGCATCATGTCGACAACAACATCCCATCAGCCCGGTGTCGTCGCACCCCTTCCACGTCGATTCATTACGTTTGTCATCGGCCGCCTTGTGGGAATCTGCACATCGATCAGCCTGAAGGATAAAGGTGAAGGGTAAGAAAGAAATTTTTGTCTTAAAGCAAACAAAAAGCAAAAGAAAAGAATTTGTACCTTTGCTGGGGGGCACAGCTCTATCTCTTTAGCCCGGATAATTGCACGCATCTCTGTGAATTCACTTGAAGGCAAGAAAATCCGAGGAGTTTCGAGGGGCTCGTAGTCGCGGCTAGCTTTGATGTGGTGGCGATGTTGAAAATTACCATTGAGACAGACAATTAGCTTGTCTTGCGTGCTGTCAGAGTAAACGTGGTGGTTGGGAGGTTGTGGCCCAAAGCAAGCAGCGCATGACTCGGACGCCAAAATTTGTTGAGGGGTTAATTCCAATGCGCTAAACACGAGCTCGTCTGACATTTTTTCCAGCTTCCTGTACAGGTCTACCGCGGATGAAAAAGGCTTGCGCATGTGACGGGCCTGTTTCCACCGGCCAATTGAAGTTGTTAGTTTTATGTGACATGCGAGAGGTTGACACAGTGGCTTACGTGTTTCTTCTTCCGCGCAAATAATCGTACTGATCGTGGTTCAAGCCACTCCGTGATTGCCAACGTGAACGGCTGTGCACCCACATGGCCATGATTCCAAAGGGCATTGTGGAAAGCCAACAGCGGTAAGGAGAATGCGGTCTGCGGTTTGACTGGTGAAGCGGCAATGAACCCCCGCTGAAGAAGGCGGAGAGGGTCACTGGTACATTTGCAGAAGTCAAACTCCGTACGGCGCTGGGCTATGGTTCAAAGAGGTCAGTGTGCTTTGTCGAATTGCCATGGTTCGACTCATCAAAGAAAGAGGAAAGACAATTGGACAACCATCTCACCATAAACATCCACCAAATCAATGACCCTGCACTTGATTGCATCGTTGGGGCACGTGCACTTTGTGTAGTCTCCGTAGGCCTTGTTGTTGGTCCAGTTATCCGTGCGGATCTTCAAATCCATATAATATGCGTGGAGCGAGTTGATGATGGTGTTCCAGTTGTACTTCTTGGCCTCCTGACGCCACTTTTCCCGCTCGGACCTGACTGCATGATCGAATTTGTCACTCTCATAACCATCGTCAAGGGTAATCCAGTCAGGGTCGTTATAAGCATCTTCTTCGGTGGTGGTGTAGGTGATAATGTCTTCTCTGTGAAAGTCGTCTGGGTTTGAGTCCCCATGAGCTTCCACGCTGACAAAGCCACGACGATGAATGGCGCCACGTCCATAAAAAGAGGCTCTTAAGTTGTAGATTCGTTCGGCCTGGCGCATGCGTTGGAGTCGCTGAGCACGGGTGCCCCCAAGAGCGCGCTGGGCCACTGTCAAACGCATGATGTGGGATGGGAAGTAGGGGGAAAGAGCTGATGCAGAAAACACACAAGTGCAATTGTGGGACGAGATGGTTCCTAGCAAACAGAAAGATCAGGTCAATTGGGGATATCGGTTGCAGGTTTGAGTATAATTGGGGATATCGGTTGCAGGTTCGAGTGTCTAGAGTTGGCAGACAAGGGGGGCGATATGAGGATATCAAGAAGTATAGAGTTGAGGGTGCGAAGAAGTACGTAAGGCACAAAGAAGTAAAGTTGAGGGTGGATCCGGTGGTGGTAGAAGGTTCACGGAACAAAGCAGGTTAGATGTATGTATACGTCAGTCATTTATGGTTCCTTGGCTCCGTCCGGCGGTCTGCTGTGCCAAAAATGATTCCATTAAAATGGAAAGATGTGAAAAGTAGAAAATATGAGGTATGGGCATAACTTTTTTGTTAGAGACAGCAGTTGAATGAAAATTTCACAGTATTTGGATAGAAAGGTTATCTTTTTTCTATGAAATTTATAGCAATTGTTTGGGGATAGTTGATGAGATATGGAGGTATGAAGAAAACAAGGCCATAAGGGCTAAAGTAGGAAAAATGAGGTATGGGCATACCTTTTTTGTTAGAGACAGCAGTTGGATGAAAATTTCACAGTAATTGGATAGCAAGGTTATCTTTTTTCTATGAAATTTATAGCAGTGTTTTGTGGATAGCTGATGAGATATGGAGGTATGAAGAAAACAAGGCCATAAGGGCTAAAGTAGGAAAAATGAGGTATGGGCATAACATTTTTGTTAAAGAAAGCAGTTGGATGAAAATATCACAATAAAAACATGGAAGGAATATATATTTTGTGTGAAACTTTGAGCAGTGTTGTAAATTTTGAGCAGTGTTGTATGGATTGTGGATCGAAAGGGTAAGAATGATTGATGTTCTGAATAATCTTTTGGCAAATCATGCACCAGTGACAGAAAGTCCCAAATTTACCAGAATCCCAAGTGGAGAATCATGTTTTTCAAGCATAAGAAAATGATTCCCACCTTTGGATTTATGTCAGTGGGTCAAGTACTGCCTGAGTTATACCTGCACACACATAACTTTGAAGAGATGCACTATAATGTGTGCAGGTATTACCCAGGAAGTACTTGACCCACTGACATGAATCCAGATGTGGGAATCATGTTTTTATGCTTGAAAAACATGATTCCCACATTTGGATTCATGTCAGTGGGTCAAGTACTTCCTGGGTAATACCTGCACACATTATAGTGCATCTCTTCAAAGTTATGTGTGTGCAGGTATAACTCAGGAAGTACTTGACCCACTGACATAAATCCAAATGTGGGAATCATGTTTTTCAAGCATAAAAACATGATTCCCACATTTGGATTCATGTCAGTGGGTCAAGTACTTCCTGGGTAATACCTGCACACATTATAGTGCATCTCTTCAAAGTTATGTGTGTGCAGGTATAACTCAGGCAGTACTTGACCCACTGGCATAAATCCAAAGGTGGGAATCATTTTCTTATGCTTGAAAAACATGATTCCCACATTTGGATTCATGTCAGTGGGTCAATTACTTCCTGGGTAATACCTGCACACATTATAGTGCATCTCTTCAAAGTTATGTGTGTGCAGGTATAACTCAGGAAGTACTTGACCCACTGACATAAATCCAAAGGTGGGAATCATTTTCTTGTGCTTGAAAAACATGATTCCCACATTTGGATTCATGTCAGTGGGTCAAGTACTTCCTGGGTAATACCTGCACACATTATAGTGCATCTCTTCAAAGTTATGTGTGTGCAGGTATAACTCAGGAAGTACTTGACCCACTGACATAAATCCAAAGGTGGGAATCATTTTCTTGTGCTTGAAAAACATGATTCCCACATTTGGATTCATGTCAGTGGGTCAAGTACTTCCTGGGTAATACCTGCACACATTATAGTGCATCTCTTCAAAGTTATGTGTGTGCAGGTATAACTCAGGAAGTACTTGACCCACTGACATAAATCCAAAGGTGGGAATCATTTTCTTGTGCTTGAAAAACATGATTCCCACATTTGGATTCATGTCAGTGGGTCAAGTACTTCCTGGGTAATACCTGCACACATTATAGTGCATCTCTTCAAAGTTATGTGTGTGCAGGTATAACTCAGGAAGTACTTGACCCACTGACATAAATCCAAAGGTGGGAATCATTTTCTTGTGCTTGAAAAACATGATTCCCACATTTGGATTCATGTCAGTGGGTCAAGTACTTCCTGGGTAATACCTGCACACATTATAGTGCATCTCTTCAAAGTTATGTGTGTGCAGGTATAACTCAGGAAGTACTTGACCCACTGACATAAATCCAAAGGTGGGAATCATTTTCTTGTGCTTGAAAAACATGATTCCCACATTTGGATTCATGTCAGTGGGTCAAGTACTTCCTGGGTAATACCTGCACACATTATAGTGCATCTCTTCAAAGTTATATGTGTGCAGGTATAACTCAGGAAGTACTTGACCCACTGACATAAATCCAAAGGTGGGAATCATTTTCTTATGCTTGAAAAACATGATTCCCACATTTGGATTTGTGTCAGTGGGTCAAGTACTTCCTGGGTAATACCTGCACACATTATAGTGCATCTCTTCAAAGTTATGTGTGTGCAGGTATAACTCAAGAAGTACTTGACCCACTGGCATGAATAAAAAATTGCAAATCTTCTTCTCATGCTTGGAATACCCGATTCTCCACTTGGGATTCTGGTCACTTGGCCAGTTCCAGTGGTGAGGGGCACCACAACTGGTCCTCCATGTCCTCAATATTCTTCAGAACATCTCCCATCCATATCTCCTCACCAATCCACAGAGTATTGCCCAAAATTTCACAGAAAGAAGATAATGAATAATTCTAATTACTGTCAAATTTTTACTTGACTGCTGTCTTTAACAAAAAAGGTATACCTACATCTCATTTTCCTACTTTAAGCCAGTTTGGCCTCATTTCCTTTTTGATCCGTATCTCTGCAACCATTCACACACACTACAAACATTTGTAATTTCACCTAAAGAAAAAACTACTGTTTGGGTTAAGCAAAATGTTAACTTTTTTCAACAAAATGGCTCAGTAATAAAAATTGAGCAAAACTGAGCATGCTCAGCAAAATCCCCCAAAGTTGCCATAATGAATAAAAATCATTTCTGCTCAGTTTCTAAAAAAAAAAAAAAATTGCTGAGCATGCTCAGTAAAGCTTATTTTTCACTTCTGACCATTTTCTGTAAAATTGGGTATATGTTTTGCCCATCCCAATTTTACATTTTCTTTCTGGGCAGAGTTGCAAATGTTTGTAGTGACAGTATTGCCCAAAATTTCACAGAAAACAGATAATGAATAATTCTAATTACTGTCAAATTTTTACTTGACTGCTGTCTTTAACAAAAAAGTTATACCTACATCTCATTTTCCTACTTTAAGCCAGTTTGGCCTCATTTCCTTTTTGATCCGTATCTCTTCAACCATTAACACAGTATTGCCCAAAATTTCACAGAAAACAGATAATGAATAATTCTAATTACTGTCAAATTTTTACTTGACTGCTGTCTTTAACAAAAAAGTTATACCTACATCTCATTTTCCTACTTTAAGCCAGTTTGGCCTCATTTCCTTTTTGATCCGTATCTCTTCAACCATTAACACAGTATTGCCCAAAATTTTAAAGCAAAAAGATAATGAATACATCTAATTACTGTCAAATTTTTATTTGACTGCTGGCCCTAACAAAAAAGTTATCCACAGATTCTGTGTTAAGTAGAGGCATCAGGGGCGGTGGATAAATATGCATACCGTCAAATCCCTTTTACACATGTGCCTCACGCAACCTGCACACCTTGATTGATACCAACTTCAGAAGTTTGATATCCTCAGGTCTTGATATCGGATACCATGTTCAACCCCTACGAGTACGGTCACCAGCAAAACCCTTCCAACCCCTACGAGTACGGTCACCAGCAAACCCCTTACGTGCAACAACCTCCAGCCAATCACCACTCAAGACCATCGGCCTTCATTCCAGGTTCACTGGAGGGTTCAAGACCTGAGATCAGGCCCAACGACCACAACGCCATGAATCACCCCAACGCGCCTTATGGGAACCATTGCTCTCAACTGCATGGCGTAGCAGACAACCGCAACTCACTCGCATCGTCCACCCATACCCGCCATCAACTCATTCTGCAGCATGATCAGATATACCATGATCCCCTACCAACTCAGCAGCACTCGCCATCTCTCCATTCCATTAATCACGCGCCGCAATCAAGCCACAATGCCGGTCTGAATCACCAGTCTAACTATAGTACTCCTCACGGGGCTCCGGTCAACAGTGTCTATCTTGGAACACCCACTGGTCACTGCTCGATATCTACGTCTCCCAACCAGTATGCCCCTACCGCCAGCACTCACGCATTACCTCATCACAGCCCACAGCGACCCGTTCAGATGAAATCAATACCAAACACTGCGTTATTCCGCCAAGTCATAGTTGCCAAGCCGCTTCCCAATCTTGCAGTCGAGCTGAAAGGTGCAATGGAACCTCAGGAGACGCCTGTTGCTACGAAGAAGCCCACCGCTAAGAAGAAGCCCGCCGCTAAGAAGAAGCCCCCTAAAGCCTCTAATGCTTCCAAATCAGCCAAGAATCAACAATCAGCGGCTGAAGCCACGCAATCCCAACAATACGTTGGCAAAGGAGCGACAAGCGGTGAGTGTTTAGAATACTCTGGGCTGCATTTCTTACAATGGTTGTTGATGTGACACTTCCAATGTAGGTAGCACATCACGAAATGAGGGAGGCGGAAAATCTGGGACGTCCAAGAAGAAGAAACCACCAAAACAGCCGGTGTTGATCCCACAACAACCCACTCTGACCTCAACAGCTCCCCTTTTAGATATTGAAGTGGATTTGCGCGGTTTAAATGAGATCCTGTCCCCACCCAATCGCTCGCTTACCCTTGATCCCAAAAACTTCCCTTGGATTGAAGAGGAGGATCAACCTTGTATTGAAGAGGACAATCAATATATCACCGCCAATCACGCCAACAAGACCACTGACCACGGACGCAATCAAATAGAGGAAGCTCTGCTTGGCGACACTGAACTTAATCGATCCATACCAACGGACGAGGAGGAGGGGCCTGTGCTCCCGCGGAACGTCGATACATCTGTACCGGCAGATGATACCCAAGAAGAAAACGCCTCCAAGTCTGCACATCAGGGCAATACGAAGCCACCAAAGCGCCGTAAACTGTCGCCTCACCTCATCGCCCGACTTGATTCCATGGAGCTTGAAGAGCTTCGTGAACGAGCGAGGCATAATGGCTTCTATTCACGCCTGGTTGCCGAAGACAAAGTGGAGTTGGATGATGTGTATGAGGAGTATCAGAAGGCGCTCTACAAGGTTGCATGCATCAACCAACTGAAACCCGACGCAGTTCTAAACTATCTTGGACAAGGTAACCGATCTCGAGTGTCTACAATGTACAATAATTTCTGCCAATATGACAAAGGAGCAAAGAAGATCAAAGCAGATAGTGAGCAAAGCTGGTTGGTTCTCTCCTGATCACCTCCGTGATTGCTGACCGTCCCTTTTTTTGGGCAATAGAAAGTGTTACGGTTCAGCAGAGGTCATCGAAGTGTGGTGTTCTTTGGCGGAGCCTTGACAAGCAGACACAAGCGAAGTTCAAGGACGCCGAATTCCTATCAACGCTCCCAAATCCTTTCTTAGACAACACAGAAGACCCAATAATGGAGTCCGGACTGGCCGATAATCACGCAACAGAGTCTGCACCTGTCTATGGTTGCAAGGCATTGGCCTCAAGGACTCAGAAGGGGTGGAAGGTAGCAAGACCCAGCTCGTTTGATGCAGTCCGCTGGGGAAGCAAGATCAAAACCAATGTGAGTGGGGTTCTCTGGCTCCTTGGTGGTAATTTCTTGTATGGCACATTGCTCACCCCAATAACCATTTAGCTTACCCATCTAGCAAACTCGCACTTGGTTGAGGCCTTTATGGTTCTTGTGTATCCTCATAAGAAGGGCAGAGCGGTTCTCACAGGGGGAAGCCCCATGGGCGAAAGGTTTATGGATATGTTTCCGAACGATGCCAATCCCACCAACGACTTCCTCGACTTTGTCAAGGGACACATTGCACTGAGCAATGTGTTGGGTCGCGAAGCTCCTCTCCCGACAAAGACCAGGAAAACGATCAAGGACACTGTTGCGCCTTGCCCGCACTACAAAGGTTTGTAAAGCTTGCAGTGAATCATACGCTTAATTTGACATGTGACTGACTGGAGACAAAACAGGATCATTGGAGAAAAATATTGATGCGGTTCGCGAGCAGCTCGGCTATGCTATCTGTAGGTCAAATAGTGTTTGCAACAATCTATCATGTAGAATTGATTTTGACCATCTTCTTATTATCAATAGATAAGGCTAGTGGTGGCGCTTGGCTGAATGGATGGCCTGGAGCGAATACGTTGAAGCAGATGGAAAAACTCAAGTTGGCCATCCGGATCAAGCCCAACAACAAACAGTTCCATGTGAAAGACGTCTGCAAGCGACCATCTGACTTAGGTATTGGCCAATCAAATCGAATCTTGACAGCTTTAGCAAACGGTTGGATCGAACTGGTGTCTACCAATCCGGAAAATGTGGAACATTCGGGGGATACAAGCGTTCAGGGCACCATAGGAACTAGTCACGTGGTTGTTGCTGGGCCTGTGCCACCTGGCGAGTCTGTGCCTGAGAAAGGAAAAAAGAAAGCAAACCCAAAAAAAGCAAAGTCCAAGAAGGCAAAGCCGATATCAACCAAAACAAAGAAAACAGATCGGAGTACACGAACTCATCCAACTACCAAGTCAGGACAAAAACCTACAAAACGCCAGCATCGAAAAAATGTTAACGATGAGGATAAGATGACCTCCTCCTCAGATACGAGCGATTTGGGAGAGAGTTGGGAACAGTCTGAGTCCAAAGACAGTTCAAGTGAAGAGGACCAAAGTGCGAACGACTCCAATGGAAATTCGGCCGAAGATCATGTACCGGTTGCAAAGCCTAACAAGAAGAGACAGCGAATTTTGGCGCCGAAGTTGAAAATGCTAGAGAAGTTGAAAAGACGCAAAGAAGATAAGTCGAGCAAGGAACATGAGCCAGTTGGGTCCAATGATAACGACACTGAGGCAGATTGCCCAGTCAATGGGAACGGCGAGGGTTCTTCAAGACCCTCAAAAAGGCAATGCACCACCGCAACTGACTCATCACGGCAATCACAATGATATCTCTACGGTTGCCTCTCTATTGTGTTTTTTGTTTTTGTTCTGGTTGCACTTTTTTCTCTCCCTCCGTTCTCTCTTTTTTCACTTCATTCTCATGTTGTCCTTTTTCACTTCTCAATGGGCAATCTATCTTTATATTCCAATAACACTTCTGCTGGATGAGTGTTCACTCTATGACAAACAAAATGAGAAGAGCGAGTGAATAAAGAACAAGCAAGTAGTCACAAAAAAGCGGTGGGTACTTGTTTGGAATATGTGGAGTCAAGCGTTTTGATTTATAATAAAGGTTTGGCTCTAGCGGTGTAGGTCTAGTCCGCTGCTGGTGCTGCGGGTCACCGGTGTGCGGGGTTGTTGTGGCAGTTAAGACGAGTTGGTGTTAGGGCTGTGCGGGACTGGGGGAACATTGTGTGTGATGTGTATGCGGCAGAGTTGTGTCGTGGACGGGCGGGAGGGGCTGTGTCATGACGACGTCCGGCTGGACTCGTCATATTGAGAAGAGCGTCAGGTGTTATTTGATTTGGGATGGTGATGTTGTTGAACGGGTTGGTGCCCCGGATAGGGGTTTGTCAGCGGGGGGACTCTGAGTTTTTTGGAGGGTTGTGAGTCATTGATATGAAGGGAAGGGAGGGAACACAGGGGAGATGCTGTTTTAGTGGGAAGGTGAGGGTTTGGTGCGCGATACACATGCCAAATGCCAGCGTGTTTATTATTATACTTTAGGGTGGCCACAGGTGGTCGAAATTTGGGTCGAAATTTGGGTCGAAATCCGCAAGCGATCCCGATAGGGCTGTAACATCAAAATTGGACACAACCACCAGTAACATGGAGTCGACGATCCAGCCCCAGGCGATTCCCACGACCGACTTCCACCAGCACTTCCAATCTCTCATCGGTCCGTCTGGCTTTTCCCTCGCGTTATGTATGTATGATGAGGGAGTGGTACACTGAAATGTTCCATGTCCGAATAGAACTATCGAGTGACTCTCTGGGCAGCTCCATCCTCGCCGTCTCCGACCAGTGGTTTGCACCCGCAGAGTCATTGCTCAAACCACACGTAAGTCTTTTTCTCCGATCAGATCATCCACTTAAGATAACGTTTGGAGAAAGTATTAATTGTTCAAACAAACAAATACTATATAATTCCTTTCCAATTCCATCCATACAGCCCCCGTTAGACCTGAGGGGTCAATTCGGGCCCAATGGTGCACTCTATGACGTGGGTACATGGATTGTCATACAGAAAACCTCTCCAACAGATCTTGAAAAATCACTTGCTTCTAGGGATGGGAATCCCGCCGTCACAACCCATCTCATGATTGGTATGTCGAACCATTTAACGTGGATAACATAACTATGTATCTTCCATCGAATACTAAATACTAATGTACACACCTTTGCAGGGTGATCATCCAGTTAGGCGTCCCTTCAGGAACCATTGCCGGCTTTGACATTGATACTACCCTCTTCAACGGCAACGAAGCCCCAGCATGTTCTGTTTACGCGCTGGATAGGCTAACGCCCCCGCCTGATTCTCCGGATGATCCTGAGGTGAGTTCACAAGGTGGCCATCCATTGAACGAGCCGCATTTATCAAAGGAACCGATACCCCGTATCAAACCTCAGTGGACCCAGCTTTTACCTGTCGTCCCACTGGGCCCATCCGCTCGACATTTATTCAAAATCCCGGAGACCACGAAAGGATATCGGTACTTGAAGCTCAACATGATTCCAGATGGTTCGCTCTCTCTCTCTCTCTCTCAACGGGAAAAGGCTACAACCAAACGGAAAATATTGATGATGACAACCTCTTGAACATGGATTTCCAGGTGGGATTGCGCGATTTCGAGTGTATGGCCACCCGATCCCCGTCTTTCCTGCGGGGAGGTGTGACCTGGCATCCGTCTTGCTCGGCGCCCGAGTCGTCGTGACTTCTGACCAGCATTACGGCGTCGGCTCAAACCTCATCCTCCCCGGTCGCGGGCCGAAGAGTATGGACGGGGGCTGGGAAACGAAGCGCAGTAGACAACCGGGCCATTCTGAATTTGTCATCATTAAATTGTACGTCGAGATATTCTCTCGTCTCTCTCTCTCAAAAAAAAAAAAAAAACTTGAGAGGTGATCACTGTAGTGCCATCTGTGCAGCACTTTCTCGCAGACGCCAAATTGACTATACTGGGCTTGCACTTTTTATGCGCTTGTAGGGCTGATGCAGGGTTTCTCGACTACGCCGAAATTGATACGAACTATTTTATTGGCAACTTTCCGCAACTGGTTGATTTATATGCGACTGTTTCTGATCAAGTCAGTCCTGAATTCCTTTTCCTCTTTTTTTTTTTTTTTTTTTTTTTTTTTGTTCGTCTCTCCATGGAACTATATAGTGCAAGCCGAGCCTTACGTGTCCCCGCTCCGATCATCATCATTCTATCCAAGATGGTCCCGGATCTCAATTCCGAATGGACCGAAATCCTCGCCAAATCTAAGTTAGGTCCCCATCAGCAACAGTACTTCCAGCTCACCAAACCTCAGGAGAAGTTTACGCATGTGCGAATGACGATCTACCCAGGTAAGAGCACCTTTAGAGTTGGACCTTATCACGAAAGGGGTATAGATATTTGCTGACGAAGATCGCATCGGATAAAGATGGCGGGGTGAAGAGAATTCGCCTGTTTGGGAGGAGGACAGCCGGCTGTGTAGGGCCAGCTGAAATACCGATTTCCGATCTGTCCGTCCAAGAGGAGCAGGGGCATATTATCCCCACGAGTGTCCCGATGAAGAAAACGGGGGAGGCTTTACGGCGACTTCCGATTCTCCCATTGACCCGAGCGGGTTTTGGGCCGTACGGATCGGTGATCGAAGCGCATCTAGACCTGCGAGCTAGTCCGGCTGAGATGCGATCGAAAGTGGTCAACTTTGGTACGGCCACCAAGTTGGATCATGTGGCACGTCTGGAGACGGGCGAAGGGGGTCTGCCTCCCTCTCCCAACCTTTGCTTGTTTAGTTGCCAACCTTGGACTCCCGATCACACTTCTTCGGGAAGACTCGAGTGGCGTTTGAAGGGCCTCGAACGCCACCAGTTCAGCTCCCAGACGTTCATCCCCCTCGCCACCCATCTTCGCACCGCTGATCAAACGGAGAGAGACCAATTCAACTCTCAGCCCGAGGGACAGTATTTGATTGTCGTAGCCTTGGATGGTAAGATCTTGTTTTCTTCCCCTTTTTGTTCCTACTCGTCTCTCCCAATTCAAATGATATACTAATCGTGGTCATGTTCTCTGTCCCCCTCTTGTGTGGTTGTTTTCACCGGGGGATAGAGAATGGGAAGCCCAACATGGAATCCTTGCGCGCGTTCTTGGGATGCAAGAGCCAAGGGATCAGCTACTCGAAAAACATCTGGCATGCACCGTTGATTTCAATCAACAATGTGAGTGATTCACCCATCTTGTGCTTCTCTTCTCTGCTTTGTGCCACCCCTGTACTCTTTCCACTTTTTTAGGGGGGTTGATGGCTTAGCTGACATCTCCTTGCGTGATCATTATCACACACAGCGGATGGACTTTGCGTGCTTGATCTACGAAACTGGCGACCCTAGAGTCGATTGTGAACTAGTGGACATACATAACGTGGTTTGTGAATTGGATCATGCAGGGCTTTGAATCCACCCATTGTACTTTAACATCATATGAATGTATGTATGTATGTATGTATGTATGTATGTATGTATGTATGTATGTATGTATGTATGTATGTATGTAGTGCATACATAGTCCTCTTCATCTTGTATGGTTTGTCAGTCACAAATTGTTGTCCTTGTTTTCTGCTGGTATACACATGTCTTGAATAAAAAATTGTATCTGGTGGCCGAGAGTATTTAAATTGTGATGAATATGTGGAAACTCAGGTATTTTGAAACTCAAGTGTATATACATATGTATGTGCTTTTTTTTTTCTGTCAACATTGATATGAAATTATGTTTCAAGGTTAATGATGCGCTTCTTCTGCTTGTCTGAAAGCATGAGCTCCCTCTGAGTTTTGAGATTGTGAATATTTTCAGCACATATCATCACACATGTGTGGGCTTCATGTGCAGTTAAAAAAAGGAGTCAAACTCATTGATTAGCCTTTGGATAGGTTTGAGAGATGAGGATGGATTGATGTACAGTACTGGTATGAGTCAAAACATGTGAAAACAGTTGTAGACTAGATAATTATTTATGTGTAGAGCAGGAGGATTGATGATGAAGTCAAGTACTTACTTTAAGTAGATCTCCAATGGATCCATTGGAGAATATTATTGGATGATGAGCAGGGGCTATGTGTGTAATTTGGGGAATGTGATGATGAGGTGATTTGTGGTATGTATTTACATAATTCCATCACCTTCAATGTGTATGTATTTATATATAGCAGGTTTGCATGCTATGTACATACATAGATTTGTTCCAAAACAGAAAAAAAGGAGAGATTCCATTATCTTGACCCATTCATCTGACTCTTTTTTTTTTTTTTTTTCATTCATACAACATCAATCAACATCATGCAATCCAAATGAGGTGAGGATGAAAGAAGATTGGAATTGGAAGCATGTGATGACGTGATCAGATTAGCACGGTTGTTAGTACATACAACACGTTGGATTGAAGATTGTACCGGTACGTATAACATATTTATGTATATAAATATATACATAACGTATTGAAAGAAATAAATATCTAAATATTTATTTATTTAAATATGTTGTAGGAGTGACAGAGATTTCAATGAATATAAAATATGTTAAGCCAAGAGAGTGCATCTTCCCAACTTCCCACCAGTCGAAGCAGTTTCAGACTATGTAGCAGGCAGCAGGGCGTCCTCACACTCACAGCGACTCATGAGTGCAGTGCACACAGACAGTATGTACATATTTATTTAAGTAGACAAATGATTCACTTCTGAAACTGGGGCAGCAGTTTCGAGCTGTAAATGTTATGCTATGGTGATTTAAATAAATAAATATTTATGTAAATACAATGTATTTACAATGAGAGTATGAGTGTGTATGTATGTATATCCAGCGTCGGATCGGGATAGTAGGTGGGAGAGTTAATTGAGTGTTCTATGTATCCAGCTTAGAATGTTGCTGATCGGATTTGAGTTGGAAGTTGCTGGCTGCTGGCTACTGGCTACTGGCTGCTGGCTACTGGCATGGATTGGATTGGATTGGATTGGATTGAAGTGGGTGTGCGCTTTGTTGACGTTGTCCTTGGCGACGAGCATCCCATTATTATATTATAATAAATAAATCACCAGTAGTTGACCAGAAGCTGTCATTCACCCAGTTATTTATAATAGTCAGTACTACTCATATTATATCTTTACTTACCATGAGCCAGCTTAACCAGCTCACCCCCACCATGAACAAGATCGCCGAGTTTGCTGCCCAGATGATGTGTTATCTCTGGTTTGCGGAACCAGCATCCATCACCCGAACCAACTTATACCAGAATCAGCAACAGCAACAGCTCAACATGACTAGATCTAGAACCGAAGCCAAGCCTGCCTCACTCTTCGAGGAAACACACTCATCACCAACAACAGCAGCAACCACTCCCCCATCATCATCATCATCATCCGACCTCTCCCCAGCAGCAGCAGCAGCAGCAGCAGCAGCAGCAGCAGCAGCATCAGCAGCAGCAGTAGCAGCAGCATCAGCTTCCCCAGCAGTCACTCAGGCCCAGCTAGTGCCACACCCCGAATTCGTCATGTTCATTCACAACTTGCTTAGCACAAGTCAGTCAACCATTTTACTTGTCCTCCAGCAACATTTCCTCAATGAATGAGCATCCATCTGACTACATAAATATCAACCGCCAGCACAAGTCTCACACTCCGTCGTACTCCTCGCCCTCTTCTACATCCACCGACTCAAGTCACTCAACCCCATCAAACCCAACTCAAAGAGCGAATATCGCATCGGCGTCGTCAGCCTCATGCTGGCCAACAAGATGCTAGATGACCACACGTGAGCAAGCAATATGATCCATTCATTCAGACACAAACAAAACTTGGGAAGCTGAAAAAAAAAAAAAAAATCACAGGTATACAGCCAAGACATGGTCAGAAGTATCTAGACTACCGCTGAACTCGCTGAACGACGGAGAAATCGAGTTCCTGCGCGGCCTGCACTTCGAGCTGCATCTGAACATCCGCGACTTCAGCGCATGGTTCAAGCTACTACATGGGATGGTGCATCTCAAAGACCGACACACGGCCGTCGCACTCGCATCGGGTCCGAGAACACGCTGGTTCAAGAAGATGCGCATGGCTTCCGCAGAAGGGCTCAGCGTGCTTGAAGGACTCGTCTCTCCCATCCGCAACTCGAAACTGATGCGCGTGGAAGCAGAGAAGGAAGAGAAGAAGAATAAGAAGAACCCCTCCACTCATCTCATCCCACAGCCTCGCGAAATCTTGGATATCCCTCCCTCCAGATTCCATCCTCCACCTCCTTGTCAAATACAACAACAAAGACAGCAACCCTCACATCCTTACAATCTGAGGCGTTCTGCTAGAGGCCTCGTCATCTCATCCACTCATACAACACCCATTCAGCAATTTCCTCGTTGGGACGGCTCTCCCCCAAGCGTCTCCTCAGTCTACTCAGCCATCGTCCCCTCCAACATCCTCTCCATGACCCCACAACAGCAGATCGAACTCCGCGAGAGACAGATCGCATCCCTGCCGCCCAAGTCCCGCATCATCCACTACCCCAACGGCTACCCCGCTCCCCCCAGTAATTCCACCACCACCACCACCACCACCACCACCACCACCACCGGCAAGAGGAATGTGGACGAGTATCTCTCGTCTCAGGATCTCCTGGAAGAGAGTATGATGGAACTCAGCCGGCACAAGCGCATCCCCTCCATTAGCACCTCGGTCTCATCCTCCAGAGGCATCAAAACCAATCTACACACCCCCACCTCCCAGCAACTCCTGAGCCAACTAGCCCCCATGATATCACTACAAGACGTCAATGGCGTCTACCTCGGCACGGCCGTGATGCCCACCCACAACCCCGCCACCCACGGGGGGCGGCCGGAGCTCTGTTTTCGGTCGATCACTGCGGGGCGGCGGGGCGGGCCGGACGAGGTGGTACGGCAGGAGGTACCGGCGGGGACAGTGTACACGTTCGGGAGCGAGCCCTGGAAGCATGGCACGCCGATGGAGGAGAGCGGCGGTACCACAACGCTGGAGCTTGCCTCCGCAGAGCGCCCTCCCGGCCAACTACCCACATCCACATCCACCAAGCGGCCCAACTGGTTCTACTCCAACTTCTCCAACGCCGGCCTCCCCGGCGTCGTCTGGGCTGACGGCCCTCCTCCCCCGCTCCACAACCCCCACCATCCTCAACACCAACAAAACCAACAACACCACCACCATCATCATCACCACACACCCTTTCCCACCTCAAACTCGCAGCATAATGCTCAAGACCTCTACATCAACACATCCGCCCCCAGCTCCGCTAACAGGCTCCCCCCTCTCGCTCTCTCCCCCCTCCAACACCCCTGCCCCCAGTCTCAGTCCCAGCTCATCGAACCCTTGAGGCAGCAACATCTCCACCATCACTATCATCTTCCCCATCCGCAGCATCAGCCACAACAACACCAACATCATCAACAACAACAGCAGCAACAACAACAACAACAACAACAACAACAACAACAACAACAGCGGCAACGGCAACAGCAACAGCAGCAACAACAGCGGCAACGGCAACAGCAACAGCAGCAACAACAGCTCCCACAATATTAACCCACTCTCTTTTTTGACCTTTCACCCAAGCCAATTTTATACATGTTTTCTTCCCCTTTCTTCATCCCAGCGCTGCTACACGAACACAAAGAACCTCCTCATCATTATCATTTAGAATCCTCCCGCTCGTTTCCTCATTGCCTCCTGTTATATTTTACCGTGTGTTTATTGACGTGTGTGTGTGTGTGTCATGTGTGTTGTGTGTGTGTGTGTGTGTGTGTGTGTGTGTGTGTGTGTGCGTATATATGCGTGGTTGTATGAAAGTATCTCTCGTTGCCTCTCTCCTGTCTTTCTCACATTTTTTTCCGCTTGAGAACAACGTAAATATGCTTGTAAAAAAAACTTCAATATACTTATATATAAATATATATCATCATCATCATCATCATCTCTTTTCCCCCGCCTTTTTTCGGTGGTTGTCTTTTCTAAAAAAAGAAAGAAAGGATTTCTTCTTTTTTCTCTGATTATGAAGGGGGCAGTTGTTTGCCCCCCCCCCTCCCCAGTTGTGTTTCAGGTGGTCATGGTGCATATTCTGGTGACATGGACAGTGCACACCTTGGGAGACTTGTCCAAATATTATGTGGGTGTAAAAGCTATGTTACATATTGTCAGGGGTGTACAGTGCCTTGCCAGAAAGATCTGGCGCATTTTGTTGAAGTCTAGTAGACCAACCAACATGCTTCAAGTCACGAGTCTTGGTTCAGGGGTGCAAAATGGGTTCAAAAGAATAAATCTGAAAAAAGCAATCAAATTGAAAACTATTTAAAATTTATAAAATTGATTTCAGTTACGGCTGATTTTCTAAAACCTTTAATATTGTTGGAAAAAATCTGAAAAAAATTGGAGAGTATAGCCTGAGATGTGAGGGAAATGGTAATTAGATGAAATTTTTTTTTGCCTAAATGAAATATTGGATCACAGTGGTCAGCAAAACAGTGACAAAATTTGGAATTCAGTGCCTTAACCCCTTTTGGGACTCCACACACTACAAGAAAATCTGCTTCAACTGCCATCAGTTGACATGCAGGCTAATCCCATCTTACTACCCCTTTTACTTCCAAGTTAATCCAAAACAACTTTTCTTGCACGGTCACTGTGCACAATGCACAGTTACTGTGCATTGAAGTTGTTTTGAAGTGTTCTTTGAGTAAGATTGAAGTAACAGCACGAGTAAAAGCAAAGTAACTGCATGTCAACTGGTGGCAGTTGAAGCAGATTTTCTTGTAGTGGTACAGTATCTAAAAAACCTATCAGTAAATTTTTCAATTTTTTTTTTTTCCATTTATTTTCATTCTTTTCAGATCATGTCCAGCTGTGGCCTCTAATTTCTTCAGATTTTTTCAAACAATATTAAAGGTTTTTGAAAATTGGCCATAACCGAAATCAATTTGATAAATTTCAAATTGTTTTAATTTTGATTTATTTTTTCAGATTCATTCTTTTGAACCCATTTTGTACCCCTGAACCAGGACTTGTGACTTGACGTATTGTGGTTGGTCTACTAGACTTCAACAAAATGTGCCAGATCTTTCTGGCAGGCACTGTACAGTGGCCGGAAGAAAAAAGTTGTGACATTGGTCACTCTCCAATTTTGCCCTGCGGGCCCAACTGTCTGTTTGACCTCTCTCTAGCTTTTCATTTTGCCCTTTTTGTTTCTAGAAATGTTGTATCTACAAATCTTAGGGTGTAGCACTGTTGCTCCTTCCCTCATGTTCTTTAATCCACTTGTGTGTCCTCACTTTTCTCACTTGCGTGTACTCATTTTTCTCACTCAATCAGAGTGGAGTTATTCATTGTATTACTTTGGGACCTTTTTGGGAAGACTTGACTTTATGAGTGTCTTCCCTAGGGCAGCCTAGGGAGGGGGGCTAGTGCACCGCTCCCTCCAGCTACCCAGGTACGGGTTGGGGGAAAATTGATCCCACTAGCTTGGGTCTCTACCCTCCCTGGACCTACAGCGGAGGCAGGGACGAGGAGAGCTGGGCAGTGGAAGAGCAGGAAATAATACATGAATTTGCCTTAACAGCAACAGGGGGGGACTCCAACCCATTCTCTGGTAGCATTGTCTAGCTGAGAGTTCCCCCTTATTTCCCTTTCCCTTTCCCTAGGGAGGCTGCTGGTCCTCCCTCCCCGCACAAAGGGTTGTCAGTGTTCCATAACAAGTTGAGTTCTGCCATGATCTCAGTACTTTCATTTGCTTCCTTTTTGGAGTAAGGTCAAATGTAGAGTCTGTAGCAATTAGACGTCCAAAAACCTAACTTGCAGATCTCTTCAAATGTAGAGTTTGTAGCAATTAGACGTCCAACAACCTAACCTGCAGATCTCTTTGGTTTTCACTCCCATAGCAAAATGGAGTGAAGCTCCACCAACTCTGAGCAAATGCCCGGTTAGTTTCTGGAAGCCTCCTTTCTCCCAGACGGCACCTAAGGTTTTAACCACTGTGTCTTTAGTGAGATGGATTGCTTCCCCGTCTTGTCCAACGTGGTTGAAAAGGATGAGCAGCACAAATTTCTTGCAGACCGCCAACCTGCGTTTAACGGCTTCTATGAGGCACAGTAGGTTGTCCAAGTGTCTTGGTTTTATCAACTGAGTTTTTCCCGGTTTGCCAGTCTTGGCATCCCTAAGCATTAGGAATGCTGTAGCTTTCCTTTCCTTCCATTCCCAAGAGACGCCTGTTGTGAATACCAAAGTACAAGGATCCAATTTGTCTCTTGCAAGGGGAGAGGTCAGTTTGCCAAGTCGTGCCATTCCCCAGAACGCAACTATTGCTAAGTCAAAGACAGCCTCCTCTTTTGGACCTCCGGCCGCCAAGTACTTGGTGAGGTGGACAACATGTTTTAAGTGGACTGTGCCTTTCTTTTCATTTAGAGGAACAAGGGCATTGGCTTTTGCTGACAAGCGTAAGAGTACTTTGACTGTTGGCTCTACTGCTTTGGGGTATTTCTTGCCATGTAGGAGGTGCCAAGCCTTGAAGCCGTGTAGATACTTCTAAATCGTCTTAGCTGCTATCTCCTGTTTGGTTGTCTTCCCTTCATCTCTCCCCGCCCAAAAGCAGAATCTGTAGATGTTGTCTGCTGACACAGGGGGGGCAAAGGTGGCTTCTCCTGAATCGAACATGTATTTGATAAAATTTTTAACAGTGGTGTTATAGTCTAGGAGGGTATTAGGCTTGTAGCCTTTTAAGAAGTGAATATCTTGTGGCAACATCTCCTTCTTGATTGTGCCGTTTGAGGTGAAAGGCACAATTTTGGCAAGGTCTAAAATCATTTTCAAGAGTGAGGGTCTCTGGTCAGGCGTGTAGGGGGGAGGAAGTGCTACTCCTTGGCCGGACTATTTTAAGCGCTCTCAAATTTAAGTTTCATTGCAGTAATCAAACTAAGTGAAACATTTAGGCTCCCCCTTAATTGTACAATACTTGGTACAGGATGTTATCTAGATCTAAGGGGACTACAACTGGCACATTGTGCTTCCACAGATGTTTTTCTCTGTAGCCCCGGGACAGTTGATCTGCCCTGTTCTCCTTGGAAGAGAAAAATATTGCTTCTATGTCCATCTGGAGTTGGACTAGCAAAGCTTGGATTTTCTTCCATTCTTTGTTGACCATCTTGTCATTGGATTTCCTCTTCCAGATTACTCCTTTGGTTGTAGCAACGTTGAAACAAATACAATACGCAGTTTGTATCACAAGGATTTGTTTCAACAAAAATGGCCAAAAACCACATTCATTGGAAGAGGCTCCCAAGGGAATCACAGTGGCCATAAAAGACTTTTTGTCAAGGCACTGATACGTGAAAAGATACATGCCAATACATTGCAATTACTGTATTGGTTTCACCGTTGGTTGTACCAGTATTATCCATCCAGACAATGAATGTCTTTCCTTTCCTGATTCCCAGAAGTTTTAACATTCCAATTTCATTAAGTCTTATTGCAATTGTTTTGTCAGCTTGCTACTATGACAGAGCCAACCTGACAAAGGTAACATAAATAGAGACATTATTACTACAATATTAAGACCCATTTATATGACTAATAATTTACAAAAAACTCAATTTACTTATTTTTATCCAATAAGCTTAGCAAAGTCCTGGCACCATAAAAATAAGTAATAAATTAAAATAATAACTACTTTTTACAAAAATAACTAAATAAATTCTAAACCTTAAGGATAACTTAGAATATTATGCCATATTCTGAATCCTCATGCAAATTAATGTAGGGTCCCTCACTGGAAGTACCCCTAAATTCCTACTCCTTCACCTTGAACCAATTACCCGTAAGAATTGGCCACAAACAAATGTCACACGGACAATACACATGTATGTACTTGTTATATATGCATACTATATGTGAATTGACCAATTATGGACTTATAATTGAGGTGTTGTGTATAGTTTGGGAGTTAGGCCCAATTGGGGTTTAAACCTCCAACCCTGCGCGTGGATTATATAATCCAATTGGAAATTGGCCAAATGCGTGGAAATAGCTAATCCCCTAGTTACCACATATGTACAAGTGTAACTAGGGTAAAAGTAGATTCTACGTGGTTTATTTACAAGGTTTTATTAATAAAAACCTTGAATACATAAGAGTAACATAGCCAGCGTGGCCTTTAATGATTGGCCTTAGCCATTTGTGGCCCATTTGCGTCATTTGTGGCCCATTTCAGATACAATTACACGTCAGTGTTGCTATGTACCTTAGTTACAATAACTAAATAGGTTATTAAGGTCATAAAAAGCACCTGTGACGCTGAATTAATGACCAGCAGTGTCATTGGGATGAGCCTTGTTAGTGCCAATCTCCCAAATTGGCCACATTGCGCTGAAAACCAGTTACTACACGCACACAGGCAGAAAGGTCCTCCACTATGAGTGAAATTAGTATATATAGAGCCCTCTTTCCATGCCAAAAGTTGTTCCCCATCATCAATTATGATTACAGTCAATCAGTTACGCCGTGTCCTGTCCTTACTTCAGTTACTCTGCCCTGTTTTGCCTGTTTTATCCGTGGTGTTCTCATTAAATCAACCATCCTACGTGTCCAGCTCCTGCGCAGAAACCCTTCAATCTACCCAGCAGCTCTACTTCACCCCCCTACGTGGCTTTTTGGCTTAAAAGAAGCAATAGTGAGTACTTCTTTTCTCCTTCTGTCCCCATTCTGGTTCCTTAATTGGAAAAGCACTTTGGTACCACCTTCTGTTACACAGAAACCCATTGTTTGCTTAATCAGATACCACCCTGCTTAGCAGATCTCTGATTTAGAGGGCACCTACAAACACCCCTGCGCCAGCAGGCCCCTCTATAAAAAAGAATTATATTCTTTTTATTTCTTTCCTACTACTTTTCTACGTGAAATTATCCTACTCTACCCTTATTTTGCACTCTTATCACCTTGTGTAGCTAAAAGGTACTAGCCCTTGGCATCACAGAGGCTGACATGTTTCAAGTCTTGATATCATGATTTCTTCTTGCAAGGGGTCTTAGAAGATCTGTTGGAGCTGGAATTGGGACCATTGATTTCCTATGAGGATTCCAATCCCGTAGGACATTGATGCGTCCCCAAGCCATCCAATTTCAGTTGGGGCTGGGTTCAGCATGAGTCTGGTTCGTGTGAATGTTAGTAGCATATGTAGCCATTCCTGTAGGTTGACCATGACGTCTTGTGGCATGTTTTGTGGTGTGTTGTAGATCTTCCATCCTTTGATCTACCTGTAGGGGCCACATAGATAACACCGCATCTGCAGTAATATATACAACATGTGGTTCAGGTGCCCAACTAGTACCTCCACATTGTTGTAGTTGAATGATTCTTGTGCTAGGAATTCTTCCAGCTGATTGACTCTGTCAAATAGATTTCCATCTGTGATTCTGACTGTCTTGTCTTTTCCATAAGGGTACCAAGTGGTACCCTTATAAGGGTACCAAACGGTACCCTTATAAGGGTACCAAGTGGTATCCTTATAAGGGTACCGTTGGTACCCTTATAAGGGTACCAAGTGGTACCCTTATAAGGGTACCAAACGGTACCCTTATAAGGGTACCAAGTGGTACCCTTATAAGGGTACCAAACGGTACCCTTATAAGGGTACCAAGTGGTACCCTTATAAGGGTACCAAACGGTACCCTTATAAGGGTACCAAGTGGTACCCTTATAAGGGTACCAAACGGTACCCTTATAAGGGTACCAAACGGTACCCTTATAAGGGTACCAAACGGTACCCTTATAAGGGTACCAAGTGGTACCCTTATAAGGGTACCAAACGGTACCCTTATAAGGGTACCAAGTGGTACCCTTATAAGGGTACCAAACGGTACCCTTATAAGGGTACCAAGTGGTACCCTTATAAGGGTACCAAACAGTACCCTTATAAGGGCACCAAACGGTACCCTTATAAGGGCACCAAACGGTCCCCTTATAAGGGTACCAAGTGGTACCCTTATAAGGGTACCAAACGGTACCCTTATAAGGGCACCAAACGGTACCCTTATAAGGGTACTGAGTGGTACCCTTATAAGGGTACCAAACGGTACCCTTATAAGGGTACCAAGTGGTACCCTTATAAGGGTACCAAACAGTACCCTTATAAGGGCACCAAACGGTACCCTTACAAGGGCACCAAACGGTCCCCTTATAAGGGTACCGAGTGGTACCCTTATAAGGGTACCAAACGGTACCCTTATAAGGGCACCAAACGGTACCCTTATAAGGGTACTGAGTGGTACCCTTATAAGGGTACCAAACGGTACCCTTAAAAGGGTACCGAGTGGTACCCTTATAAGGGTACCAAACGGTACCCTTATAAGGGTACCGAGTGGTACCCTTATAAGGGTACCAAACGGTACCCTTATAAGGGTACCAAGTGGTACCCTTATAAGGGTACCAAACGGTACCCTTATAAGGGTACCAAGTGGTACCCTTATAAGGGTACCAAGTGGTACCCTTATAAGGGTACCAAACGGTACCCTTATAAGGGTACCAAGTGGTACCCTTATAAGGGTACCAAACGGTACCCTTATAAGGGTACCAAGTGGTACCCTTATAAGGGTACCAAACGGTACCCTTATAAGGGTACCAAACGGTACCCTTATAAGGGTACCAAACGGTACCGAGTGGTACCCTTATAAGGGTACCAAACGGTACCCTTATAAGGGTACCAAGTGGTACCCTTATAAGGGTACCAAACGGTACCCTTATAAGGGTACCAAACGGTACCCTTATAAGGGCACCAAGGGGCTCACGTAAGCCTCTTGCTTCGAGAGGCGTACGTGAGCCTGGACGGACAGGCGTGCCGGCCGTGCACGCCTGTCCAGAGGGCGTGCAAGGCCTGCACGCCCTCTGGACACGCGTGCATGGCCAGCACGCCTGTCCGGCGGGGCCGCACGCCAAGCCGGCCGTCCTCACGCCATTTGTAGGCGTGCAGACGGCGTGCGGCATGCGGGGGAGGGAGTGCGGGGGTTTGCATGCCTGTATGGGAAGGCGTGCAGCCCCCGCACGCCTTTTTTTAGGCGTTCGGGGGGGCGTGCCGCTATCAAGCCCCCTAAAAACCCAACGGGTTTTGAAAACAAATAACCCAGGTTTATCAACCAAATCCATCATTTCCAAATAAGTCAATTTATCACACCTCACAAAGCCTAAACAATCACTCATCCTGAAACCATCACTCCTCCTGAACCAATAACTACTTCTCAAGCCTTCACTCCTCCTAAAACAACACATCACTCATCCAACCATGCATCAACCACCATCTCAACACCAGCAACTACTTCAAGCAGCCAATTCTGCAGCAACAATCATGCTTTTCGACTCAGAGAACAATGACTCAGAACTTGAAAAATTTTATTCCTATTGCCGGTCCAAACTTCAGAAACAATACCTCAATGATTGGGGAACCACAACACGATTCCATCCCCGTTATGACTTGTCGATCATGCAAGGCCTTTCTGAATCATGCTTCCTCCAGCTTTTTTGAATGGCATGGCCGTGTTTTCTCAACCTCCTCCAACTGATTGAATCCCATCCCATCTTCTACAACTCCTCTCAGAATCCACAACAAGATCCATCAGTTCAGCTTGCAGTTGCCATATGTTGTCTAGGATCCAATGGAAACAGAGCTGCTGTCTTCTGACTCAAAAACCTCTTCCACGTTGGATATGGAACAATTAATTTATACACCACTCGGGTCACCAAGGTTATTTATCAAATGCGCCCACGCTTGGCATCATGGCCAACTTCTGAAGAACGACTAGAATTGTCTCAGGTCATGCAAGAAGAAGGCTTCCCCGGATGTGTAGGCTTTGTCAATGGAACAACTATTCTGCTCAGTCAAAAGCCTCCTATAGATGGCAATCACTATTTTGATTGTAAGAAGAGGTGCAGTCTGCTTTCTTTACCTCCATTTGTATAGAAAGGCCACTGATTTTTTCATCTTTTTCTCAACAGATACTCCATTTTGCTCAATCTAGTTTGTGATGTCAACAAGAAGTTCATATCGTACCTTGCAGGCTATCCTGGATCATGCCACGATTGCTTTGTGTTCTCAAATATGCAGCTTGCTCAGCAGCCTGAACAATTCTTTGATCAGAACCAATTACTCCTGGCCAACTCTGCTTATCCAAGTAATCAATACACGATACCTGCTTACAAGGGGGCTAACCTACTCATTCCGGAGAATGTTGATTTCAATTACCATCTAGCGCAATCAAGAGTCCGGATTGAACATGCTATTGGAATTCTGAAGGGCCGATTTGCTAGTTTGCGTGAGATGAGATATCAAATCAGAAACCGTCATGAGATGAAGGCAGCCATAAAATGGATCATCAGCTGTGTTGTTCTACATAACCTACTTGCAGACCTAAAGGACCAGTGGAACAAGCTCTATGAAGAAGAAGAACCTGAACTAGCACCTCCTGTTGGCCAGGAAAATGACAACACTAGCAATGATGGATTGCGAGGGGTTTTGCGCCCAATCACCCTGTCACACTTTGCTTAACTGTCACTGTTGCTGTGGTTTTTTAATGCAATTTCATGTTTTTCAATTTCTGTTTCACTTCCTCTCCCTTAAACCCTCTCTCTCTGGCTTGGCTCTGTTACACGTTTTTTCACTCCATCTGGTAAGTTCACTCTCTTGATTTTCTCACCTTCCTTTTTTGATCTTGCTGACACTCTGCTTGCCTCCACCTTCCTCCTCATTTGCCGTGGACCACTGCTCACCCACCTCTGCTGACTCTCTTGCTCCCCAGCTCAGCTCCCTGCAACGCCTCCACCCTGACCTCGTGCGCCGCCCCCACCGGCTTGCTTGCTTGCCCACAACCCCCACCCCTCCCTGACTGCTCGCTGCCCGCCAGCCCCGCTTGCTTGCTCCCCCAAACCCTCCACCTCCCTGCACCTCCCCCCACCAGTTGCTCGCCCCACTGGCCTCCACCTCCTCCACCCGCCTCCCTGCGCCGCCACCGTGCGGTCGCTTGCCTCCCCCACCAGCCTCCCTGCCCCGCCCCCACAGGTCGCTTGCCCCACCCGCCTCCCTGCCCTGCCCCCACCGGCCTCCCTGCCCCGCCCGGACCGGTTGCTCGCCCCCCCACTGGTCGCTTGCCAATCCTGCCTCCGTGGCCCGCCTCCCTGCGCCGCCACCGCGCGGTTGCTTGCCTCCCTGCCCCACCCCCACCGGTTGCTTGCCCCCCCCCCACTGGCCTCCCTGCCCCACCCGGACCGGTTGCTTGCCCCCCCCACCGGTTGCTTGCCAATCCCGCCTCCGTGGCCCGCCCCACCACAGGCCTCCCTGCCCCGCCCCCACCGGTTGCTTGCCCCCCCCACCGCTTGCTCGCCCCACTGGCCTCCCTGCCAAACCCGGACCGGTTGCTTGCCAATCCCGCCTCCGTGGCCCGCTGTCAGCTTGCTACTATGTCAGAGCCAACCTGACAAAAGTAACATAAAAAGAGACATTATTACCACAGTATTAAGACCCATTAATATGACTAATAATATATAAAAAAAAACTTAGTTTACTTATTTTTATTCTATAAACTTAGCAAAATCCTAGCTCCATAAAAATAAGTAATAAATTAAAATAACAACTACTTTTTACAAAAAAAAACTAATAACTTCTAAAACTTGAGGATAACTTAGAATATTATGTCATATTCTGAATCCTCATGCAAATTAATGTAGGGTCCCTCACTGGAAGTACCCCTGAATTCCTACTCCTTCACCTTGAACCAATTACCCGTAAGAATTGGCCACACTTATGTGTCACATATGACATTACACACGTATGTACTTGTTATATATACATACCATATGTGAAATGTCCAATTATGGACTTATAATTGAGGTGTTGTGTATAGTTTAGGAGTTAGGCCCAATTGGGGTTTAATCCTCCAACCCCGCGCGTGGATTATATAATCTAATTGGAAATTGGCCAAATGCGTGGAAATAGCTAATCCCCTAGTTACCACACGTGTACAGGTGTAACTAGGGTACTAGTAGATTCTACGTGGTTTATTTACAAGGTTTCATTAATAAAAACCTTGAATACATAAGAGTAACATAGCCAGCGTGGCCTTTGATGATTGGCCATAGCCATTTGTGGCCCATTTGCGTCATTTGTGGCCCATTTCAGATACAAATACACATCAGTGTTGCTATGTACCTTAGTTACAATGACCAAATAGGTTATTAAGGTCATTATAAACACTTGTGACGCTGAAATAATGATCAGCAGTGCCATTGGGATGAGCCTTGTTAGTGCCAATCTCCCAAATTGGCCACATTGCGCTGAAATATAGCAACTACACGCACACGGGCAAGAAAGGTCCTCTACTATGAGTGAAAATAGTATATATAGAGCCCTCTTTCCACGCCAAATGTTGTTCATCATCATCAATCATTATTACAGTCAATCAGTTACGCCGTGTCCTGTCCTTATTTCAGTTACTCTGCCCTGTTTTGCCTGTTTTATCCGTGGTGTTCTCTTTAAATCAACCAACCTACGTGACCAGCTCCTGCGCAGAAACCTACCAATCTACCCAGCAGCTCTACTTCACCCCCCTACGTGGCTTTTTGGCTTGAAAGAAGCATAGTGAGTACTTCTTCCATCCTTCTGTCCCCATCCTGGTTCCTTAATTGGAAAAGCACTTTGGTACCACCTTCTGTTACGCAGAAACCCATTGTTTGCTTAATCAGATACCACCCTGCTTAGCAGATCTCTGATTTAGAGGGCACCTACAAACACCCCTGCGCCAGCAGGCCCCTCTATAAAAAAGAATTATATTCTTTTTATTTCTTTCTTTACTACTTTTCTACGTGAAAATACCCCACTCTACCCATCATTTGCACTCTTATCACCTTGTGTAGCTAAAAGGTACTAGCCCTTGGCATCACAGAGGCTGACACCCGCCCCCCCACAGGCCTCCCTGCCCCGCCCCCACCGGTTGCTTGCCCCCCCCACCGGTTGCTTGCCCCACTGGCCTCCCTGCCCCACCCGGACCGGTTGCTTGCCCCCCCCACCGGTTGCTTGCCACTCCTGCCTCCGTGGCCTGCCCCCCCCCCCCACAGGCCTCCCTGCCCTGCCCCCACCGGTTGCTCTCCCCCCCCCCCCTGTTGCTTGCCCCACCCGCCTCGGTGCCCCGCCCCAACCTGTTGCTTGCCCCACCCTCCTCCCTGCCCTGCCCCCGCCCGGTCACCCTACTGCTTTCTCGCCCCACCGGCCGCCCTGCGCTGCCCCTTCCCGGTTTCTCGCCCCCCTCCGTGGCCCGCCCCCACCGGTCGCTCGCCCCCCCGCCTCCCTGCCCTGCTACCACCTCCACCCGCCTGCGCTGCTACCACCACGCTTGCTGGGCTGCAAAAACTCAGGCCCTTGGAACACCCTCCAGGTTTGTCTTGAAAGAGCCATGACCCCCCATCCCTTTACCTTCTATGAGCAAACACACTGCCGGCATTAACCGGTCGAACACGGCAGTTCGAGCGGTGCTCGAACAGCCGTGTTTGACCGGTGGTCGGACAGGCACTGTCCGACCAAAGCAAGAGCCAACTGGTTGGACAGATTTGTCTGACCGGTCCCGGCTGGTCCTGTCCGACCGGTCCCAGGAACTGATCGGACAGGCCTGTCCGACCCGCCGGCAGGTGCTTTGGTCGGACAGTGCCTGTCCGACCACCGGTCGAACACGGCTGTTCGAGCACCGCTCGAACTGCCGTGCTCGACCGGTTATTGCCGGCAGTGACACTTTACTAACACCTAACCTCTATTCCCCTCCCTGCTGGGGACATCATGTAGTATCAAATGGCCCCAACACCATCCAAGCAAACCAACGGAGACTCAGAAACAACTGCCAAGCTTCAACACCTCCGGACTTGCTACAATCTGAGGCCTCCCAAGCCCTCTAGTTGTCCACCCAGAAGCCTTGCTGCGGAGTCTGTAGCTGGTCATCATGGGCCCAGTATGATTGGTAATGCACACCAGTGGCATTCCTTTCAGAAAGGTTCAGACCGGTTACGGATGACTAGTGGGGTGGATGGGTGTGATGACAAAGAAGTGGAGGAGGCAGTGGATCCAGATGGCAAAGGATGCTCATCATCCTTATCCGAGCTCTCCAACCCTTCCGAATCTCATGCAGCTCCTTCTAAGACAGCTCAAAAACTGGCTTGTAAACTCGCTCGTAAACCCCCTCATAAACCCGCTCGTAAACCGGCTCATCAATCAGCTCGTAACCCGGCTTGTAAGGCGGCTCGTAAACCGGCTCAATCTAAACCTGCAAAACCTAAGAAAGCTTCTAAACCTGCAAAACCTAAGAGTGCCCCCTGTCCCCCACCCCCACCCACATTCCACCAACACTCTCATCCCAGCCCTCCAATCCCAGAGGCTGTATCAGAGGCTGACCGCCACGGCTGTGCTATATGTGATGTGTACTGGCGAATTGATCTCAATAATGAACTCCAAACCTCTCAGCGACCCAAGAATACCCAAGAAGAACATGCATCTTCTCAGCCTCCTGTCAACCAGCTCACCAAAAAACAAGAAAAACAGCAGAAATACAATGCCAAGCAATGAGACAAGAAACGTCAAGCATCCAACATCAAATACTCTGGCGAGACCCAAATCCATGCGCATGTCTCCAACTTCAACCCCAGCGCCAGGATTTGATTAATGCATGACTTGTTTATCTTCCGGGCCAATCCCTCCCATCAGAAATTGATTGCTGTTATCAAATTTCATCCCTTCTCAGCAATGGATCCAGCCCTCAAAGCCCAATATGAATTTCTTAGCCAATACCTGATTGCTCAAACACAATTCCAAAACGCAAACAAAAGCAACGGCCCTGCATATTCTGGCAAAATGTATAGTCTTGGATGGCGGAAAGCATTTGAGGAAAACACCAAAGTCGGCATTCAAGGCATTTCAGATAAAGTTAAACAGGATCAACTCGGATTTGAAGACCTTCAAACTCATGTTCCAACAATCGATTGTTTTATTGGCGATCGCTTTCAATCTGTTTCTCAACCACTCTTTGAAGAAGTCAAGAAACATCATGAAGAACTCAAAGCGCCTGGCCTTGCACCACATTTTGAGAGCGATCCTGACTCTTTCACTTCTCATCTCTCCTTCACCATTGCACTGCCAGAAACTCTGGCTCAGATGGCTGCATCCAAGTTTTTATCGGATGCGGCCATCCAATTCAAACTTGGGCGCGCGCCACCGAGTGAATCGCTGACTCATTCAAACTCAGCGGCCCGGGCGTTTGGCCACCAAGTTTGAATCGGTCAGCAATTCACTCGGTGGTGCGCGCCCGAGTTTGAATCAGATGGCCGCATCCAATAAAAACTCGGATGCAGCCATCCGAGCCAGATTTTCTGGCAGTGTTGGCGCCTTTGCAAACACACCTCACATGGATAATGATGCTTCACCCTTCAGCTTTGTCATGTGGATTCCCATCGAGAAGAACACTGGAAATCTTGTGGAGCGTAATCTTCAGGTGAAGGGGGGTCAATTCATTTTTCCGGACAAATCTTGTGGAATTGACTTCACAGGCTTTGATGGTATAGTGGAATGTGCATGGAAAGCGACTTCTTATTCTCATTTCACTCTGCCCTCCCAAACCTCATCAGACCAACAAACACAAATGGGTCTATCTGTCCAACTTCCTAAAAAGACTGAAAGGGCCTGTATAAATATTAGAGATAAAGTATACGAAAAGGATCCAGAAAAAAGAAAGTGGATCATTAGAGATATTGGCGCTATTTTAGATCAATCCTGTTAAATTTCTTACTTTCTTTCAATCTTATAGTAAATAAACGTGATGCAAATAAAATTTATTGAAACAATTTAGCCAAACGTTCAATCTCTTCAGTACTCTTGCCACTTGTAACACACTGTGTCACAAGCTCATATTTCTTCCCCAAATTTTCTTTGTCCGCCAAAGTCCCCAGCTGGGAAAGCTCAAATGTTTGATCCTTTGCCTTCTCATCCTTCTCCCATTTCAACCTCTTTTCATCCATCTTTAGCTCTCGTTCCCATTTCTTTTCTTCTAACTTGGACGAGCGCATGAACTTTTTCTCCTCCAATTCGACCGTCTTATTATCGATTGCAAGCTGGCGTTGGTACTTATTGATCTCAAAGTCGAGGCTTGCCTGAGCCACCTGAGCCTTCCCTGAAATCATGACACATGTGAATCAGTAAAGGGACAATATCACAAGGGATCACAACTGAAAATACTTACCAGCCTCTCTTTTCAAAGCATATTCCTCATAGTGGGCAAATGCATTATTGTTCTTGGAAGCTGGAGTGGAGTGACTCCTGGGGTTGATGTTGTTGGAGTTGGATGCCCTTCGTTTGCCCTTAGTATTTTGGGGAGTTTTAGACGGAGACGGATGGGTTGCAAGATCGTTGGCATCGGGGCTGACCTTGGCTTTCTTCTTCTTATTCTTTGGTGACTTGGTGGGGGCAATCACCTCAGATGATAAGGAACCATCAGATGAGCTGGAGTCTAGGGCCCTTTCGTCCGCTGTGAGTGCATTGCGGCGCTGGCACTACAAACATTTGCAATTCTACCCAGAAGGAAAATGTGAACTTGGGATGGGCAAAACATATACCCAATTTTACAAAAAATGGTCAGAAGTGAAAAATAAGCTATACTGAGCATGCTCAGCAATTTTTTTTTTTTTTTTACAAACTGAGCAGAAATCAATTTTATTCATTCTGGCAACTTTAGGGGATTTTGCTGAGCATGCTCAGTTTTGCTCAATTTTCATTACTGAGCCATTTTGTTGAAAAAATTTAACATTTTGCCTAACCTAAACAGTTGTTTTTTGTTTGGGTAAAATTACAAATGTTTGTAGTGTGGTGATACCAAGTGTTTCGTTTCCTTTTGCGCTGGGAGGATTGTTGGGGCACATCATTGGGACTAGTTGTCGGACTTTGATGGTTTTGTGGGTTGTAATCGAGCAAATCAGGATCTAAAGCAGGATTGGTATGCTTGTTTTGACTTTCTGGGCCATTGTCTCCCTAAAAAGGAGTAAATAAAAGCAAGGTTGGAATCAAATCACGTTGGCAATAAAAAAGGTTGAAACACACCTGGTTGCTCTCTTGTCTATTCCAATAATTATCAAAACTCTCAACAGATTTATCAATGTTTTCCACCCGCAAAATATCACCCAAACAACTCAGTATATCTAAGACAGAAAGGAGTAAATGCAACGGATTATCTTACCAATTCACCAATGTCTGAGTCTTTGCCCTTGCCGTTGTCAGAGTCGTATTTGCCCTTGCCGCTGTCAGAGTCGTCAGAGTCGTCAGAGTTGTCAGAGTCATCAGGGTTGTCAGAGTCGTCAGAGTCTGATGAGTTGGTGGTTTCAACATCCTTCTGAGCATCCACCTTATACAAAGGGTTTACAAAAGCTTTGTTACCCATGAGCTCATGCATTGCTTGATAATGGGGACACAGGCTATCGAGCTTCTGTTTGATTGTTTGGATGCCCGTCTGTTGGTCTTCAGCTAGTAAGTCCAAATCCAGTTGCCAGGGATAGCGTGTGAGTTTTCTTATACTTGTTTTTGTAACTGTTGAAGCAATCTTTCATCTGCCTAGAACTAAGACTGATTTTGGAGGTTGACTGATTTCGCAGGTTAATCACCATCAGCTCAAATCCATTGATCATACCTTTGGGCGGTTGTCCCACAAGAGGTGCCTTCCCCGTTCCAAGACAGGCATCATACACCGCCAAAGGGGTTGTATCGGTTACAACCCCCCGCGGCTAGATTGGTGGCGGCAACCGATGTAACATCGGTCTTATAGACCGATGTTCCATCGGCAGGTCCCACCGATACATTATTCCTTTGTTCTAATGTATCGGTGGGCCTGGCCGACATAAAATCGGTCTGGGCAACCGATGTAACATCGGTCGCCTCTGGCCGACGTTACCGCGGGGGGTTGTAACCAATACAACCCCTTTTGCAGTGATAATTCTTCTTTATTTTTAGCCAATTGATGATAACAAGGTAGTCGTCCTTCTTCAGATGGCCAGTGGTTTTTTCAGCTGGATTGTTATTGGTAGAAAACTCGGCAGCTTTCTTTGTGGGTTTTGTCCCCTGGTTGGCTTCTTGGGGGGTGCTTTCTTATTGATTGCTTTTTTGGGAGGCATGATTCTGGGAGCAGGTCAACAGAAAAAGTATCAGCTAAGTTCCTACAAGAAGATGATCAATATGATAAGCATAACAAACTGGATGGCAAGCACTGAGCTTACTGAACTTGAGAACGGTTGAATGAGGAGTCGGTGAACTAGCGAAAGATTGATTGTGGAGTTGACGGAATGGTGTGATTTGTAGAGGTTGATTTGTGAAGTACTATTCTGAGAGGATTCAAAAGAGTTAGTAGCAAACAGATGAGTGGGACTAAAATGGCTGTTGCTAGGGAATGAAATTGGAGCAGTTGAATTGTAGAAGCTCACCCACAGGAGAGTTTGTCAGCTGCGGGAAAAATATCAAAAAAATGAGTTTTTGCCCAAGATTTAATGTGGGTTTAGGTTGATACTTGATAGGTGCTGATGCAATAATGTAATTGTTTTGAAATTTTATCAACTGTTTTGGAAATGGTGGATTTGTCAAGATCAGGTGATTACATAAGTGTGGATTTGCTCATATTTGATACCCCCTATTATTAAGACTTATGAATATGATAAATAATGTATAAAAACTTAGTCTGCTTATTTTTTTCCAGAAAACTTAGCAAAGTCCTGACACCATAAAAATAAGTAATAGATTAAAATAGGGAATTGAATTGCCGACCCCTGTCATTTGAAGGGACAACCCCCCATTTTTTCCAGGACGTTGTGACGACCAGTGTTAGACGTCCCAGGATGGTCCAGAAATGGTATTTCTGGTCCAGGACATAACAGGGGGTCGCAGATCTAATTTAGTTCCGCAGACTGGGGGTCGTCTGTTCAAATTTTCCCGCGCCTGGGTTTTCATACAATGCCTGCTTTCCCCGGGGGCCACAGCTTGACTTGCAGGGTCTGTTGCGGCTTGCAAACAACCCCCTATCCTGCATCTCAAGACGCCTTAGGTTGGAAAGATAAATGTGATGCTTGTTTTGAATTGACTCAACAATTACAGAAGAATACTAGATCCAACAGAATGATTTATTAGCTCATGTTTTTCTTTTTTTTCTTTTCTTTTTTTCTTTTTCTACTTCTTCCTGCTATAAAATGTGATGATTTTTTTGCTTTTTCATTGGAAATATGAGATTGGTGTTGGTTTGTTTGGGGCCCAAATCATGAAGCAGAGGAAAATGAAAGAGGGGAGCTATTTTCTGATTGAAAAGTAAATGTAAGGGATATAATGTTGTGTCTGATAAAAAATCAGAATAAATGTAATGAAAATGAACTCAAATGTAAACTAAGTATGTGCTGTGGAAGATGTTTGAAAAATAAGGAAAACAAGATGGTTGACTTCTTGAAATGAGGTTTTTTGAGCAAGGGAAGTGTAAAATGAAATTTCCTTATTCAGGAATGTGTGGAACAATTTATCTGATGTAGAAACAGTGATTTAGATTGTAAGGGAATGATGGGCGATGGAAGATAGCTGAAGCAGAAGAAAAAGATGACTTTCAAGCTCATCAAAATTGTTTTTTTATATCAAGGGGATGTGTCAGATTCAAAGCTGTAAATCTGCCACAGAATTTCATTTTGAATTTGTACTGTGTATGGGAAGTGATATAAAACGTAAATTAAAAAGAGGCTATGGAAAATAATTATAAAAGTGGAAAAATGTTATGTTTACCTTTTGAGTTCATCATTTTCAAATATGGGTCATGTCACATTAAAGAGTAACAACCAGCAACTTGTCAAAATACTTCATTTTCCATTATAGCATGCTGCATGGTCAACTTATTCAAATCTTGATGTTACATATTTTTTTAATGCTCTGTTTGCATTTTTTTATGATATAATTTATGTGTTTTAATGATGTTTATAACTGTTGTTGTGATGGTTTAGACACTAAATCTCTGGCAGTGGCATTTCAGCCAAATTGAATTGACGACCCCCTGTGCACGGGTCATGAAAATTGTATCAGCGACCCCCATTTAGGGGGTCAGACCAATTTACCAAATTTGGACCAGTTTCAGAAATTGAAAGTTGGTCGTCACGAAGTCCCAACATAACTGGGGGTTGTTCCTTCAAATAACAAGGGTCAGCGATTCAATTCCCTTAAAATAATACATACTTTTTACAAGAAATATTAATAACTTCTAAACCTTGAGGATAACTTAGAATATTATGTCATATTCTGAATCCTCATGCAAATTAATGTAGGGGCCCTCATTGGAAGTACCCCTAAATTCCTACTCCTTCACCCTTAACCAGTTTCCCTGCAGGAATTGGCCACACACATGTGTCACTGGACATTACACAGGTATGAATGTAAGTTATGGGTAGACTGTATGTGAAATGTCCAGAAATGGATGTAAAATTGATGTGTTGTGTATAGTTTGGGAGATAAGCCCAATTGGGGTTTAGTCCTTCCACCCCGCGTGTGAATTATATAATCCAGTAGTAAATTGGCCAAATGCATGGAAATAGCCAATCCCCTAGTTACCACATGTGTACAGGCGTAACTAGGGTATAGGTAGAAACTACGTGGTTTATTTACAAGGTTCCAATAATAAAAACATTGAATACCTAAGATTAACACAGCCAGCGTGGTCTTTAATGATTGGCCATAACCATTTGTGGCCCATTTCCGTCATCTGTGGCCCATTTCAGATACAATTACACGTCAGTGTTGCTATGTACCTTAGTTACAATGACCAAATAGGTTCTAAAGGTCATGAAGAGCACTTATGACGCTGAAATAATGACCAGCAATGCTATTGGGATGAGCCTTGTTAGTGCCAATCTCCCACATTGCGCTGAAATTCAGCAACTACATGCACACAGGCAGGAAAGGTCCTCTACTATGAGTGAAATTAGTATATACTAGAGGACATGGTGGCTTCGCCACCTGCTCTTCAGATTAATCCTTCATTGCCTCTCCCTATGGTGTGTTGTGATAACCACCCAGGCCCTAACTCTGCCCACAAACCCAGTGCTTTTTGAGCTGCAACTGCATTGGCTAGTAGCTTTTATCCCATCATGAGAAGCCACCTGCAAAGATGCTGGCTTCCAGCCTTCCTCACCTGAAGACTGCAACATACTGCCCACACATCCGGCTTGGTGAGCCAATATGCCCTTTGGTGAGCTGGTACACCTTCTCAATGGGCTGGTACACGGTTCAGTCTATGTTCAAAAATGAGTGTACCATCAGATGTACCTGTCAGGTTTCCGAATCCTCCGCTCACAGTCTTCCCATTCTATGTCCCTGTCCTGTCATCATGTCCTGTCCCCATCCTTTCATCCTGTCCCATCAACCTGTCCTGTCCCTGTCTTGGCACCCGTCTCATCCAACGTCCTGTCATGTCCAGTCACCCAGTCCTGTCCTGTCACCTTTCCTGTCACCTGTCCTGTCCAATGTCCTGTCACCCAGTCCTGTCCTGTCACTTGTCCATGTCCTGTCACCCATTGTCTATGTCACCTGCTCTTATATAAGTTGTACTGCCCCAATGAAATACAATCATCAAGTCCAAGCATTTCTCATCTAGAACCACCTTGGTTCAGCTCCTTGGTCCTATCTCTGGTCCCCTCAAGATAGCCCCCATCCATTTCTCTTTTTCTTGAGCTGAAATCTTGACAGCACCACCCCTACATCTCAGGGCCCCCCTTACTATTGTCAGTCATATTTTCCCTCTTCATCATCATTCGGATTCCCCTTAACATTTTTTCAGTCATGTCTGGCAGTATACCCTTGTCTCAAGGTCAACAAACTCTCCAAGTTTGTATTGGCAAACCTACCCAACCCAATTTACCAATTAATGACTCAAAGTTATTCCTCTGCTGGGGTCATCAAGGGGCCAATCCATAGATATCAGTAATAACCTGTGATAATATCATGAAAAGATTATGAGTTAACATTTCAACATGCTTAATCATTCCATCTATATTTGAATGGGTCATTTCAGGCATCCGCTGCTTTCCTGGGAATACCCTACATTTATTTGAAGCTGCAATCAAAGATGATGCCAAAGGGATTAAAAATGGTCAGGGTGGCTGTATCACTTTGTTTCTTGGTTTGGATCTGGGCTTCCAGTCTCTGATATACACAAAATCATCTTACAGATGTTCATATTTCTACCAATGATGGAGTTTTAATGTTCCATGAGTAAGGGATTCACTGGAACAAAGCCTTATGGGATGTGAAAACCTCATTCTGTTATTATTGTGTAGCCCATTTCTGGAGTGTACAGTGCCCTACCAGATGTTTATGGCCAACTTCATTTGATCTCCAATACTCAAAACATAAGTTTGAAGTCATTGTGGGTTGGCAAAATCATAGAGCATGGTTTCAAAAGAATGATTATCACAAAATAATAATTATTTGCATCAACAGAAAATTTGCATGTTTTTTCATATCAATTGACAGTGTTTCAAAATCTTTAATAATCTTCCAAAAAAATAAATAAAAATCACAATGGGTAGCATGGCATGTGAAAGAAATGAAAATAAATGAAAAAAATGAACACCAAAAACTTTCCAATCTTGAGTGTGTGGCCAAAACCATCAGAAATGGATATTTTTGTTGCTTCCAGTGCCAATTAGGACTGGTTGATACCCAATCAAAGCTGATATAAAAAGGCCTGAAAGTCATTTTTTCTTCATCTTTCATTCATTATCATTTCTTCTCACATGTCATTCTATTAATTCTGATTTTTTGATTTTTTTGGAAAACTATTAAAACTCCATCAAAATGGGAGATTACTGGAAAAAATAGTACAAATTTGAAGGTGATGAAGACAGATTTAGTTTTTTTATATGCATTCTTTTGAAACCATTCTCTATAATTTTGCCAACCCTCCATGACTTCAAACTTGTGCGTTGAGCTTTGGGAATCAAATGAAGTGGGCCATAAACATCTGGGAGGGCACTGTACAACAGATGGCAAAGGGAAGATTTCCAGTTTACCTTAATTTGGCGGTATAGGCGCTGTCCAAACTCTCAAGGCACCCCACCAAAAGATACCCACGTTTAATGAGACTCTGGACATGCACATGCGGAAAGGTAACCAACATGTGATCTTCAATAGTGATTGAATTAGCATGGTGCAAACATCTATCTTTCATCATCCACAGTCATTATTAGATCACACTCACGCTCAGCAGGTCAACCTTCCCGCAGGGCTATTACCAGCTGGGTGAGCAGGTTAACTTGCTCGCTGGGCTGGTACCAGCTTGGTGAGCAGGTTAATCTGCTGGCTGGGCTGGTACCAGCTTGGTGAGCAGGTTAACCTGCTCGTTGGGCTGGTACCAGCTCAGTGAGCAGGTTAACCTGCTCCCTGGGCTGGTACCAGCTCGGTGAGCAGGTTAATCTGCTCGCTGGGCTGGTACCAGCTCGGTGAGCAGGTTAACCTGCTTGCTGGACTGGTACCAGCCCAGAGAGCAGGTTAACCTGCTTGCTGGGCTGGTACCAGCTGGGTGAGCATGTTAACCTGCTCTCTGGGCTGGTACCAGCTGGGTGAGCAGGTTAACCTGCTCGCTGGGCTCACTACAAACATTTTCAATTCTACCCAGAAGGAAAATGTGAACTTGGGATGGGAAAAACATAAACTCAATTTTACAAAAAATGGTCAGAAGTGAAAGATAAGCTATACTGAGCATGCTCAGCAATTTTTTTTTTTTTTTTACAAACTGAGCAGAAATCATTTTTATTCATTCTGGCAACTTTAGGGGATTTTGCTGAGCATGCTCAGTTTTGCTCAATTTTTATTACTGAGCCATTTTGTTGAAAAAATTAACATTTTGCCTAACCCAAACAATTGTTTTTTCTTTGGGTAAAATTACAAATGTTTGTAGTGGCTGTGACCAGCTGGGTGAGAAGGTTAACCTGCTCGCTGGGCTGGTACCAGCTGGGTGAGCAGGTTAACCTGCTTGCTGGGCTGGTACCAGCTGGGTGAGCAGGTTAACCTGCTCGCTGGGCTGGTACCAGCTTGGTGAGCAGGTTAACCTGCTCTCCGGGCTGATACCAGCTTGGTGAGCAGGTTAACCTGTTTACCGGGCTGATACCAGCTTGGTGAGCAGGTTAACCTGCTCTCTGGGCTGGTACCAGCTCGGTGAGCAGGGGCACACCTTCTTGATGGGCTGGTACCGGCCCAGAGAGCAGGAATCTTCTCAATGCAGTGAGCGTTGCCAAAGAATTGATCGCATGAGGGTTCCAAATTGTTGCTTTGTTGGAAGTAAGTGGAAACCTGGTTGCTGCAACAGTAAGCATGCTTCAGTTGACACGGACCACAAATAAACAGAAAGCTTGACAAAATGGCAAAATGTGAAACACATTTGGGCATGGTTGCCATAATGGGGAAAACCTGCATGCCAAGGCTTTGTGGCGGGCGCAACGCCTTGGTGATGTTGACCAGTAGCTAAACATAGTTTTTCAGAGGAAAGAAAGAACTTGTGGCTATAAGAACAGCCACTAAATCACACATTTAGCGTCAGGAACCTGCCCCACATGTTGCTGATGCGCATGGGCAGGGACCTGAAGGATGCATCCAGTTTGCAAAAGCAAGGCTGGATAGCAGGCCAAATTTGAACTGCGCTCGTGCAGGTCAGGCAGTAGGGGAAACCTTGGATCCAGTTTTCCTGGATATGTGGGTTTATTGAACTTGGATAGAGCCCTCTTTCCACACCAGATGTTGTTCTGCATCATCATTCACCATCACAGTCAACCAGTCACGCCATGTCCTGTCCTTTTTTCAGTTACTCTGCTCTGTTTGCCTGTTCTATTTGTGGTGTTCCTCCTTCAAAGTGTCCAGCTCCTGCGCAGAAACCATCCAATCTACCCAGCAGCTCTACTTCACCCCCCTACGTGGCTTTTTGGCGTAAAAGAAGCAACAGTGAGTACTACTTCTTTTATCCTTATGTCCCCATTCTGGTTCCTTAATTGGAAAACACCTAGGTACCACCTTCTGTTACGCAGAAACCCTTGGTTGTTTTATCAGATAACACCCTGCTGCTGCAGATCTTTGATTTAGAGGGCACCTACAAACATGTTTGGACACAAACTTCAGATTAAATACTATTTCCTTCCGGATCAATTTACCACTTTGTTTGCGCGGCAACTCACCCTCAGCAATAAGATAAGGCTTACCGGTAGCCTGATGCACTGGGACCTTACTAACCGTTCAATTTCAATTGAGGTACGTGCCTTCCTTTTGTCTCCTTATCTTTGGGCGGGACCTGACAATTTCCCAGGTCAAATTAGCAGAAGAGATGCTCAAGTGACGGTTTCACCCACGCGACTCCCGTACTTGATCAAGCGTCAAGTCCAATCGTTAGCCCAGCCAATAGAAAACAAATTTGTTCTCTCCACATCAGCCTGCACACCTTATCCCTTGTTGAAAATGTGTATCAATTTCCCTTCAAATAACCCTGTACATAGCCCTCATCCTTCTCTTATTCGAAATTACTTGAGCTCTCACCTGCAAACAGCCTTTGACCACCAGGAGGAATAAAATAATTATCTTTCAGCCCTAATTCCAGGGTAACCTAACCATTCCGGCAACAGCATCATAAGCGGCATAAAATTAGCCCGAAAGCCGCCCTCTGCTTTAGACATCTCCCCCTCTTTTAATTCTTTAAGCAGGCAATCCAAGCTCGTCATGACAGCTCATGTAACCATGAGTGGCAAGCTTGAAGGAAATCCTTATGGTACACCTCTACCATTTGTCTTTGTATGTCACACTTCCTGAAGTCCCCTCATGCTTCCAGCGGGAACTGATTTCCCCATCTCAGGCTTCCCGTCGCATATACATACACAAATGCCCGGTTTGGGGATTCGCGCTAACCCTCAAGCCCCCCCTTGAAGTTGCCTGTTTCACCTTGGCGCTGCAGGCGCCCATCAGCTTAACGCTTCCGTGTACGCTTGCCATATGACACTTAACCCAACTTTCTTCACCCATCGACAACTTACACTCTCCTTCTACTTAGTCAAACATGTAACCTCACACTCAATGTTAAGGCTCACCGCCATCACGCCAGCTTCCACCTCCAAGCAGCACCTCAACAACTCTAAAGAATAATTTAAACATCGCCTTCTTATCTTTCTCATTGGCAATCTTGAGATTTCCAGCTAAGATGGTCATGTGTACCCCATACTGTAGAAGCTCACCACATAGAAACCCACAATGCTGCCTAGCCTTCAACTTATGCATTGCTTGTTGTGAGAGTTGAAATTAATTTTTTGCTCTTCCTAAATTATATGTTAATCAGACCTTTACCTTTCAAAGAGTAACACGAGGTGAATAATTTAACATAATCTATTCCCTTTGAGCTCTCCTTCATACAATGTTTGCCCCTCCGCTTTTGCCTCAACCTCCAACCTCCCATCGGCATCTTGAAGCTAGGACCCGTTCTCTGGCAAATGGGTGGAAGAGGCTCAACTGTCAGTTTCCCACACTTTTGCGGCGCTATGGGCTTGACTTAACGCCTTAGAAGCAACTCACCTAATTAAAAATGCTTCTGTGTACGTAATAAATTGGATGGGGTAACACAGGAGGAAAAAGGGCTTATGATTATGTAATGCGGGGCTTGTCCTGCACCTAGTTGTATTTTCAGTCTCTTCCGGTTGTTTCCTTTTCTTTTCTTCACCGCTTCCTGTTTCCCATCATCCAGGTCTGCTGTCTCCTCCTCCTCCACACTCATCCCAGGGCGCTGATGCCTGGTATTCACCCGCCTAAGGTTGTTTCTCATTGTCATCTTGTTGTGTTTCCGTTTCTCTCTCTCACGCCAATCCATCACTGCTTCCTGTTTCCCATCATCCAGGTCTGCTGTCTCCTCCTCCTCCACACTCATCCCAGGGCGCTGACGCCTGGTATTCACCCGCCTAAGGTCTGCTGTCTCCTCCTACTCCACACTCATCCCAGGGCGCTGAAGCCTGGTATTCACCCGCCTAAGATTACGTTTCACAGTACGACATTCACCAGATGGGTCTTGCTTAATGGTTTGACAACAAGTAAATCTTCCGCAGCCGAGATGCGCGAAAGTGCGACATAAAGCTGTCCATGCAAAAAAACGTCAGTGTGGAGCATAACACCCACCCGGGAAAGGGTTTGCCCTTGACTCTTGTTAACTGACATCGCAAAGGCCGGGGCAAGAGGAAACTGGTACCGGAAGAAGCTGGCCCCGTTGCTTGACGAAGAGGAGTTCTTAAGTTTGATCTTTGGGATCATTACCTCCTGACCCTTGTAAGGCCCCGACATTAAGCACCCAACAAGGAACCCGTTGCCCAGCTCAACAATTAGCATTTGAGATCTGTTGCACACCCCTTTCTTAATGTACAAGTTCTGCATTATGACGACCGGCATCCCGACCTTGAGGTAGAGATTGTGCTCTGGTAAGCCCGACATCGACATCTTGTTAAGGCATTCCTTGGGGAGACTATCAAAACAGTCCGGGTTGGGGATGTCAATTGACTTCAAGTGATAGAGGACACCAGGAAGCATTTCTGCTATGGACTTGTTAATCTTCAAAACATTGCGGCTCAGCGGAGCAAGTATACAGCATTCCGCCAGGTAGTCTGTATTTGACAAGTCGCCCGCGTTAAAGCTCTTGATGAGGTCGTTGTAAACAAATCGTATTAATGCAGCATTTCCATCCTCCTCTGCAGCGTATGACTCAAGCTGGACATGTTCCAGTGTGATTAAGCCATAATCAGTCACCTGATCTTTACCTTCTCCTAAAGTCAGAAGTGCCTTTGCAAACTTCATGTTAAGCTCCTTCAATGGTCCATCAAGGGCAGAGGCCAGTCACATGTTTTTTTTCAGGCTGCAACACCACACATCTTGCCAGACTGACAATGATTTAATGGTTGTGTTGTGACTGTGGATAGACATTAAACTTGACAACTGGCAAGATTTGACGGAAATTGCCAGAAAAAATGACGACTTTTCCCCCAAAGACAGTATCAACCTTCGTGAGTTGTCTTAAGGTTCTATTGACCGCCTCGATTGCGTTCTTGTGGACCGTGACGACTTCGTCCCAGATGATTAACCTTGCTGCAATGATCTTCCTTCCATGCTCCGTCTCACTGTCAATGCTGCAGTTGGCGTTTCGCTCCACATTGAGTGGAATTTTAAAGGCTGAGTGGGCCGTTTGTCCGCCAGTAAGGAGGAGTGCCGCTACACCTGAACACGCCACAACTATCCTCTCTATTTCGAGTGAATCTGCGAGGTCGATGATGCTGTTGAGGACAAATGTTTTGCCAGTCCCTCCAGGTCCATCCAAATAAAACGCAGATGCCTTCTTCTCACCCTTTAGGCATCTGTTGACCGTCCGGTAGAACTCCAGCTGACCCGCGTTAAATTTTTTCAATCTTTGGGCAAGCCGCCCTCTGATTGAACGAAGCGATTCAACTGGGCCCACCTCTTCTCCAAGCGCTTTGATGATATCAAGCTCTTCAAGTGTGACACATACATTACAATAGGACAAACTCCCACCAATATCCTTCAAGATGAGACCAAGCCTATAGAGACCAAGAAATCGTCTTTTGTCAAGGGTAAGCTGGCGCGAGTTCCTGTCACTGTTATCTTCCTGTGTGACATCGTCTGTAAAGGCTTCGAAATGCTTTACAAAGAGGGTTGTTGGGTCCGAGGGCGGGGTATGCATACACATCATCGCAAAGAGCTGGGTCATCTGATAGCCCCCTTGGAGCATGCTTGCTTCGTCGAGTGTCACATCGTAAAGTGTGTCATCAACGAGCAAGCCCATTGCATTACAAGCCTCCCTCCAAGTGTTGTAAATGACCCCGTCAACCGTGCCTAAGTCGGTAAAGGAAGTGACATTCTTCCTGTGAAGAAGAAGGACACGGAGGAAGAACCTTTTGCCAGCTAAATAAGACACTGAAAAGACTCTGCCAACAGTTTCTGCCTTGCTGAGCCGCGCCTTCCACTTTTTCATCCCTTTGTCCCAGGTGAAATATGTTGGGAAGTCTTTGTAGAAAAGTGACCTTGCTCTTCTGTTGTCTGCTCCAACTGCATCTTCTTTGTTCATCTTGAAGAATTGGTTAGGGTTGTCCTCTCTGCTCTCCCTGAATTGATTTGGCCGAGTGCACTTGCGTTGTTTGGGAAGTAGACAACTTGCTTGCCCTCCTCGTGCAACATGAGCCTGGTGACAGCTGGAAATCTGTCACTCATTGGAAATTTGAGGAGTCGTCAAGCGGCTGAGGTAAGCAGTTATGTCAATTTTGACTCTTACCTTTGGGTGTACGGAACTTGACACAAACCTTCAGGTGGTCCAACATATTGGGCGTCAAGATAGGCCTTCGTCTCGTACGGTTTCTTGAGCAATAGGTGAGAACGGTCATGGCCCTTTGTAATATACTTGTACAGATACTTAACGGCCCTTGAGTTCACCGGAATTTCTACGTTTATGTGGGCCTCGAACATTAGGGTAAGGAATTTGTTAAAAGGCACGACATGCTGGTTTGTGAAGACCAAATTTGCCTTCTTAACTTCCTGCCCGTCGTCCTGCCTCAAGTAAACTGGGTATGATCCATCGACAACAACTGTTATTTCAGTGTACGGACGGGGATAGCCATACTTGCAGGATTTTCCATTCCAACAGGGTCGCCCTTTACAGGGCCCATGAAGCATGAATCTTTTGATTAAAGCGTACAGCCGCGGGGAAGTCTCTTCATTGGCAAGTTTGGCTGGGACTATGCAGTCAATCTTCTCTGCCGTAGTTGGTCGGTCCTTTGGCTCAAGTGTAACCATGAGGTGAACGTGGGGAATCCCCCTCTTCTGAAACTCAATAGTATATACAAATGCGACGACGGTCCCCAATTGCTTAATGTTAATCAACTGATGAAGCAGTTGCTTCTCCTTCAGCTGAAATACTCTAGCGACAATCGTCGGATGGTTGTTGGCAACGCCCCCCGGTGGAATTTTGGCTAAGATTTCAGGCCACTCGGGGTTTGCTGTCATGGGGCTTGATAGCGGCACGCCCGAAGGGCGTGCACACGCCTATCCACACGCCCAAAAGAAACGGCGTGCAGCCGCTGCACGCCGCTTTGGAAAGGCGTGCAGAGGCTGCACGCCCTTCCCTGCAGGCTGCACGCCTTCAATAGGCGTGCAACCCTGCCAGACAGGCGTGCAGAGCCTGCACGCCTGTCTGGAGGGCGTGCAAAGCCTGCACGCCCTTCGGACAGGTGTGCAGGCTTTGCACGCCTGTTGGCTCACGTAAGCCTCTTGATTCGAGAGGCTTACGTGAGGTGCACAATCGGTGCTACGGTGTACGTAGCTCCAACTGCGCGGCTCACGTAAGCCTCTCAAATCGAGAGGCTTACGTGAGCCAGCCCAGGCCAGTTCCGCTGGAACTGACCTTAGCGCGGGTGCTGAAACCCGCCACCAAGTTTAACCACCCAGATCCGCAAGCAAATGACCGGCCACGCCCAACAGACACTCACCAGACCCAACCATCAAGGTAAGCACTGCCGGCATTAACCGGTCGAACACGGCTGCTCAAGCGGTGCTCAAAAAGCCGTGTTCGACCGGTGGTCAGACGGACACTGTCCAACCAAAGCGAGAGCCAACTGGTCGGACAGATTTGTCCGACCGGTCCTGGCTGGTCCTGTGCAAACGGTCCCAGGAACTGATTGGACAGGCCTGTCCGACCCGCTGGCAGGTGCTTCGGTTGGACAGTGCCTGTCCGACCACCGGTCAAACACAGCTGTTCGAGCACCGCTCGAACTGCCGTGTTCAACCGGTTAATGCCGGCAGTGAAGCCCCCCCAGGCCCCATTTTAGGGCAAAAAGGGGCCTCCTGGGCTCCTTTTTTCCACAAAAAAGTCCCCCTGAGCCACCCAGGGCCTTGTTTTGGTCCAAAAGGGGCCTGATGGGCCCCTTTTGGCCCAAAAAAAGGCCTCATCAGACCCCACATCAAGCCCAAAAGGGGCCTGACAAGCCCCTTTTGGGCTAATTGAAAGCTCTGCAGCCCCAAAGGGGCATGCTTGGCCCCTCTTGGGCCTGAAAAAAGCACCCACAACCCCAAATAGAGCCCCAAAAGGCTCCATAAGTGCTCCATAAACCCCCCAGCCCCCCAAGCAAGCCCAAAAGGTGCCTGCTGGGCCCCCTTTGGGCTAAATAAAAATCCTTAACTTCTGTTTGGCTTGTCCAAATGGGCTCAAAAGTGAATCAGAAATTAGTTAATGGATATAATTTTTTACTTTTATGAAAATTTTCCATAGCACATGAATGGTTTGTGGACAGCGGCCGTTTAAAGATTTGGCCAGAATCTCCTCCTACTCAAATGATGTAACTTCTGTTTGGCTTGGCCAAATTGGCTCAAAGGTGTATCAGAAATTAGGTAATGGATATAATTTTTTCCTTTTATGAAAATTTTCCATAGCACATGAATGGTTTGCGGACAGCGGCCGTTTAAAGATTTGGCCAGAATCTCCTCCTACTCAATGTCAGAATATCAAACCTGTCGCAGAACGCGCTGTAAAGCGTTGCAGGGGAGATACAAGCTTTCTGACTCAGCAAAGTAAGCCACAGCGTTTCGTCTCCTTAGACATGAAGGACGAAACTGACCTCAGCCTCTCCCCTCCAGAATCCGTTGGCAAGACAAGCCACCAGTTGGCGAGGGAACGGCCCCAAGACCTGCAACCCACTGGGACCTGCGGACAGACCAAGGCAAACGAGACAGGCCATGAGCCCACCTCGTGAGTATTTAAGGAGTCCACTCTTTGTACTCTGAGCATTCCCCAGGCTAACATGTCATCCGCTCTCAATCGCTCATAGCACTCTAGCTCCCAGGATTACTTCTCCACTGTTAGCCACCAGAATCAGTCTTAACAAGTTTAAGTAAGTGGTCAGACTCCATCTTGCGAGGTATCGATCAAGACACTGTAGACTGATGAGACCTTCATCATTCTGCAGGAATCGAACAGAACCTTGCAACTAGAAATAAGCTGCACGAACGCACTGCAATCACTAGCAGCAAGCAAGGTACGAATGCAGCGTAGCTTATGCAGAGTACCAGGGACTGACTCTTGCCGTCTGCCCCAGACCAGATCAATTGTTCTCCACTTGAATCTCGGTCCTCCTCATCTTCAGATTCCCATCTCTCTCTCTCCCTCTCTCTCTTCATTCACTCCAATCAGTCCAGCCAATTCTACAGATCCTCAGCTCAACCTTAGCCAAGATCAGACGTCAAGTCCTGCTCTTAGGTAAATTTCATCTCACCTACGTTCCTCTTCCCAAACCACATGTACATAGCATAATGATTTGAGCAGTTCTAACTTAGCGAAATAAATTCTCTTAGTTGTTGAAATTCCTTTACTCAAATGATGTAACTTCTGTTTGGCTTGGCCAAATTGGCTCAAAAGGGTATCAGAATTTAGGTAATGGATATAATTTTTTCCTTTTATGAAAATTTTCCATAGCACATGAATGGTTTGCGCACGGCAGCCGTTTGATGATTTGGCCAGAATCTCCTCCTACTCAAATGATGTAACTTCTCTTTGGCTTGTCCAAATGGGCTCAAAAGTGTATCAGAAATTATGTAATGGATATAATTTTTTACTGTTATGAAATTTTCCATAGCGCGTGAACGGTTTGCGCAATATTTTGCCCAAATCTTCAAACGGCCGCCATGCCCAAACCATTCATGCGCCATGGAAACTTTTCACAAAAGTAAAAAATTATATCCATTGCCTAATTTCTGATACACTTTTGAGCCCATTTGGCCAAGACAAACAGAAGTTACATCATTTGAGCAGGAGGAGATTCTGGCCAAATCATCAAACGGCTGCCGTGCGCAAACCATTCATGTGCTATGGAAAATTTTCATAAAAGGAAAAAATTATATCCATTACCTAATTTCTGATACAATTTTGAGCCAATTTGGCCAAGCCAAACGGAAGTTATATCATTTGAGTAGGAGGAGATTCTGGCCAAATCTTTAAACGGCCGCCGTGCGCAAACCATTCATGCGCTATGGAAAATTTTCATAAAAGGAAAAAATTATATCCATTACCTAATTTCTGATACACTTTTGAGCCAATTTGGCCAAGCCAAACAGAAGTTCCATCATTTGAGTAGGAGGAGATTCTGGCCAAATCTTTAAACGGCTGCTGTCCGCAAACCATTCATGTGCTATGGAAGATTTTCATAAAAGGAAAAGATTATATCCATTACCTAATTTCTGATACACTTGTGAGCCAATTTGGCCAAGCCAAACAGAAGTTACATCATTTGAGTAGGAGGAGATTCTGGCCAAATCTTTAAACGGCTGCTGTCCGCAAACCATTCATGTGCTATGGAAAATTTTCATAAAAGGAAAAAATTATATCCATTACCTAATTTCTGATACACTTTTGAGCCAATTTGGCCAAGCCAAACAGAAGTTATATCATTTGAGTAGGAAGAGATTCTGGCCAAATCTTTAAACGGCTGCTGTCCGCAAACCATTCATGTGCTATGGAAAATTTTCATAAAAGTAAAAAATTATATCCATTAACTAATTTCTGATTCACTTTTGAGCCCATTTGGACAAGCCAAACAGAAGTTAAGGCTTTTTATTTAGCACAAAGGGGGCCCAGCAGGCACCTTTTGAGCTTGCTTGGGGGGCTGGGGGGTTTATGGAGCACTTATGGAGCCTTTTTCGCTCTATTTGGGGTTGTGGGTGCTTCTTCAGGCCCAAGAGGGGCCAAGCATGCCCCTTTGGGGCTGCAGAGCTTTCAATTAGCCCAAAAGGGGCTTGGCAGGCCCCTTTTGGGCTTGATGTGGGGTCTGATGAGGCTTTTTTTTGAACCAAAAGGGGCCCATCAGGCCCCTTTTTGACCAAAACAAGGCCCTGGGTGGCTCAGGGGGACTTTTTTGTGGAAAAAAGGAGCCCAGGAGGCCCCTTTTTTCCCTAAAATGGGGCCTGGGGGGGCTTACCTTGATGGTTGGGTCTGGTGAGTGTCTGTCGGGCGTGGCCGGTCAGTTGCTTGCGGATCTGGGTGGTTGAACTTGGTGGTGGGTTTCTGTACCCGCGCCCAGGTCAGTTCCAGCGGAACTGGCCTGGGCTGGCTCACGTAAGCCTCTCGATTTGAGAGGCTTACGTGAGCCGCGCAATTGGAGCTACGTACACCGTAGCACCAATTGCGCGGCTCACGTAAGCCTCTCAAATCGAGAGGCTTACGTGAGCCGACAGGCGTGCAAAGCCTGCACGCCTGTCCGAAGGGCGTGCAGGCTTTGCACGCCCTCCAGACAGGCGTGCAGGCTCTGCACGCCTGTCTGGCAGGGTTGCACGCCATATGCACGCCTATTGAAGGCGTGCGAATGGCGTGCAGCCTGCAGGGAAGGGCGTGCAGCCTCTGCACGCCTTTCCGAAGCGGCGTGCAGCGGCTGCACACCGTTTTTTTTGGGCGTGCCGCTATTATGCCCCTGCTGTCATTGTAATGAAAAGAGAGGGTGGTCCATACTTCCTGCAAATTGCCATCAAATCTGGGGCTTGATAGCGGCACGCCTATCCGCATGCCCAAAAATAACGGCGTGCAGCCGCTGCACACCGCTTTGGAAAGGCGTGCAGAGGCTCCACGCCCTTCCCCGCACGCTGCACGCCATTTGCACGCCTTCAATAGGCGTGCATGTGGCGTGCAGGCGTGCGACCCTGCCAGACAGGCGTGCAGAGCCTGCACGCCTGTTTGAAGGGGCGTGCAAAGCCTGCACGCCCTTTGGACAGGCGTGCAGGCTTTGCACGCCTGTCGGCGCACGTAAGCCTCTCGATTCAAGAGGCTTACGTGAGCCGAAGGACCCTTATAAGGGTACTTTGGTACCCGGTACCCTTATAAGGGTACTTTGGTACCCTTATAAGGGTACTTTGGTACCCTTATGACGGTACCCAGTACCCTTGTAAGGGTACTTTGGTACCCTTATAAGGGTACTTTGGCTCACGTAAGCCTCTCAAATCAAGAGGCTTACGTGAGCCGACAGGCGTGCAAAGCCTGCACGCCTGTCCGAAGGGCGTGCAGGCTTTGCACGCCCCTCCAGACAGGCGTGCAGGCTCTGCACGCCTGTCTGGCAGGGTCGCACGCCACATGCACACCTATTGAAGGCGGGCAAATGGTGTGCAGCGTGCGGGGAAGGGCGTGCAGCCTCTGCACGCCTTTCCAAAGAGTGTGCAGCGGCTGCACGCTGCTTTTTTTGGGCGTGCGGATAGGCGTGCGCACGCCCTTTGGGTGTGCCGCTATCAAGCCCCATCAAATCCTGGTAAAGCTGGGAAATTGACTGCGGACCTCCAATGAACGTTGAGGGCAAAATGACACGCTTCCCCATTGATCAGGATTTTCATTTTCTAATGATTTTTTGAGCTTCTTGTAGGATTCAGCATTCATCTTGTCTTGATTGTATTTAACAAAGTTGAGACGGTCGCACTCCACGACAACCCAAGCGTCAACAAGGAACTCTTGAAAGAGTGACCTTCCAGCGAGTATAGGCAAAAAATCATTCGTTTGCTTGAAGAGCAAGTAAGCAAATCATTCAAGGGATGTTACTTTATGCCCGTGGACTAAGGCTTTAGTCAGCGTCTTGCCTGATCCAGTAAATAAAAATGATGAAGGGGCTTACCTCGCTCTGTCCAAGCCTCATAGAGGTTATCCCACTGTTGTGAGCCAAATGGAAAAAAGATGGGGTAGCGGAGCGGAAAGTACATCAAATGGCTGTCCAAGATGTAATCCAATGGCCCCACTTGGCATCGATGAAGTGCAAGCTGGCAAGGTGCAATTGTTTCTCTGTCGCCTTCTATCACAATGGCAACCTTGTCCATTGTTGGTTTGTTGTAGTTCTCTGGATTGGCCCCGCGTTTCTGCACGCCTGTGAGGGCAAGGGTCAGGTTCCCAGCTTCGTCAAGCACGTCATGCGCCAGCCGGTAAACCCGCGCGTATGGATTGTAGGTGCAGAGGTAATCCATGAGGTATTTCACAAGGCGAGGCATGATGGTTGGTCCCCTTGCCACAGCTACTCGGTCTCTTGCGGCCACGCGGGCTTGGTAGATTGCCTCCTGCGTTCCCCCCTTCCCGACAACAAAGATTTGTGAAAAGCCAGGCTGGTCCTCGTTAAGGGGCTCAATTGAGGAGAGCATATTGGTCATGCCTCCGCTTACCCGGAAGACGTTAATGCCATAATAACCTTGAACAGACCGGTCAACTCGTGCTCCAAGTGACGTAAAGGAAACCGAGTTATTGTAAATTCGAAAAAGCGCTTGAAAGTTTCTGCTAACTTTTAAGAAGTTCAGTACCTCATCATAAAGTTCCACCAATTTGACGCGACTGGACACACCTTGGTCACTCTTGGTGAACAAACCCTGAAGACTCAGGGGGTATCCTGGAGCGGAGTCTTGAAACATGGGCAGGGTAACCTTGTTCTTCTGGCAACATGCAGAGAAGGAAGGATCTTTAAAAGGCGAGATGAAAGGTATTGGATAATGCCAAGAATTCTAATTCCCCCAGGGGTTTTAATCCCCCTACAACTTGTACTATAAATGACTATGTACATGGCTTGTTGTGTAACCCCTACAATCTTTCTTGACGAGGTCAACCACAGAAAGCTCTTCTTTCCAGTGTAAAGCGCCGCAGGAGAAGCATGGGACTTCGCAGCGTTTCAGTTGGTGCGGCAGCATGAAGTTGACATTTCTGACAATTTTGGCTTGGGCCCTCAAGTCTCCGTATACAGTATTCAGATGGACGACTGAAATCCCATGTGCACCCACCTACATGTGCTAACCGCGTTACCTGTGCTCGCCCAATCGGTGCTTCTGACCTGAAATCTGGAACCACATACTGAGAAGCACGCTCTGTAGGCACTCCCTCGGATTTAAAGACTGCTGACCTACTTACTATCGTGCTTGGCATTGCTGTGTGTAGGGCAGTAAACCGCCCTCTTTTTATAGCGCGGACTCCATATCCAAGTATTATGCTCCGGACGCAAAGCCACTCTACCAACCAGGCTGCTTGGATTAAGCATAATGTTTTTGAGTTGAATAATGTTTGAGGTTAGGTTGATTGTCTAGAAGAAGCGTGAATTTGTTTATAGGTATGTAGCTATGGGGCGGAGATGTAAGTCAATAGGATCAGGTTAGCTGATGCTTGACGTGTTAAAGGACTGAGGCAGATCAACGCCTCCTACCAGATGCCCAAAACGTAACGGGTTTAACGCCAACGTTCTGCTGGACTGGTTGGGTCCTTGTCCCTGCTCCCTCATTGTGGTGCCGGGTGTTCTTCAGGGTGCAACATCCAAAGGAATTCCGACTTACCCAAGCGCAGAAGATTAATTATGTAAGTAGAACAGTCAGGCTGAAGTTAAACTCAATCCCCAATCCTGGCTATGCAATTTGACTCCCCCTCAACTCGGAGTTTATCAGTCAGAGAACATGTTGTCATTGGATTTGACTGGGATTGTCAAAGCTGGGCTAGAGACTCCACTTTACATTATAGAGACCTCATGATAACCAGGCAGCCGCCCAGCACCGTCTTCCTGTGAGCGATGACAACAGGAGGCCCCTTCTGATCTCCTTTGTAAGCAAAGAGGGGGTTGCCGCCCTCTTTCAGGGCGCATTAAGGTACGTCCTTCAGCGTTTTTTGGCAAACGCTTATGGAGAGGCTGAGGTTTATGATATTGCAGGCCTTCTGCAATTGAAAGACAGGAAGCATAGGTTTACATTAACGAAGTTGAGGAAGGGTGCTCCCAACTCGGATCGGACAAGGTGAGAGGGATTAACAGGTTGGACTGGCTAGACCTCAGAGCAGATGTGAACCTGGCGGACGAATATATTCCTTTCACGCTCCTGCTCAAGCCAAGCCTCAAGCACAAGATGCTGGAAAACGTTGTAAGACTCAAAAATGCAAGTTAATACCTTTTGCTGAATGGAGAAGGGGAATATGGAGGTGCAAGCTCTGCCCTTCTATACTATCAGAACAACAAGACCACCAAGATTGCTTGGCAGGTTATTTATAGTGATAGGACTTTTCTGGTTCAGATGACTGCGGAATGTCAGGTATGTATATGGTTGATGATGGATGTTGTTGACGATACTAGATGATGTTGACTATGACTGATGATTTTGTTACTAGGTGTATACGGGTAATGGATGAGTGTTAAGGGTTATGAGTGTTAATGTGAGTAGGTGATGCTGATAAGAGGTGATGATAGGTGGTGATGACAATGGTGGATGTCAAGAGTGTATGTATATGATGGAGAATGTGTTAAGCTGACGAGGGTTGGGAGCTGGCGCTACTACCAAGGATGGATGATGATGAAGGTAATGAGTTCTGGGAGCTGATGCTACTACCAAGGATGGATGATGAATGGATGATGATGTTGTTGTTGATGGATGATGAAGGTGTGTTATGCTAATGAGGGTTGGGAGCTGACGCTACTACCAAGGATGGGTGGTGAGGGTGATGAGCAAAAGGGCACATATGGGAGCTAATGCTTCAACCAAGTTGGGTCAAGATGAGTTGTTATGGGTAAATGATGTTGATGTTTATTGTTGATGTTGATTCCTTAAAACCTCAATATTGAGTGTCTTATAATGAGGAGTGACCAGTGTTATTATACTATGGGGGATAGTGAACAATATCTGTGGATGAGGAGTGAAGTGATGATATATTCTGATGGTAGAATCTGGTGAGGAAAAGGGGGGGAAAACACCTGGAGGAGAGCCTCTTTTATATTGAAATCCTGACAAATGGGGGGTGGTCAACTTGTGGTTGGAACAATTGGTCATGGAACACCGTGGAACAACAATTGATGACTAATCACAGCTGACATGTGGTTGATGGAAACAAATGGAACAATGGAACAAGTGAAATGTGTGTGACTTGTGGTTCTGAATCTGATGGAACTTTCCATGCTACTATGGGCCTAAGTTGGGTGGAATATCCTAGAAAAAAGGGGTTACCAGTGCCTAGTGGTTGAGTTGTGGTTGTGGTTTTTGTGTGACTACCCCGTGAAAGTGCCGTGTAACTGTGGGAAACTGGAATAAACTTGGGTCTAGGAACTCATATCAGCCATAACTATTGATCAAGGCATATAACAAAGATTCCGTGAGCTGTTTCCTAGGATAAATTTGCCTGAAGAATGTGTTTCTAGAAGAATATATGGGATTTTGAGGGTTTTGTGTTCTGATGACTGTAGTAGGGATTAAGGTTTAGGTGACGGAGTATGTTGATTTGCTGATACTTCCTGATCCGGTTGAGTGGTGATAAATCCGTGAGTTGTGTTCTAGAGTGAATTTTGCCGTAGATTCTGATTCTTCAGTAATATCTGAGGATTTCTGATTGGATATAAGAGAAAAAATGAGAAAGGGAAAAGAGATAGAGAAGAAATAAGAGAAATATAAGAGAAAATGATAAGGGGAATAGATAAATTAAAAATTAAAAATTTGTGTCATATTTGGAACACCACAACGGCGTGGTTGTGGAGGTTGGAAACTGAAACTGTTCCTGGATTGTGTTCAAGAGGGTTAGGTTGGCACGGTACATACCTGGCGAGACTAAAGACAAACCTCTTTCCACACGGTAAAAGATGAGCGTTAAAGTCACCGGGGGAAGACCATGAAGAAATCACTTTCAAGGAGCGCATTCCCTTGACCTGGGCTAAGAGGTCGCGATTGACTTGGCGCAAGCCTGAAAGGGTGAGCCTCAAGAGCAAATCTTAGCGTATAATTGTTCCCTTGAAGGTTTACGGCAAAGCGGGCCTGCAGCAAGCTCCCTGTGAAGGCTTCCCCTAGGATAGTTACAAGGAGGGTGAGCTTGGCAAGCGTATATTGTGGTAAACTTGACAGGGGAAGGTGGAGTTGTATTAGCCCTCTGCTTGGTTGACGCACTCGGGGTAACACATTAATGTGGCGTTTGATGTCATCGTTCCCTACTCAAGTGCAGGTGGAACCCACATGGCTTGAGGTAAAATTGCTGTCTTGACTTGGGGAGGAGGCTCACCCTTGACCGCTTTGAGTGAAAGCGTCAACTTTAGCTTAGTTTTGGCGCTTCACTTTGGGGAGCAACGTCAAAGCTGAAAAACAGGAGAAGCGCTGAGCAGGTACTTTCCCCTTATGCCCTTGACCAGGCTGAAGGGAAAGGAACGGGGGAGACATTCCCGGCCTTTATACTAATGTCGCGGGGTATTTCAGCCGTGTAGCTTGCTCAGCTTGATCAACTCAAATCTCAAAAGCAGAGAAAACCTTAAGCAGCAGCTTCGGCTCTCCCGCGAGGATGGCAGCCGCCGTGGGAGATAAGGGATAAACCCTGATTTGCTCCGAGTTATACAAGGAAATCTGTTGCGATAAGCTGATAGTATGAGGAAAAAGATTTCAGAAACTGCTATACATAACCTTTGGCCTCCAAGGTCAAACAGAAATTTCCTCAAACCTCCGCACGAGGAGAGAGGAGCTTCTCCTACTCACCAGGACAACTGGCATGTTGCTGTCCTGCTCAAAGTCAACCAACGACCCCACCACCTGCAGTTCTTGGCCCGGTTGGTAGAGGAGGTGTGTCTTGATGTAGTTCTTGGTCCCAGGGACAACGTACTTGGCGAGGAACTGGCGGTGAATCTTCCTCTTCACGGGACAGATGAATTGACGATGAGCTGTAAAGCCTGATTAGAAGCAGAGTGGGGACTCTTACCTCCGTGTCCCAGTCATTGTGCGCTATGATGACTTCAAGGCAAATGGTTGAATCACGCTGGTTTGTTGTGACATCCTCCCAGCTCACAACATGTCCCAGTCCAATGATTGATTTCCTGTTTGTCATATCCACAGACCCGGTGACGCCCTCTGGAAGTTGGGTTGCCGTGGCCAAAGAATAGGTGAGAAAAGGTGGTACCCTGTTGTTTGTTGCCATCAAGCGACACGCAAGGAAGTACGTCGCGGATGCTTCCAACCCAGCACTGAGGGCTGTATTGGTCGTTAAGTTAAACTCAACACCCTCGCTAGAGATGGCACTTGGCACCTGTTGGCAGGTACCTGCCACTCTTTAGCAGGTCCTTTCTGCCCCTGTAAGTGCCAGCCAGTGGGTTTGAGATGTTCAATTTTAGTAAAAATTCAATTTTTTAGCTTTGCACCTTCCATGGGTACCTGTAAGTGAAGATAAGTACCTTTGAAAGGGTGACAGGTACCTGCCAGCAGGTGCCAAGTGCCATCTCTAATCCTCACCGGCGCCGCCGTCAAGCCCACCGCACTGGACGAGGCTGGGGGTTTGCAGATTGCTGTACATGTTACCCGCAGGCGCATCTGTCACGGACTTTCATCAAGGTAATGAGTTCTCAGCCAAATGGAAGGGAAAATAGAGGCACTGCATACCGAGGTAAGGGCTTCAAAAAGGCCTGAAGCAAGCATTGGGTGGTTTGGCGAGCGGTTCATCGTTGGTTGTTGGAACAGGATGGGTAGTTATGTGCGACTGGTTTTTATGTACGTGGGTAGTCTGTAAGGGAAAAAATCAAATGTAGCAAAGGCGTATGGTGGGACGGAGGATACTGGTGGAAGCAGAAGTTGGCCCAAAAGGCTTTAGGTATTTCAGGTGAACAAAGGAGGGTATGAAGAAATTTTTAGTGGATAGGGAGAGCTGGGGAGTTGAAGGGGGAGGTTAAATATAAGTTGTAAGTATATGAAGGGGTATGTGCATTGCAAGACAATAACCAAGAAGCTGCAGGCAACGGGCTGGCCACCGCGGCGTCCTGGGCGTAACTAAACTGGCAAGTTTAGTGAAGCGTTGGTCTAGTTGAAAGATCATGTTGAGCAGCAGTTGAACATAAGTGTGGCTGAATGTAGGTGTACCGTCAAACCAGTGACCGTCGTCAGTTGAAGCCAAATGTGCCCGACCGTTGACCAGGGTGAGGGAAAAGGGAATACGCCAGGTGACGGCAAAGGCTGAGAGTGTGTGAGTGGTACGGCGAGGGTGTGGTGCACCTTGCCAAGGGGGGGAAACTGAGGGTGTCGATTCTACGGTGAGGTGAAGAGCGGCAAGGTATTTGCCGTTCAGTTGGAAACAGGACTTAAAGTGGGGTCAACTGTGATGTGGTGAAACAGGGTTGTGTTGCTATCTGGCAGGAAGAATGCAAGCTGTGTAGGGAGACAATCACTGCTTGTCATAGGCGCAGGATAATGGCCGCGTCAGTCGGGTGAGACGGTCAAGTTGATATGGCAACACTTACGCCGTGGGTGCAATGGGCGTGAAGGAACACAAGGAATTGGGGTGGCTGTCACCGTGAGAGGAGTCGAGTGAACGGCTATAAGAAGAAGCGCTTGTGAATTGTGGAGACGGCACGCCTCTCTGGATGTTAAAATCTTGAGGGGTGTCATAGGTGGCCCCCTTTACCTCTAGAGCAAGCTCGGTACTGGGCAGATCCAAAAAATAAGGAAGAAATATTAGTATTTCTTCTGGACCTGGGGAAACCTCGGATCCAAATTCGCCAATTTCAAGGCTTTATTGTACTTAGATATAACCAATATCCCGCAAACATCCTTTTGTGTCTTAATTTCTTGGAGTCATCATTACTTCACCTTTTGTATACACTAGAGATGGCACTTGGCACCTGCTGGCAGGTACCTGTCACCCTTTCAAAGGTACTTATCTTCACTTACAGGTACCCATGGAAGGTGCAAAGCTAAAAAATTGAATTTTTACTAAAATTGAACATCTCAAACCCACTGGCTGGCACTTACAGGGGCAGAAAGGACCTGCTAAAGAGTGGCAGGTACCTGCCAACAGGTGCCAAGTGCCATCTCTAATATACACTCTTTGGTCATTATACTTCACATTTTAGTCATCCCGAATGAATCCCCATTCTTGATCATTGGATAATACCCTCTTTTGGCCATTTGCCACATATTTTTTCGGATCATCTGTTAATCTTGTTCATCTTGGTTCTTCCCTGCTATGGAAAATCTTCACATTCCTTTGGCTTCCAAATTGTTCTATCTGTTCATCTTCAGCATTTGTGACCAAGATTTGTGCTCATCAGTATTGTTCCCTTGTATACTTCTCAGATGTAAATAGTCCCCACTTATCTGTTGTTTTTCCTCATGAACTTCCTTCCCCATACACCAGGAAAACAGTTGGGTCACCTGCATGCAGGTGCCTCATTGTATCCAGCTTGTATCCTCACAGTAATATGACCCTCTCTCTGCCCACACTACAAACATTTGTAATTTCACCTAAAGAAAAAACTACTGTTTGGGTTAAGCAAAATGTTAACTTTTTTCAACAAAATGGCTCAGTAATAAAAATTGAGCAAAACTGAGCATGCTCAGCAAAATCCCCCAAAGTTGCCATAATGAATAAAAATCATTTCTGCTCAGTTTCTAAAAAAAAAAAAATTTGCTGAGCATGCTCAGTAAAGCTTATTTTTCACTTCTGACCATTTTCTGTAAAATTGGGTATATGTTTTGCCCATCCCAATTTTAAATTTTCTTTCTGGGCAGAGTTGCAAATGTTTGTAGTGCCAATGCATGTCTTATCCAGGATTCTATCTAAATTATGTAATTTCTTGGCTATTTCCTTCCATTGAGTAAAAATAGAAATGAGCTTTTCTTTGATAATCAATTCACAAAACAAAAAGTTAATAAAATCAATTTTTTGAGTAATTAAATGAAGCTAGCTATTATCTAGACAAAGTTTGAATTCACCAACTCAATTGGTTTCCAATCTCATCTGTTCAGAAAACTTGTCAAAAGATAAATATTTCGAACAGGGAATGTTACTGGAAATATTGGTTTGATTTCCTGTGAATCAAATATGTGCAATTCCTGGATTATGAAATTGTGAATACTTATTTCACATTTTATGCATTCATATTGTTAATTTTTACATGATTTTTATTTATTTATTTTCAGGGGTTTACATCAACACCCCCCACTTGAATCAGTAAGCTAAATTCTCCGCCACCTCAGTGTGTATGCCCCTCCCACTCTCTGATTCAAAGGGTATGAACCCCTCCCAAATCTTTCTACCTGTGCAAGTGGGACATTTGTATCCATTCAATGGGAAACTTTTGAGGTGTATAAGCCCCCAGAACCCCTCCACTGGAGGGTTAAAATTATTTTTTGTTTCCCCTCCAAGGATTGTTGGAGTGTGCCCCAGTTGACTTGGGTCCACCCTACCTGCTGAGAAAAATTTTTCTTGACAGGCAGAGTGGACAGGGCATCCCAGTTCCCGACCCTGTTGTACTCAAACTGCTTGTCAAGAGCTTTACTTGAAAAGCTGGTCATGGGCACTGGGAGCCCTTTTCACCCGGGCATTGACTTTTCATCAAGTTTACCTTGATGACCAGTCTAATACCGGGCATCAAGGTAGGTTAACTTGATGACTGGTATGGAAATAGCCATTGAGGTACAAACCTCAATGACTGGCTTGATGCCTGCCATCAAGGTAGCCTACCTTGATGACCGGTGTCAAACCAGTCATCTGCAAGTTACAATACTTGATGACCGGTTTGACATCGGTGTGGTGTTCCATTTACGTTCCAAATGCCAAGAAGCTTTACCTAAATATTCTATTTACATTTACATAGTCTAGTTACATGTACATAAGTCTAGTTACATATATACATATTAGTTACATACAGATATTACAGTTACATATAGATATTACAGTTACATATAAATCTACATAGGCTACATACATAGTATAGTTACATCTACATAGCTACATATATATACACATACACACACTACATCTTCACCCCCAGCAAAAGCATCTCAATTTACGCACGACCCGCATAAATCCTGTGCAACCCAGATCTTCACCACCAGCAAAATCAGCTCAATTTACGCACAACCCGCATAAATGCTGTGCAACCCAGATCATCACCACCCGCAAAAGCATCTCAATTTACGCACGACCCGCATAAATGCTGTGCAACCCAGATCTTCACCACCAGCAAAATCAGCTCAATTTACGCACAACCCTCATAAATGCTGTGCAACCCAGATCCTCACCATGTCAGCCTTAGAGACAACACTGTTGCCCAAAAGGCTTCAACAGTGCCTTACTCATAATCCATGATATCACAGCTTCAATTTAATATATCACATGTGCCATAGTTGTGTTGTGTTATTCCGCAGAAATGAGGAATAATGATTTAAGATTAAATCACTTCTAAGTTATTTCCCCTGTGAATATAATCCCTTTTAATCTTCAAGGTTTTGCACATGATTTTGCACCTTGCATATATTCAATTTGATCTTCTGAGTTCATCCCCACATGACTGAAGGATGAACAAACTCAGATCATTGAACCAGAACAATAATTTTTAGAGCATTACTCCAGAGTTTTTATCATTACTCAACAACCTAAAGGTCCTCCCATTTCCTCACTTCTTAGTGGTCATTTGGGGTCACCTGTTGTTGACTAATTCATCACTACTCTTACATACTGCTCTCTAATTTTATTCTTCTGATCTTTGATCATAACCTTTTCCTCTTCATCATCATCCTTCACCAGAGGCACTTCTTCATAGAAGTTATCAGCATATTTCATTGCTTTTTAGTGGGCTTCTAAGTTATCATTCCCACCCAGGTTTTCCCTTAAAAGCCTTGGCTAGTTTCTTTTAGCCTAAAAAATAGGACTGCTGAAGAGCAGCTTCACCCTCTTGTTACTTAACAGAGGAGGCGTAGAGCATACTCCGCTACTCCCTCTCCTTTCTTGGATTGAGCATCATTCCTCCCCTCCTAGGGTCAGAGAAGCAAGGTTTCAACCTTGATTATCATCTCAAGCTTCATAGAGCTTGTTTATCATTCATTAAGTCCTCTTCTTACATCTTCTTGTCATTCTTTCCCTTGAAATTCATTGAGTTGCCCCCCATATCCTTGTGTCCTGCTGCCACCGTAGAGGCCCAGGCTCACACACCACCAGCAAAAATAGCTCAATTTATGCATAACCCGCATGAGGCTGTGCAGTTCTCAAGTTCACACCAGCAAAAATGCCTCAAATCAAATCACCACCAGCAAAAATGCCTCATATTTTTCTATAAAAGGAGGGCCTCTCTTACCAGGACTTTCCTTTCCCCCCCGTCATGGGAACATCACCCCATCACCAACCAATCAGTCAGTCAGTTAGTCAGTAAATTAAGTCAGTCATCATAAGTCAAAGTGTTAGAGCTATTCAGTTAGTAAATCAACCAACCACCCAACCCTTACAATAAGTTACAGTTGTCCCCATTCTCTTATTATTAGTGGCCAAGATTAGTATTAGTATTAGTCACCAACCATCATCCTCAATAAGCTTGTCATCTTCAGCTTATTTAGTCAGTCAACAACAGTCATAAGTCATAATAAGTTAGCCATCATCATCTTGTTAAAGATTAGTCAACAACATAAACCAACCATAGATAATCAACAACAACAACCAACCAGAATAATTTAGCCCTTATCATCTTATTAGTATTAGTCAACAACAAACCATAGTAGTAGATCATTACACATCACCATCATACCATTCAACCATCCACATCATCTCATCACTCTATCATTGTCACCCCACATAAATTAACCCCACTGGGTTTTTTATCCATCTTACTAGTTGAACCATTCCACTTGTTTCATTGATTCATTGATACAAGTCTGATTGAGACTACTATACTTAAGTAGTTCAATCTTGAAATCAGCCATATCTTTTTTTCTCTTTTATTGATTTTGAGATTCCTTACAAATAGTGTAGTATTTATAAAAGGGCAGGACAATAAAACACCCGTAAACTGTTGTATTAGCCTTTCAACCTAGTAAATCAGTTTATTTCCCCCAGCTGGATCTTTACCAAATATATAACATTTGTCCCACAAGGAGTCCTACACCGGTCATCTTGGTAGTCTACCTTGATGACCGGAATCAACCGATCATCAAGAACAGACCTTGATGACCAGTTTGATACCGGTCATTGAGTTGCATACTGTACCTCAATGGCCGGTTCAATACCGGTCATCGAGGTTTGTACCTTAATGACCGGATTGTTATCGGTCATCAAGGTACAAATCTTGATGACCGGTATTGAACCGGTCATTGAGGACACCCCAATGACCGGTTCAATACCGGTCATTGAGGTTTTTACCTCAATGACCGGTTCATTATTGGCCATTGAGGTATGAACCTCAATGACCTGTAATGAACCGGTCATTGGGGTTGTCCTTGATGACCGGTTCAATACCAGTCATTGAGGTTCATACCTTGATGACTGATAACGATCCGGTCATCAAGGTACAAGCCTCAATGACCGGTATTGAACCGGTCTCTGGGGGTTCCCTCAATGACCGGTGCAATAGCGGTCATCAAGGAATGCCACATGGAGAGCGGCAGTCTTAAGACCGCCGGGCTTAAGACTGCTGCCCTTCCACTATATTTCTGAAGACCAGTGGTCTCAAGAACGGCGGTCTTGAGACTTGCACTCTTATGAGAGACTGTCTTAAAGCTGCAAGTATTAAGACCACCGGTCTTAATACTTGCAGTCTTAAGACTACACATCTTAAGCCCGCCGGTCTTAAAGCTTGAATTCTTAATGCCTGTGTTCTCCAAATTTAATTATTAAACTGCTGGTCTTGAGAATGCCAGTCTTGAGACCAGCGCACATAAAATCTGCAGCACTTGTCTCTTACAACTTCATGGCACACATTCTGACTTCATACAGTGTGCCAGATGGGGGATGAAATGGCCTGCATGAGCCACTTGTGCAAATCATCTGGGAGCCATTGGAACATATTGCAACACTGATAAACATCACCTCATAGCAGCCTGACAACACATGATGGCATTTGTAAACCCAAGCACTATTGGTTGAACAAGAACTCAGATAACTTGAGATATCATGACAATGGATGTTAAACCATCTTGATACCTCATGCATGTTTTGAGATGTTAAACAAATTGAATCCAATTGTACCATTCACATTGTGTGGTCCATCATGTTTAATGAAGTTGTGTGCATAACTCCTTGTTGCCTCTATCTTAACTATGTTTCTGATATGAAATTTCATGCATGCCCAGCACCAAATGACTCTGATGCAGAGGGAATCCCAAGGCATTTCCTCAATACTCTTCCTGTTTGGTTGGATATTTGTGACTGGTATCACTTAAACAACTGTGTGATTATTGCAAGGATGGAAGATTTGATCATATCATTCCAACCCTGATCCCAGGACAAGAATTCCCATCCTGCCTGGGGTGCAATGGCATTTGAGGCCTGGCATCAGGATAGGTGAGCATCCAGGAAAAATACTGTTTTCCATTTTGGATCCACCCTCTATCCTTACCATATCCCAGGCCAAGGATAGGGAAGGGATACAGCATGGATTGGATGAGGGTAAAACCTGGATCCAGAATTTTCACCCACTGGGACCTGCAATGCTCCATCCTGGATCCAAATAGTCTACATAAACTGTCCAATAATAATACCAACGTGGATGCAATCCTTGATACAATTGATCACCTGTAGGTGGATACAGGATCAGCAACCTGCATAATTCAAGCATGATGCATTTTGCCAAGAAAATTCATGATCAAGCAACAGATCACATGCACAGATCTTACAGCATATTCCTGAGGGTATCAAAATCATGATTCCATTGGCCTCATTATGGCAAATAGGAAATGAATTGTCACCAACCATTGAAATTTACCTCCAAGAATGAAGTCATTTCATTTTTCAACCTTTTGTGCTCTGAAGTCATTTTTTTGTTCCCTTTGGCTTCTGAATTTCCCTTCCCCACCTCCCCAGATAATCCCTTGCCATCTGGTTGATCCCTAGGCCACTGAAATGTGTTGTGACCTAGGTCACATGTGTAGACTTGGCTGCGGCTCAGTCAGCCGGAGGAGACAGATCAGTCTCCTCCGGGTCGCCTGAGTGGTGACTTCACTCACTCTCACCCGCAATACACAGTCTATGTCACTACAGGTTATGAGCCCTTAAGGCATCTCGTTAACCAGAATCCCAGCTTAGCTGAAGAAACACCAAAGCAATATACCGGCTTATATCCCTTGAATCACCAACGAATCCATTCCGTCATCCATATCCAACTTTTCCGACAACTCATCCCGGAACCAAATATTTTATCTTATCTTTTTATCTGTTACCAGCTTATCCCTTTCATCTTTATTCCCCCAACTTCTTTCTCAGGCGCGCAAGACTGATGGACGGGGCTTGATAGCGGCACGCCCAAAGGGCGTGCGCACGCCTATCCGCACACCCAAAAAAAACAGCGTGCAGCCGCTGCACGCCGCTTCGGAAAGGCGTGCAGAGGCTGCACGCCCTTCCCTGCAGGCTGCACGCCATTCGCACGCCTTCAATAGGCGTGCATACACTACAAACATTTGTAATTTTACCCAAAGAAAAAACAACTGTTTGGGTTAGGCAAAATGTTAAATTTTTTCAACAAAATGGCTCAGTAATAAAAATTGAGCAAAACTGAGCATGCTCAGCAAAATCCCCTAAAGTTGCCAGAATGAATAAAAATGATTTCTGCTCAGTTTGTAAAAAAAAAAAAAAAATTGCTGAGCATGCTCAGTATAGCTTATTTTTCACTTCTGACCATTTTTTGTAAAATTGGGTATATGTTTTGCCCATCCCAAGTTCACATTTTCCTTCTGGGTAGAATTGCAAATGTTTTTAGTGATATGGCGTGCAACCCTGCCAGACAGGCGTGCAGAGCCTGCACGCCTGTCTGGAGGGCGTGCAAAGCCTGCACGCCCTTCAGACAGGCGTGCAGGCTTTGCACGCCTGTCGGCTCACGTAAGCCTCTCGATTCGAGAGGCTTACGTGAGCCGCGCAATTGGTGCTACGGTGAACGTAGCTCCAATTGCGCGGCTCACGTAAGCCTCTCAAATCGAGAGGCTTACGTGAGCCAGCCCAGGCCAGTTCCGCTGGAACTGACCTGGGCGCGGGTACAGAAACCCGCCACCAAGTTCAACCACCCAGATCCGCAAGCAACTGACCGGCCACGCCCGACAGACACTCAACGTACCAGACCCAACCATCAAGGTAAGCCCCCCCAGGCCCCATTTTAGGGCAAAAAGGGGCCTCCTGGGCTCCTTTTTTCCACAAAAAGTCCCCCTGAGCCACCCAGGGCCTTGTTTTGGTCCAAAAGGGGCCTGATGGGCCCCTTTTGGCCCAAAAAAAGGCCTCATCAGACCCCCAGACCCCACATCAAGCCCAAAAGGGGCCTGCCAAGCCCCTTTTGGGCTAATTGAAAGCTCTGCAGCCCCAAAGAGGCATGCTTGGCCCCTCTTGGGCCCGAAAAAAGCACCCATAACCCCAAATAGAGCCCCAAAAGGCTCCATAAGTGCTCCATAAACCCCCCAGCCCCCCAAGCAAGCCCAAAAGGTGCCTGCTGGGCCCCCTTTGGGCTAAATAAAAAGCCTTAACTTCTGTTTGATTTGTCCAAATGGGCTCAAAAGTGAATCAGAAATTAGTTAATGGATATAATTTTTTACTTTTATGAAAATTTTCCATAGCACATGAATGGTTTGCAGACAGCGGCCGTTTAAAGATTTGGCCAGAATCTCCTCCTACTCAAATGATGTAACTTCTGTTTGGCTTGGCCAAATTGGCTCAAAAGTGTATCAGAAATTAGGTAATGGATATAATTTTTTACTTTTATAAAAATTTTCCATAGCACATGAATGGTTTGCGGACAGCGGCCGTTTAAAGATTTGGCCAGAATCTCCTCCTACTCAAATGATATAACTTCTGTTTGGCTTGGCCAAATTGGCTCAAAAGTGTATCAGAAATTAGGTAATGGATATAATTTTTTCCTTTTATGAAAATTTTCCATAGCACATGAATGGTTTGCGGACAGCAGCCATTTAATTGGCTCAAAAGTGTATCAGAAATTAGGTAATGGATATAATTTTTCCTTTTATGAAAATTTTCCATAGCACATGAATGGTTTGCGGACAGCAGCCGTTTAGAGACTTGGCCAGAATCTCCTCCTACTCAAATGATATAACTTCTGTTTGGCTTGGCCAAATTGGCTCAAAAGTGTATCAGAAATTAGGTAATGGATATAATTTTTTCCTTTGATGAATATTTTCCATAGCGCATGAATGGTTTGCGCACGGCAGCCGTTTGATGATTTGGCCAGAATATCCTCCTACTCAAATGATGTAACTTCTCTTTGGCTTGTCCAAATGGGCTCAAAAGTGTATCAGAAATTATGTAATGGATATAATTTTTCACTGTTATGAAATTTTCCATAGCGCGTGAACGGTTTGCGCAATATTTTGCCCAAATCTTCAAACGGCCGTCATGCCCAAACCATTCATGCGCCGTGGAAAATTTTCACAAAAGTAAAAAATTATATCCATTGCCTAATTTCTGAAACACTTTTGAGCCCATTTGGCCAAGACAAACAGAAGTTACATCATTTGAGTAGGAGGAGATTCTGGCCAAATCTTTAAACGGCCGCCGTGCGCAAACCATTCATGCGCTATGGAAAATTTTCATAAAAGGAAAAAATTATATCCATTACCTAATTTGATACACTTTTGAGCCAATTTGGCCAAGCCAAACAGAAGTTATATCATTTGAGTAGGAGGAGATTCTGGCCAAATCTTTAAACGGCTGCTGTCCGTAAACCATTCATGTGCTATGGAAAATTTTCATAAAAGGAAAAAATTATATCCATTACCTAATTTCTGATACACTTTTGAGCCAATTTGGCCAAGCCAAACAGAAGTTACATCATTTGAGTAGGAGGAGATTCTGGCCAAATCTTTAAACGGCTGCTGTCCGCAAACCATTCATGTGCTATGGAAAATTTTCATAAAAGTAAAAAATTATATCCATTAACTAATTTCTGATTCACTTTTGAGCCCATTGGGACAAGCCAAACAGAAGTTAAGGCTTTTTATTTAGCCCAAAGGGGGCCCAGCAGGCACCTTTTGGGCTTGCTTGGGGGGCTGGGGGGTTTATGGAGCACTTATGGAGCCTTTTGGGGCTCTATTTGGGGTTGTGGGTGCTTTTTTCAGGCCCAAGAGGGGCCAAGCATGCCCCTTTGGGGCTGCAGAGCTTTCAATTAGCCCAAAAGGGGCTTGGCAGGCCCCTTTTGGGCTTGATGTGGGGTCTGATGAGGCCTTTTTTTGGGCCAAAAGGGGCCCATCAGGCCCCTTTTGGACCAAGACAAGGCCCTGGGTGGCTCAGGGGAACTTTTTGTGGAAAAAAGGAGCCCAGGAGGCCCCTTTTTGCCCTAAAATGGGGCCTGGGGGGGCTTACCTTGATGGTTGGGTCTGGTGAGTGTCTGTCGGGCGTGGCCGGTCAGTTGCTTGCGGATCTGGGTGGTTGAACTTGGTGGCGGGTTTCTGTACCCGCGCCCAGGTCAGTTCCAGCGGAACTGACCTGGGCTGGCTCACGTAAGCCTCTCGATTTGAGAGGCTTACGTGAGCCGCGCAATTGGAGCTACGTACACCGTAGCACCAATTGCGCGGCTCACGTAAGCCTCTTGAATCAAGAGGCTTACGTGAGCCGACAGGCGTGCAAAGCCTGCACGCCTGTCCGAAGGGCGTGCAGGCTTTGCACGCCCTTTAGACAGGCGTGCAGGCTCTGCACGCCTGTCTGGCAGGGTTGCACGCCTATTGAAGGTGTGCGAATGGCGTGCAGCCTGCAGGGAAGGGCGTGAAGCAACAGTGGGTCAGCTACGCTACAAGTAGCGTTAGCGCAGCGTAGCGTTAGCTTAATAAGCTAACGCTACAAAAAGCTACTGTTTGTTGAGCTAAATCAGGACTGAGACAGCAGAGCACGAGGTGGGTGAGTGATTGATGGTTGTGGAAGGATGAGATTGCTCAATAGAAAAGGAAAAGAAACGAAACAAGAGAAAAAGAAAGAAAAACTCACCTGAGACAGCAGAGCACGAGGTGGGTGAGTGATTGATGGTTGTGGAAGGATGAGGAGAGATCCCTTCCACAACTGCTGCCTCAGGTGTCTACATACAACTGGTGAAATGTACATGACATGTGAGAGAAATGTGAGAAGCAGATAAAAAGAGAGAAAAGAAAGAAAAACACCCTTGTGAAATCCAACACCCCCCCTTGCTGAGCACATGAAAGAGAAAAGAAAAAAAAGGAAAGACACAGAAAAAGAATTGATGATCATAAGAAGTAGAGAGAGATAAAAAAAAAAAAGGAGGAAAATAAGAGGGAAAAGAGTAGATGAGAAGAAGAAAGAAAAAGAAAAAAAAAATCAAATCGGGCCAAACATTTGGCGATGATTTTCCAGGGCGACACAGGCAAGGGGTTTGGTGAGCATGTCGGCAAGCATATCTGTCGTGGAGACGTGCAGGAGAATAATTTCGTCGTCTTGAACACAGTCCCGGATGAAGTGGTACCGGGCGTGGATGTGTTTTGTTCGAGCGTGGTGTTCAGGGTTCTTGGCGAGGGCTTCGGCTCCTTCGTTGTCTACGTGGAGGGGAATGGCAGAATCCGGACGGAGTCTCAGCTCGGTTAGGAGATGGCGAAGCCAGAGTCCTTCTTTGCAAGAGTCGGACAGCGCCTTGTACTCAGCCTCGGTGCTGGACAAGGACACCGTTGCCTGCTTGCGTGATTTCCAGGAGATGGCTCCGTCCCCTATGCGGTAGGTATAGGCCGACGTCGAACGACGGTCATCCTGGTCTTCCGCCCAGTCTGAGTCGGAGTATCCGGAAAAGGAAAGAGAACCTCCAAGCCGTAGTCGAAGGTCCTTTGTCAACAGTAGATAGTTCAGAACCCGCAACCCAGCTTTCCAGTGCGACTCGGAGGGGTCCCTAAGATGTTGGGAGAGGCGGTTCACCGCGAAGGAGACATCCGGGCGAGTACACTGGGAGACCCAGAGAAGCGAGCCGATCAGTTGTGGATAAGGGCCTGGAGAAGGATTTTCAGTCGGAAGACGTCGCCCAAGGTTTTTGAACGACACATCCGTGGGTGTGGAGACCGAGATGTGTCCGCCGTCCAGAAATCAAAAGCCGAGTTCAGATATGTAGTGCGATTGTGTGAGGAAGACGTGTTTTGACGAGATGTCACGAGTGATCTTGAGGGATAGAAAATGGTTGAGCTCATTGTCGGCGCCAATTGTGAAGCGTTTACTGATGGCCGAGATGATTGAGTCAACCACCGCGGGCTCGCCCACTATAGCTAGATCATCCACGTGTGTAGTCAGCGCTCCGACCAGTCTCCCCGAGTCAAGTTTGAAGTATAGAGTCGGGTCATATTTCGAATTGATCCAACCAATGTAGATGAACGCCTTATGGAGCTCGATATTCCACTGTCGAGGCGATTGTTTCAGACCGTAGAGCGAACGGTTCACCTCGCACACCCAATCCGGATGAGTTGGATCTTCGAAGCCCGGCGGCTGTTCCATGTAGATTGGGGAATCGAGATGGCCGTTCAAGAAGGCTGTTTTAAAGTCTACTTGGCGGCCTTTCCAGTCGTTGGCCGCGAGAAGGGATAGGATGAGACGCAGAGTCTCAAGGCGGAGAGTGGGCGAGAAAACCTCGTCGTAGTCCGTACCATGAACCTGGGAATAACCCATGGCGACTAGACGAGCCTTAAGTTTCTGTATGGTGTTATCGGGTCGTCTCTTCACTTTGAAGACCCACTTTGATTTGATTATTCTGCGTTTAGCCGGACGGGGAACCAGATTCCAGGTTTGCATCCCCAGAAGCGATGCAAACTCGTCGTCAGCCGCCCTCAGCCACCTGGCCTTATTCGGGGATTTGAGGAGTTGGCGCCAAGTTTTGGGAGTATCGACAGGCGGAGAAAGGTCCGCTTTCTTAGACCATTGGCCGTATCTGTCGGGGGCTCTGCGTTCCCTGCCCGAGCGTCTGGGGGGAGGGGCGGGGAGCGGTGAGGGAGTAATGGCAGTAGGCCTGGGGCGGGGAGGGGATGCAGCTTGACTGGAAGGCGGTGCGGGAGCGGAAGGGTAGCGGAATGTCGGAGCCGGAAGGATTATTGGGCGGATGTCGGAGGGGGGGGCAGGCGGGGAACCTGGTGCGGAGGACAAAGATGAAGGCAAGTCCGACTCGGATGCAATTGATTCAGGATCCCGTGGAGCGTTAGATGGGGCGTGAATTGAAGCGGTCAGGCGTCTGTCGAAGCGCGGTGCAAGATTCACTTCAATGGCGTTGAATGGCGGGGATGGCGGGAATGACGCATCCTGAGCGGGCGGGACTGTGGGAGGAGCAATTAGCGCTTCAGGTGGGGAAGGGATAGGGAAGGGGGTGGGGAGAGATGGGGGAGAGGAAACGGGCCACGCAATTTCGACAGAAGTGTCGGGCGAGGATGGAGGGAGAAGGTTGGAACCGTAGGGAAAAACCGTGTCGTTGAATAGTACATCCCGCGACTTGAGGGTGATGCGGTTCTCTAAATCCCAAAGGCGGAACCCGTTTCCGTCCGATAGATACAACAGAAGGATTGAGGCTCGTCCTTTCGGATTGAGTTTCTTGCGATTGGCTTCAGGCACCTTGTACCAGACAAGACACCCGAATGGGTGGAGGGAGTTGATATCCACTGACGGAAGAGACATAATCAAGGAAGGGGATTTGAAACCCGCAGGGGTGTAGCATGGGAACGAGTTGTAGGCAAAAAGGAAGTGTCGAAGCGCATCTGCCCAGAAAGACTTGGGCAGGTGCGCACTGATGAGGGAGCACCTGACGGAGTTGCTGATCGTCCGGTTCGTCCGCTCCGCAACTCCGTTGAGTTCAGGCAAGTGGGGCGGACCCGGCTCGTGCTTGATGCCGGCCGTTGACAGATAGTCCGTGAAGGAGGACGATAGGTATTCTCCCCCATTGTTGGTCCTCAAGGCCTGAACGATGTGCGTTCCCGGTTTCTCAAATGTGGCTCGAAAGGATTTGAAACACGAGAAAACATCGCTTTTGGATTTCATAGGGTAGACAAACAAAAATTTGGAAAAGTCATCTACAAATGTGACAAAGTAGGAATAGCCTTCACGAGATTTGACCTCGTAGGAGGCGACGTCCGAGTGGATGAGTTGACCGGGAGTAGTTGACCGGTGTTGGGAGCGGGAGGAGAGCGCCTTGCGGGACATTTTAGATTGGATGCAGACAGGGCATTGTTGGACTTCGACTTCGTTCATGACTGACGGAATGATTGAGTTCAGTTTTGGCAAAGCTTTGAGTGGTTTCAGGCCAAGATGAGAGAGACGACGGTGGTATCCCAGCAGAGAGTGGTTGACGGAGAAGGAAGGAGTGGACGTGGATGAACATGCGCTCACCGAGTGGGATGGGAGATAATAAAGATTCCCTCTCCGATAACCACGACCCGCAGTCGAGCCGACCGTTTCAAGCGCGTCCGTATGGTAAATGTCGCATGAGGCCTTGGTGAACACGACGGTTAGACCGGCGTCGCAGAGTGCAGCTACCGAAAGCAAAGGTTCATGTAGGGAGGGGACTACCAGCGTCTTGAGGGCCGGCCCCCCCTCGATAGGGAGGCGGGAAACTCCGCGGTGGGTGGCTTCAACAACGGAATGATCCGCCAAGCGGACCGGGGTATTGTCGGTACGGGAAGATTTGACAGCGTTGAGATGAGGGGTCATGGACATGGAGCAGCCCGAGTCAATGTTTGCATCGGCCGAGGCCGACGGGTTGAGAGAAACCGACAAGGAAGCAACCGCGTTGCCCGCAACGATATCGACAAGAGAGCCTTAAAAATCGGATTCATTGTCTATGTCGGAGGCGGGAGTTGACTGACCAAGAGTGGTAACGGACGTGCGGCCCGCCCTGGCCTCGGATTTCACAGGAGGTCCACGTCGTTTATCAGAATCCTTGCTTTCGAAGCGAGGTTTCTGATTGGCCTTCACACTAAAAACATTTGCAATTCTACCCAGAAGGAAAATGTAAACTTGGGACGGGCAAAACATATACCCAATTTTACAAAAAATGGTCAGAAGTGAAAAATAAGCTATACTGAGCATGCTCAGCATTTTTTTTTTTTTTTTTACAAACTGAGCAGAAATCATTTTTATTCATTCTGGCAACTTTAGGGGATTTTGCTGAGCATGCTCAGTTTTGCTCAATTTTTATTACTGAGCCATTTTGTTGAAAAAATTTAACATTTTGCCTAACCCAAACAGTTGTTTTTTCTTTGGGTAAAATTACAAATGTTTGTAGTGTCACCTCGTTAAGAATCCTGCGGGTGGTGTTGCAGGTATTTAGGTCGTGACCATCTGCGTTACAGAAATCGCAGTGGCGAGACTTCCTGTCACGATCTGCGGGGCGCTTGTCTGATTTGTATTTGGCTTTGGCTGATGATGCCGTAGCTCCGAGATCTGATTGGGATTGACGGCGAGTGTACTCGTTCTTGAGCGCAAGGACGATAGATTCCGTCTTGACATCGTCTTGGTTCATGAGGTGTGAGACACAGCTCATCCAGTCGTCTGGGATTGAGCTGAGGAGAGCGGCGGTATGAACATCGGAGGGGGTTAGGGGCTTCTCCACTGTTACCAGGGAGTTGAGGCAATCATAGGATTTCGCCATCATATTGATGTGGTCCAGGACATCGTCGCCCTCCATTCTTGCGAGGAGGAGTTTGCGGAGCCAGAATACACGGCCCCCGGTGGAGGAGTCCTGATGAGCCTGGATGAGGGCACGCCACATACCGTAGGCGTTCCTTTTGTGTGGACGAATAGAGATGAGATTCGCAGAGCTGATGGTTTGGGTGAGTACCGCGCAGACCGATTTGTTGTCGGCTATCCACGTCGGGGAAGGGTCAGCGGGCATCAGTGTCTCAATGACATAGTCCACCTTCATTGAGTCGAAGTAGGACGAGATGACCAGCTCCCAATCCAGGAAGTTTGAATCTGGTCCGGGAGGTTGGAGAATTGGGAGTCTCGCCGTTGAAGTTTTGTGCGTGGACAATGCAGAAAGATCGGGACCAATGTTCACTGATGCTTCGATTTTGTCTGACGACGACGGAATGTTCATGGACGCCATCCTTGAATGGCGAAACGAAACGTAGGTGATCCTTCTTGGTGTATCACAGTACCTCACTCACTGAGACCCTTATTTAACGTGCTCGGTCTTGCTGAAGCTTTTAGCGCGGGCTCATAACCTGTTGAGCTAAATCAGGACTGAGACAGCAGAGCACAAGGTGGGTGAGTGATTGATGGTTGTGGAAGGATGAGATTGCTCAATAGAAAAGGAAAAGAAACGAAACAAGAGAAAAAGAAAGAAAAAATCACCTGAGACAGCAGAGCACGAGGTGGGTGAGTGATTGATGGTTGTGGAAGGATGAGGAGAGATCCCTTCCACAACTGCTGCCTCAGGTGTCTACATACAACTGGTGAAATGTACATGACATGTGAGAGAAATGTGAGAAGCAGATAAAAAGAGAGAAAAGAAAGAAAAACACCCTTGTGAAATCCAACACTGTTAGCGCCACTTTTGGCCAGCTAACACTACAGGATTCCTGAGAAAAAAAAATGTAGCTGTAGCGTAGCGTTAGCTTAGATCAGGAAAGTAAAGCTAACACTACAAAAGCTATTGGTTAGCTGCCATGTAGCGGTGTTAGCTTTCAAAATCACTACGCTAACAGTTAGCGTAGCGTTTGAAATAGCTAGGCTAACAGTTAGCGTAGCTTCTGACATAGCTACGCTAACTGTGAATGTAGCTAGGTCATAGGCCAAGCTAAGAGTTAGCATAGTGATTTCAAAATTTACACTAACTGTTAGTAACTGCTAGTGTAGATTTTGGATAAGTTACAATAGATGTTAGTTTGCTTGTTTCAAATATTCAATTACTGCATTGGACCATATTTGAGCTCCAGGTACTCAAATTATCATGTTGGGTATATCCTAACAGATCCTGATTGTGAAAAACGACACCTTAATGTTAAATTTGTCCTGCTGTGGAACGTGGTGGATCCTACTGTCCTGAATATCATGGTGGGACCGCCTGCCCCAGCAGTGATGTAAATTTTTCATATAGATTGGTGGTGGAAAACCAACCCAACATTTTTTATTTTTTGATAAAATCTATTTATATATCCTGCATGCATGTACAACTATTGCTTTGATTATCTTTTCTATTCCAACTGATTGAACTGACCTCCATCATCCTTATCTTCCAATTATTTTCTTTTCTTTTTGGAGCTGTAAGTTGAGTCAGTTATCTGACAATGCTACAATATGCTAGTGCAATAGTAGCACTACATTGCATTTCAATCTGCCGTTATACACACATGTTGTAATCAGGAAAATGAATCACTCTATATGAGTTGAAACTGAGCTACATGCCAGCTCAGAATAAACTGATTGTTAACTATAGCTAGTAGGAAGCTACACTACGCTACATTTCAAACTACGCTACGCTACCCTGTTAGCTTAGAATACGCTACACTACACTACATGTTAGCAAGGTATGAGCTACGCTACGGGATAGCTGAAAACCTGTTAGCTGGAAGAAAAGCTACGCTACATGTTAGCTTAGTGTGTTTTTTTTTCAGCTAACACTACAGAATTTCTGAAGGAAAAAATAATAGCTACACTAACAGTAGCGTAGCTCACCAAATCTTAAGCTACAGCTAACCGTAGCTGTAGCGTAAAAAAATATCAGCTACGCTAACGGTTAGCGGCACTGCAGCATAGTGTAGCGTAGCAACCCACCGTTGCGTGAAGCCTCTGCACGCCTTTCCGAAGCGGCGTGCAGCGGCTGCACGCCGTTTTTTTTGGGCGTGTGGATAGGCGTGCGCACGCCCTTCAGGCGTGCCGCTATCAAGCCCCCTAATGGACCCCTACGCTCATGCTGCTTTTGGTTGCATTTGGCTTTTTCTGGACGATTTAAACCTTGTTTTCGGATGTTTACCTGCTATGCCGCCAAATGGACCGCTTGATGGACGAAATCACCCGTTTGATCAGTTGGGGCTGCAGCCTCAATTTTTTCACCACACTTCAAATATGACGGTCAGAAGCAGACGTCTGACTCGGCGCTCTAAGTCTTGGCGCAAGAAACATATGCAACCTGTACTTGATCGGCCAAGACAATCCAGTCCTGCTTGTCAGCCTGTCTATTCATCAAAATGGCGCGCGGCTACCATTGTGAACGATGTTATAATCTCTAAACCAGAAACTCAACCAGTGGTCCTTTCGGATGTCCAACCTGACAACCAAGCAGCTTCATTTGCCACTCCGAACTCGGTTTAAATACAAGTAGATGCGTATGATTCAACAAATCCGTATGCAAGCAACTACCACAAACATTCCGACCAAGATGCTGTTGATCAACAGTTTATAGAGAGCGAGCGCAATGCTGAAGATCGGTCAGACTCAGACCCCCATCTTCTAGAGGAAAACCAAGAACCCAATGATCCCCAGGTTCAAGAACCTGTTTTTGATATGAAGAACTACTGTGCAAACGATGTCGATCGCTGGGCCAGCACCTTAACTGCCAAAGAGTTTGAAGAGCTTCAACATCAGGGAAAGGAAGCTTGGATTGATGCTTTCCAACAATATATAACAAGTGGACTTGATCACCCAACTTCAAAATCTCCTCAGCTCGGTTCTTTACCTCACAATGAGGGACACCAACAGCAACCTACAACAAACAATTGCCCCGACCATCACTCTTTCCACCCACTTCCATATTCACACAAACATCTCGATTACACCTCCGACACCACAGAAGGTATTGATGATCCCAACCACCTAGATTACAATGAAAACTTCCATGGCAATCAAGCCTTCGAAAGCGATGGCGGCTACAACGACATTGACGATGCTGGTGGCAAGTTTAATGACCCTGGTAACTTAGAGGATTTTTGGAATGATCATCTTGATTATGACAATTATTTTGATGGGTTGGATGGTTTTGATAACGGCGGCTATGAAGATTATGATGATGGTGGCTCTGATGTTTTTGATGGTGATGGCTTTATATATCATTAGTCTTGGCTTTATTTCTCTTTCATTTTTTAATCTTCTCTTAAACACCCAGAAGCGCACTTCCTTTTTTCTTGATTTATTTTTATCTCTTCCAAATCTTTCTATTCTATGGGCTTGTATGTAGTACCAACCTCCCTGGCAGGTGTCTTGGAGCCTTGCCGAGGGGGTGGGTGTTGTGACCTAGGTCACATGTGTAGAGTCGGCTGCAGCTCAGTCAGCCGGAGGAGACAGACCAGTCTCCTCCGGGCCGCCTGAGTGGTGACTTCACTCACTCTCACCCGCAATACACAGTCTATGTCACTACAGAATGACTGCGCACAGAAAAGCTCATTTCTTACTGTGAGAAAATTCACACTTTTGATCTGTTTCACATAGAATGGTGATTCAAACCATGTAATACCCAAATGAGAGACTATCTACCACCCCCCAAATATCACATGATACTTTTAAGGCAACCAAATGATATTATAAGTAAAACTTGAAGGAATAGGTATTCAAAAACAATAAAAAAAGGTCTTCTGCTTGATCATCAAGCTCTGGTTCCATCTATCCCATTGTTGATTTCTCCCTGATATGATTTTTTGGGAACTTCTTGATGTGTCATTTGATCCCCCATCTATAAAAAATTCATTTAGATTCAAGCCCTGATGTAATTTTTTCAATTCCATTGAAAGTGGTTATGCAGAGAAAAAAATCAGTGATGCTAATCTATGAATTTAATTTATTTTTCAAAGAACTTTTTATGTCATTTGATTACTTCCTAAAATTCCAAGCAGATAGATAAAGTAACATTCAGAATTCTTAAATTTGAATCAAAGCAGAAAATCATCCCACTTTTTGAACTGAAATCATATCTTCCAATTGATTAAAAACCTTTCAAAATCACTTTTGGTACAATTATTGATGCAAAAGGCACCAAAGAAAGCCTTCTGATTTCAATTACTTTCAAAATCATCTATTGTCAGATTCTACTTTCTACACTGACCAAAGATTTGAATAAATTCCTGAAATCCCAGTTCAACTGGGTTGCAGACTACCATTGGAACATTAGTTCATAACAAAAAACCAAATAAAGATTCAATGTGTCTTTCATTTATATTTCATTGTTTCAGGCAAACCAAGCTCAAATCTCTTTGGTACACCCCAGTCTAACAGGTATACCCTCAAAAAAGTCAATTATTCTTCAAGAAGTATCAAAGAACACTCAATTACCTTGAATAATCCAAGTTTACAAGAAAACAATATTCAATTCTTCACACTGTTTGTAGCATGAGGTTGTAAAAATTGGGGAAAATCAAAATTGGAAAGAATTCAATCTCCCCTTTTTTCTTCAGCAAAAATAAAATAAAATCCATTTGGAAAGATTTTTCCTTTCTTTCAATAAATCTTCCTTTGGATTTAGTATTTCCTGATTCTTTTGAGTGATCCTAATTTAAATCTAAATAACACCAGGCCACAAAAAAAAACTATGCAATCACCCCAGGGATATTTGAAATATTTTTGGGGGTGAATTTTTTTTTTTTTTTCACAAAAAAAATAAAATCTTTTCTTTCTTTTCTTTCTTTTCTTTCTTTTCTTTCTTTTCTTTCTTTTCTTTCTTTTCTTTCTTTTCTTTCTTTTCTTTCTTTTCTTTCTTTTCTTTCTTTTCTTTCTTTTCTTTCTTTTCTTTCTTTTCTTTCTTTTCTTTCTTTTCTTTCTTTTCTTTCTTTTCTTTCTTTTCTTTCTTTTCTTTCTTTTCTTTCTTTTCTTTCTTTTCTTTCTTTTCTTTCTTTTTTTTCTTCTCTCTCTTTTCTTTCTTTTCTTTCTTTTCTTTCTTCAGCTCAACTGGCAGGTCAACCTGCATTCTGAGCTGGTAACAGCTCAGCTGGCAGGCCAGCCTGCATGCTGGTAAAAGTGCAGCTGGCAGGCCAGCCTGCATGCTGGTAACAGTGCAGCTGGCAGGCCAGCCTGCATGCTCACCTGTGTCACCCAAATTCTTCGGCTCCAAGCCAATGATAAATCAGGATTTATCATTGGCTTGGACCCGATTCCAGCGCAGGGCTGACAGAACTGAAAGCGCTGGGACGGAAAGGGCTAAAAAACCCATTAGGGGTGGTAAGGTTGAGGGACTTATAGGTTAATTTAGGAGGTTAAGGTTAGTTAAGGTTAGGTTAGGTTTAGGTTCAGGGCCACCTGATAGAATCTAGGGGGGGGTACAAACAAAACCCCCCCTGCCTGGTTTTAGGTTTAGGGGGTTAGGTTTAGGAGGTTAGGTTTAGGAGGTTAGGGTTATGCATATATATATATATATACAGAAGATTTGGTCAGAATTGGCAAAAACCTGTCAGAAACTGATTTTTTTGAAAATAACTAGTTTCTGGCCAGAATTTGCCATTTCTGACCAGATTTTATGCATATATTTACTGATATTTGTGTATATATGTATTATATATATATATATATATATATATTATATATTATATATATATAACGGCTGGCGGAGCCAGCCCTTCCAGCTCCTGAGCCCCGTGCTGGTATCGGGTCCAAGCCAATGATAAATCCAATTTATCATTGGCTTGGAGCCGAGGCAAAATAGTGCCAAAACTCTGCATGCTGGTAACAGCGCAGCTGGCAGGCCAGCCTGCATGCTGGTAACAGTGCAGCTGGCAGGCCAGCCTGCATGCTGGTAACAGCTCAGCTGGCAGGCCAGCCTGCATGCTGAGCTGGTAACAGCTCAGCTGGCAGGCCAGCCTGCATGCTGAGCTGGTAACAGCTCAGCTGGCAGGCCAGCCTGCATGCTGAGCTGGTAACAGCTCAGCTGGCAGGCCAGCCTGCATGCTGAGCTGGTAACAGCTCAGCTGGCAGGCCAGCCTGCATGCTGAGCTGGTAACAGCTCAGCTGGCAGGCCAGCCTGCATGCTGAGCTGGTAACAGCTCAGCTGGCAGGCCAGCCTGCATGCTGAGCTGGTAACAGCTCAGCTGGCAGGCCAGCCTGCATGCTGAGCTGGTAACAGCTCAGCTGGCAGGCCAGCCTGCATGCTGAGCTGGTAACAGCTCAGCTGGCAGGCCAGCCTGCATGCTGAGCTGGTAACAGCTCAGCTGGCAGGCCAGCCTGCATGCTGAGCTGGTAACAGCTCAGCTGGCAGGCCAGCCTGCATGCTGAGCTGGTAACAGCTCAGCTGGCAGGCCAGCCTGCATGCTGAGCTGGTAACAGCTCAGCTGGCAGGCCAGCCTGCATGCTGAGCTGGTAACAGCTCAGCTGGCAGGCCAGCCTGCATGCTGAGCTGGTAACAGCTCAGCTGGCAGGCCAGCCTGCATGCTGAGCTGGTAACAGCTCAGCTGGCAGGCCAGCCTGCATGCTGAGCTGGTAACAGCTCAGCTGGCAGGCCAGCCTGCATGCTGAGCTGGTAACAGCTCAGCTGGCAGGCCAGCCTGCATGCTGAGCTGGTAACAGCTCAGCTGGCAGGCCAGCCTGCATGCTGAGCTGGTAACAGCTCAGCTGGCAGGCCAGCCTGCATGCTGAGCTGGTAACAGCTCAGCTGGCAGGCCAGCCTGCATGCTGAGCTGGTAACAGCTCAGCTGGCAGGCCAGCCTGCATGCTGAGCTGGTAACAGCTCAGCTGACAAGTCAGCCTGCATTCTGAGCTGGTGTGAGCCTGAGCCTCTATGGTGACAGCAGGACACAAGAGTTGGGGGGCACTAGTTGAATTCCTGATGAATAGGAGGAATACAACTAGAGGAGAGGAAAGGAAGGAAAAGGAAAAGAGTAAAGAAAGAAGATAAGATAGAAGTCTTTTAGACTGATTTAAGCTTTTCAATCCTTTGAAGGAGATGGGTTTAAGCGGAGCAAACTCTACGCCTCCTGTCTTGAAGAAACAGAGAGGGTACAGTCAGAGACTGCCTTGATTTTTAATGCCAACAGAAACTGGCAAAGGTTATTTATCAGGAAACCTATGTGGATTTAAGCTGCAATCCACAGAAGCAATAAAGATGAATATTTATGAAGCTTTTTGACAGCTATTTCTATGAGATGTTGGTCCAAAATGGCCCAAATCACTATGAATGTGCTGATAGAACAGTTTAAAGGACTATTACTAGTCCTACCCCAATAGAATAATGGGTTAGTTCTGCACTCCTGTTACGCCAAAAGTTGATATACAACAGTTTGGGTAGGAGAACAACTATAAATAGTTGTTATTTTGAAGCTGTTAAGCAACAAAAAGGACAATAGTAGGAAAGCACGTGACAGAATGGCTGCAGGCAGAGGTGGTGGTCTTTCAGCTACTATTTTTAAGGAGGATTTAGGCGCAGTAATTGGGGATAATAATGCAAGCTAAAAGCTCCAGTGGGAAAGGATTTAGATAGAGAAACACTACTCTAAAAGTAGGAGGAGAATACTCACTTATACTGAGTTTATAGCTAAGTATGTGGGTGAATAGGCTGAGGAATCCATCTTTGGGCGTCAGAAGCCTTCCTTTTAAGGCCTAGAGGTCCCTTTGGGCGCCATGAGGAGCCTCTGGGAGTTTAAACAAGCCAGGGAATGAGCACAAACTTCTACGTGAAGATTTGTGGCCAATTCTATGGATGTGAAAATTTATTATCCTGTCCCCATGACATCATGAGTATATTTATGAACCATTTACTCATGAAGCCACACTAATAAAGATAATGAATTAAAGAATTACCCACACTTTCATGGGAAAGGGTAATTCTATTTCTATAATGAGGGAATATCTAATAAGTAGTATATTTCCCATAGAAATAAATTCTCAGCCAAGGAAGACAAGCTTTGTATTGTTTCACAACCTTGTTTAAGTTCTTTCTCTGCGCCAAAATATGCTTATACTATGTATTAGCATATTTAAATACATTACATTTTAATGTTTTGTAGTAGTTTCTCCGTGGTACTTTGAGAATGGTCAAAGTACCATAAGGAGTAATAATTCAGGGGTACTCTCAGTGGGTAACCCTACATAAATTTACATCAGAAATCCATTTCTGCAATAATATTCAAGGATTTATTAATATTACAGAAGATATAAGTGAGTTGAATATAAAATAGCAGTCCTTTGGATACGTTGGAGTATCTCTAGGGCTGACATTCCCTACCACTAAAAAAGGATTAATCAAAAGATTAATTCTTAGTATTCTTATGTCTCCTGAGGTACTTCTCAGAATTTGGAATATCTTTAGCTGGTAGCCACTCATCCTCATGGATTGGATTCCTGTACCGGACTAAATATAATTTGTCCTTGACTCCCCTCATAACTTTCTCCTTAAGTATTTTGTGAACCACTTTAACTTCAGGAGGTTCCAGTGGAGGTAGCTCCTGTTCAGGTACTACTTTCCTCAGGGGGAATAGGTCTGCTTCTGCTTCAGTATAGTGTTTCAGAAGGCTGACAGGGAAGGTTGGGTGTTTCCTTTCTAGGTCTCCGGAGAGTTCCACTTCCACAGCATTGTCGCCATGGAGGGCTTTGACTACAAAGGGTCCTACAAAGGCATTTTTAAGCTTCTTAGGGCCTTTTATATTATTAAAGTTCACTGTAGATATCAACACAAGGTCACCAATTTTAAATGTAGGCAACTTGTGTTTTTTATCCCACTTCTCTTTACTATATTGGAAGGCGTCATCCATACATCTCTGTGCATGGTTCCTGGCTTTATCCAGCATGGATTTAAAGCTGGCAGCTGTAGGGTGGATGTCAATCAAATCTTTCCTCAGGCTATCCTGAGGTAATCTTGGGTTCCATCCTTTCTCCAGTAAGGAGGGGGTTTTGCCTGTGGAGGCATGGGTGGAGGTTCTATATGCTAGTTCAAGTGCTGGCAGTAGGGTCACCCAATCATGAGTAAATCCATCAGAATCTTTAAATTCCAGCCCATAAGCACAGAATCTTCTAAGCATATCTTCCAGGGTCTGGATCATTCTCTCAGCTAGTCCATCTGTCTGTGGGTGGTAGGCAGTGGAGAAAGCTAGTTTAGTACCAAATAATTGGTACAGATTAGTCCATAGTTCAGAAGTAAACTTGGGGTCCCTATCACTGATTATGGTTTTGAATAGGCCAGTCCAAGATATCACTCTGTTCCAGATCATAAGAGCTGTATCCATGGCTGTGTCGTCTTTGTGACATGGGAGGAAGATGGGAGTTTTGCTAAATCTGTCAACAATAACTAGACAAGCATTATAGTTCTTCTTGCCTCCAGGTGGCAACCCTGTGACCCAGTCCATATTCACTGTTTCCCAGGGCATGGTGGGTTCTTCAATTTTCATCATGTGTCCAAACCTCTTGCCTGTGGCTTTGTTAGCTCTCTGGCATCTGTCACATGATGAGCAGTAGGTTTGTACATCATTTCTCCAGCCTGGCCACCAAGCTGTATTTTTAATCCTATCCTCAGTTCTGTCTGTACTAAGATGTCCAGAAAAATTAGAGTCGTGACACTCATACAGGATAGTATTAATGATAGTTCTGTCTGTGACAGTTAAAACACATGTGTGTTTACTTCTGTGATATATGATACCATCAAACAGGTGAAACCTCCCTTCTAAGTAAGATTTCTTCCAATCAGGGTCCAGGGAATTTACTAATTCCTCATCTTTCTGATCTGTTTTCAGGATTTGGACCAAGATAGTGCAGTTCTTATCCTGCTTATAACTCTGTCTGATGTTTTCAAAGAATTCATCTTCTAAATCCGTGATGCTTATACCCATTATAGGCATTTGCTCCACATCTTCAGGAACCCAGGCTGGGTTGTCAGGAGTATTAGGTAAGGACCATCTGCTCAGTCCATCAGCATTTTTATGCAAAGTGCCTGCTTTATGGATTATGGTCATATTGCCTCTATATTCCTGGATTGCAATTTGCCACCTCAACATATGCCTATTGGGTGTACTCATGTTCAGCAGGGATTTCAAAGCAGTACAATCTGTAATAACTTCAAAAAAACTACCATCCAAGTAGTAATGCAATTTTTCCAGTGCCCATACCAAGCATAGGCATTCTAATTGACTAGCTCCATATCTCCTCTCAGAGTTCTTCAATTGTCTAGAGATAAAGCATATGGGTCCTTCTACAGGCATGTCATCAATGATCTGGAGTTGGTGCAATGCTGCTCCTAGACCTTCCATAGAAGCATCCACATATAATCTGAATGGTTTTTGGAAGTCAGGCATTAGTAGAAGTGGGGCATTGGTGAGGTGCTCCTTGATCTTCTGAAATGCTTGCACCCTCTCATGGGTCATTTCAAAGCATGCATCATTGGAACAGATTTCATACAGACTTCTAGCCAAAGCTGCAAAACCCTCAAGATGCTGTCTGTAGTAACTAGCAAAACCAAGGAAGCTCTGCAACTCCTTTTTGGTTGTAGGGGCAGGTTTCTTCATCACTGCCGCCACTTTATTCTGATCAATGCAAAGGGAGAGTCCTGAAACTACATGGCCTAAGGCTGTTAGTTCCCGGAATCCAAATGCACATTTTTTCAGAGAAATCTTGAGGTTAACCTTGATTACTTTCTGAAGAACTACAGTTAATCTGGCTATATGTTCTTCCCATGTGGATGAGCATATTATGATGTCATCAATGTAGACAATAAGCCATCCTTCTGACAATTCAGCAGTAAAGATGGAGTTCATCATCCTCTGGAAGTGGGAAGGAGCATTTTTTATCCCAAAGGGCATCCTCAAGTATTCATACACACCTTTGTGAGTAATAATCCTGAGATACTTTCTAGCTCTCTCAGTCACTCTGTTTTGGTGAAATCCTTTCAGTGCATCCATACTGGTGATGTACTTTGCTTTGGCTATATTAGTCAAAGTTTCCGCAATCCTAGGAATGGGGTACCTGTCAGGGACTGTATAATTATTCAGAGCTCTGAAATCTCCCACCATCCTGGACTTATCATTGTGCCAAGCTATGATTACTGTCAGCCTCTGTGATGCCAAGGGCTAGTACCTTTTAGCTACACAAGGTGATAAGAGTGCAAATGATGGGTAGAGTGGGGTATTTTCACGTAGAAAAGTAGTAAAGAAAGAAATAAAAAGAATATAATTCTTTTTTATAGAGGGGCCTGCTGGCGCAGGGGTGTTTGTAGGTGCCCTCTAAATCAGAGATCTGCTAAGCAGGGTGGTATCTGATTAAGCAAACAATGGGTTTCTGTGTAACAGAAGGTGGTACCAAAGTGCTTTTCCAATTAAGAAACCAGGATGGGGACAGAAGGATGGAAGAAGTACTCACTATTGCTTCTTTCAAGCCAAAAAGCCACGTAGGGGGGTGAAGTAGAGCTGCTGGGTAGATTGGTAGGTTTCTGCGCAGGAGCTGGTCACGTAGGTTGGTTGATTTAAAGAGAACACCACGGATAAAACAGGCAAAACAGGGCAGAGTAACTGAAATAAGGACAGGACACGGCGTAACTGATTGACTGTAATAATAATTGATGATGATGAACAACATTTGGCGTGGAAAGAGGGCTCTATATATACTATTTTCACTCATAGTAGAGGACCTTTCTTGCCTGTGTGCGTGTAGTTGCTATATTTCAGCGCAATGTGGCCAATTTGGGAGATTGGCACTAACAAGGCTCATCCCAATGGCACTGCTGATCATTATTTCAGTGTCACAAGTGTTTATAATGACCTTAATAACCTATTTGGTCATTGTAACTAAGGTACATAGCAACACTGACGTGTATTTGTATCTGAAATGGGCCACAAATGACGCAAATGGGCCACAAATGGCTATGGCCAATCATCAAAGGCCACGCTGGCTATGTTACTCTTATGTATTCAAGGTTTTTATTAATGAAACCTTGTAAATAAACCACGTAGAATCTACTAGTACCCTAGTTACACCTGTACACGTGTGGTAACTAGGGGATTAGCTATTTCCACGCATTTGGCCAATTTCCAATTAGATTATATAATCCACGCGCGGGGTTGGAGGATTAAACCCCAATTGGGCCTAACTCCTAAACTATACACAACACCTCAATTATAAGTCCATAATTGGACATTTCACATATGGTATGTATATATAACAAGTACATACGTGTGTAATGTCATCTGTGACACATAAGTGTGGCCAATTCTTACGGGTAATTGGTTCAAGGTGAAGGAGTAGGAATTCAGGGGTACTTCCAGTGAGGGACCCTACATTAATTTGCATGAGGATTCAGAATATGACATAATATTCTAAGTTATCCTCAAGTTTTAGAAGTTATTAGTATTTTTTGTAAAAAGTAGTTGTTATTTTAATTTATTACTTATTTTTATGGTGCTAGGATTTTGCTAAGTTTATAGAATAAAAATAAGTAAACTAAGTTTTTTTTTTTTATATATTATTAGTCATATTAATGGGTCTTAATACAGTGGTAATAATGTCTCTTTTTATGTTACTTTTGTCAGGTTGGCTCTGACATAGTAGCAAGCTGACATTCCCTCCCTTTAAAATGAGACTTTAGAAAACAAAATTCATCCTAATGTCTGTAGAAAGAAAAAAAAATTCTCAATTTCTTTTGGAGGCTCTATAATTACGTAGATGTATGGGACCATCAGGTATATTATCTTCAGGAATCCATTCATCTTTGTCTTCTGATTGACCTTTATACCTTACTAAATATAGTCTAATATCTTTCCCATTGATCCTTTCCTTTTTATCCTTCAATATTTTATGTACTTTGAAGTTAGAGGTGTCTAAAGGTTCAATTATAGGTACAGGTACATGTGTTACTACAGGGGTATCTGAGCCTCTACTAGTGTAAGGCTTGATTAAGCTAACTGGAAAAACAGGGTGTTTTCTGGAAAATTCATCTGTTAAAATAACTTCCACAGCATTTTTTCCATGTAATTGCTTAATGGTAAAAGGGCCAACAAAGGAAGGTTTAAGTTTCCTGTTACCTCCCAAATTATTAAAATTCACAGTGGACAATAGGACTTTGTCCCCAATTTGGAAGGACGGTTCTTTATGACTTTTGTCCCATCTTAACTTATTATATTCAGCTGCATCTTGAACACATTTCTTAGCATGTTCATGTGTAATGTCAAGCATCCTTTTAAAGTCTAGGGAAGTGGGATGTACATGAGGTAATTTGTTATTAATATGATCTTTAGGCATTCTGGGTATCCATCCTCTTTCCAAAATATAAGGGATTTCTTTGGATGAAGAATGTTTACTGCTGTTATAAGCTATTTCTAATGCAGGGAGTAAGCTAACCCAATCATGAGTATAACCATCACTATTTTTGAATTCTAAGCCAAAGGAACAAAATCTTCTGAGCATATCTTCTAGAGTTTGGATCATTCTTTCAGCCAATCCGTCAGTTTGGGGATGGTAAGCAGTAGAGAAAGCTAATTTAGTGCCTAACATGTCATGTAAATTTCTCCAAAATTCAGAAGTAAATTTGGGGTCTCTATCACTAATGATTATTTTGGGTATTCCTACGTCAGCCATAATCCTATTCCAAAATAGTAAAGCCACTTCCATAGCTGTATCATCTTTATGATTAGGAATAAATCTGGCCCTTTTTGAATATCTGTCTACAACCACTAGTACAGAGTTGAAGGAATAAGACCCTCCAGGAGGTAAACCTGTAACAAAATCCATGTTTATGATTTCCCATCTTTTGGTGGGTTCTTGGATGGTTTGAAGTAGCCCATATCTCTTACCTGTTTGCTTATTTGATTTCTGGCAAGTTTCACAGGATTTAATATAAGTAGCTACTTCATTAGTCCAATTATTCCACCAAGCTGTAGTTCTGACTCTTTCAATAGTCCTTTCTTCAGAAAAATGTCCAGCACCAACATTATCATGGCATTCTTTCATAAGGGCTTCAATCTGAAGTTGATCACATAAGACTATTACACTGGAATGCCTTTCTTTAAAGTACAATATTCCATCTAATAGAGAGAACTTACCAGAAGAGTAAGGTTTGGATAACCAGGGAGGTAGACTAGCAATTAATTCATGGGAACTATTTTCATTGCTAAGTATATCTAGTAGTTTGAAAAATTCAGGATCAGACTGGTAACTATCTTTAATAAGGCTGTAGTAGGCTTCATCCAAATCACAGACATGTATTCCTAAAATTGGGAATATATCTTCATCTTCAGGATCCCAGGCAGGGTTATCTGGAGTATTTGGTAAAGCCCATCTGCTCAAGCCATCAGCATTACTATGCTTTTTGCCAGCTTTATGAACAATAGTCATATGTCCTCTGTATTGTTGAATAGCAATTTGCCATCTTAACATATGCCTATTGGGAGTCTGCATATTCATAAGGGTTTTAACTGCTGTGCAATCAGTGACTACAACAATTCTACTACCTTCAAGATAATAATGTAACTTTTCTAAGGACCATACAAGAGCTAGACATTCCATCTGACTGGCTCCATACCTTTTCTCTGTTGGTTTAATCTGTCTTGAAATAAACAGAACTGGTTTTTCTACCAATTTATCTTCAACAAGGAATTCTTGATGTAAGGCAGCACCTAAGCCATCTAAACAAGCATCTATGTACAGAATAAATGGTAAGTTATAATCTGGTTGAGCTAGCACAGGGGCAGTAGTAAGGGCTAGCTTCAATTGTTCATAATCCAGTACTCTAGGGTGAGTCATTTCATAAATGGTTTCTTTACTACATAACTCATATAATGACTTGGCTAAAATAGCAAATTTCTCAATATGTTTCCTATAATATCCACAAAATCCAAGAAAAGATTGCATTTCAGTGATATTCTGAGGCATAGGTTTGAGCATTACAGCTGCTACTTTGTTTTGGTCAATGGCTAGGGATAGTCCAGAAACAATATGTCCTAAAGCTTTAAGTTCACCATATCCAAAGTTGCACTTTTTAATAGACATTTTTAGACCAGCTTTAATAGAAGTTTCTAATACTATTTGTATCTTTTCTATATGTGTTTCCCAGTCATCTGAATAAATGATTATATCATCAATATATATCATCATCCAGCACTGGCGGATAAAAGATCCAAAAATAGAGTCCATCATTCTTTGGAAATGAGAAGGTGCATTCTTAATTCCAAAGGGCATTCTGAGGTATTCAAAAACACCAAGATGGCAGATAATTCTCATAAATTGGCGGCTATTAAGTTCTATAGGTATCTGGTGAAACCCTTTGAGAACATCCATGCAGGTTATGTACTTAGCTTTTGATAAGTTATGAAGAGAGTGGTCAATTCTTGGAATGGGATAATTATCAGCTTTAGTGTAATTATTTAGAGCTCTAAAATCTCCAACCATCCTAGACTTATCATTATGCCAGGCAATAATAACTGGGGTAGTTATTTCTACTTGTTCATTATGGCCCACTTTTCTAAGTACATGTAAATCTATAAGCTCTTTGATGTGTGTTTCTAAGGCTATCCTAGATTTAGGGCTAGAAGGGTAGGCTGCTTTTATTAGAGCAGGTGGGTAAGGAGGTTCACAAGTTAATTCTAATTTAATATCATGTCCTGTAACATTGCCAATAGGCTCTTCAGTGGTACAGAAGGCTTCTTTATTCTTATGGCATACTTTAAGAATATCTAATACTTGAGCATTGGTTAGTATGTCACTTATAGCAGCTTGGGACATATATTCTTGATTAAAATCTTCTAATTCCTTGGGGTCAGGTTCCTGAGAAATGGGTGCAATAATCTCAGAATGGATGTTGCAAATTTGGTATTTCCTTTTCCAATCTCCTCCAATGGTAAAATATCTATCTTTGGACTGGAAAATGTCAATTCCATACATGCAGAAGGTATCATTACCTAGTATAAGGTAGTCACAAATGGCATCAGAAAGTATTACAAATTCTACACTTAATCTGAGGGATCCCTTAGTGTGGGGGAATATTAAGGGTAAATTGATGACACCAATAGGTTTCATGGTAGAGTTACAACTGCTAAATGTAGCCTTTGGAACAGGTAATAAATTTTTGCGCCAATCAGGGTATATTTGTTGCAAAAATGTGGCACTTGTACAAGAACAAAAGGCTCCTATATCTAATAGAGTCTTAACAGCTGAGTCTTTGAAAATAACCTTAGTATAACTGGTTTTACCTAGGGTGTAACACCTTCCTTCTTCAGGTTTGTTAGTTAATAGCTTGGCATCAGATATATGGCCAATATCCATATTATCTTCCCATTTCTGGGGTAAGTTAGATTCACCATGAATAGCATTAATGCTGAAGTCATTGCCAATATTAGCATTTATTACTACAACAGCATGGTTATCAGATTCAGAGTCATCATCATCTTGACCATAATGTGTACTAGAGGGTTCTTGGTGTATGATATCAAAGGTACTTTCAGAATCTGAATCAGGGCTTGCATTCACGTTATTGATTTTCCTCCTAGGTTTGGTACATTCAGTGCTTCTGTGGCCAGTTTCTCCACAATTCCAACACGTAGGAGTCTTTTCTTTTCTAATGGGTTCAGCAGTTTTAGGTTCTAACTTCTTAGAAGGGTCTGTTCTAGGAGTGTAATCCTTTTTTTCAGAGGGAATATGTTTTTATTAATTCCTGTCATTTCTACTACTTCTTCCATAACACCTATAAGTGTTGATAAATCACAATCCATGTCATTGATTCTACATCTGACATTATGTTCTAGACTGCCTTTAGTTTGATTAAGTATTAAATCATTTATTTGTTTTTGATTTAATTTAGGGTAGATACATTCAATCCTTTTCTTCTGGTTCAAGCACCATTGATGAGGATTATGCTTGACAGGATCAAAGTAGTCATTTTCAAAAGCTCTGCGCATTTTCTTTTCCCATAGTCTAGTGCCAAATTGTTGTTTGATCAGTTCTTTCCAAGCTGGCCAAGATTGTTGCCTCATGGTAGCTTGTTTACCAATGAACCAATCAAAGGCTACTCCTTCAAATAACCTAGGCAACCTAGTAAGGATGGCATCATCAGGAGCTCTATATATTGTTAGTATGTGATCAATATATTTGATGAAATTAATATGGTCATAATCTCCTTCTCCAGAAAATTTAGTCCATTCTTTAATTGGTGGTAACAATTTATTCAGAAGAGAGGGATCTATGAAGTTGTTATTACCATTGTTGTTTACATTGTGGCGTGAAGGAGCATGACTCCATTGACTCCCATTATTAAGGTTATTATAATTAGGTGAATTATTAGGAGGGTAATTGTTATTAGGGGGCATTGGTGAACTATTGTTGTATTTATAATTAGATTGATTGTTATGAGGATGGTTGTCCTTATTCTCTACCTTATCTTCAAGTATTGTTTCCATGTAAGGATTGTTATATTTGGGCGTAGCGTTATTAACAGAAGCAGTTCTGGAAGGTATTTTTTTAATTAAATCTGTTAATTCAAATTTTACATCTAACAGATGTTTTAATACTGAATTTCCATTAACATTCTTGTTGTTTTGGTCAGATATTAAAGCTACTTGAGCTTGTAATTCAACCATCATTCTTTTTAAATCCATTTGTTCAAGTTCTAATTTCACATTTTGGGCGTGTAAAGTGCTAATAGCATTTTTATTAATTCTATTAATTATATGCTCAGTATTAGCATGGGACATGTCTTCTAATCTGTTGATTTTATCCGCCAAATCATCATTAGAATACTTGGAATGTTCTTCTTCAAGTTCTTCTAATTTTTTGGGCACATTAGGAAGCTTTGGCTCACAATTTTTGGCGTAAAAATCAGATTCATTATGCGTAAAGACAGACTTAGGTGAGTTAAGAAATTTGGACAATTGATTTAAAATGAGAGAAGAGCTAGACATGTAATTCTCTACGGATTCAGGTGGAGGAGGAGCTTTATTTAAAAATTCTAAAACAGTTTTGTGGCGTGTTTTAGCATTTTTATCTAACAAAAGAATGTTTTTATGCGCAATTGTAAGGGAATTATCTATGACAGAAAAACCTAATCTAAGCTGTTGTAGAAGCTGGTTATGGCGCTGCTGATGTTGGCTAATTTCTTCCACTTCTGGGGATTGTTGTAATGACGGTTGTTCATAGAAAGACTGCTCATATTCTTTCCCTTGTTCTTGTTGGCTGTGTGGGGAAACAATACTCTCTTTTCCTCCCAAGGGTTCCATCCCTTCGTGTATTCCTCCACTTCTTTTTTGGAGATAAGTTTCTGTAGTTCTTTCTGACTCTTCTGGGCTAGTCCTAAAAGATTCAGCATCATCTCCTGGGTGGCCTTGGATTTCTGGGCTTCCACGAATTTCTGATGGTTGGCCACGTGTATTTTGACCAATTTGGCTATCTTGTCCTCCTTGGACGTGCTCACCACCTGAATTTCCAAGTCCTCTTCCTCCGTCTGGGGTTTCTGGATACTGGCCAAGGAGGTGGAAGGGGTTGGTTCCACGTCCACGTCCATGGCTTGAGGATTGGGGAGACTGGGGGTGGTCTTCTTGAAGGCCAAGTTCCGTGGCAACTTCTCTGCTCCTAGGTTGTCTAGTGGGCGGGGGTAAGGGGCCGTGGAGATCAGGCTTGTGAGCCCTGGTAGACTTCCTGATAGGACTAGTTTCACGGGACATATTAGTGAAAAAGGGCCACAAAAAATTTAATTAAGGTAAATAATAAACTTACTTGTTGGTGGAGCCGTAAGTGGGGTAATAGAATTGGCCACAGAGGTAGCTGGAGCCGTGGTAGATGAAGTAGAAGTGTTGGAAGTGCTTGGAGAGGTAGTGGAAGACACTAGATAAAATTCAGGCGTAAAAATAAGTATTTTTTTGGTAATTTTAATAGTTTTATTTAGAGATAAAGAAGAATTAAACTGACTATTGTAAAAGTTTTGTTTATATTCTAGAGTTCTTTGAAAATCTGCACGCCTCTTGTTTTCTTGATTCCTCCTGTTGATGGAGTTGAGTTTGATGAGAAGTTCTGTGTCCTGTTGAGCACGTTGGTGAGAGTGAAAAAGAGCAAGTTGGAACTGTTCTGTAGGCGTAAGTTTTTCCCAGTCAGAAGGTTGATAGTTAGCTATTTCCTCTTCTTTGCCCAATCTGAGGACTTTAAGATAATGTTTGATTAATTCAAAGTGGGCAATTTGGTCAAAAGGTGGATGAACAAATTCAGGCGTGGAAATGAGAGTTTTAGTGTATTGGTTCACTAAAAGAATGCGTAAAAAATAAAGTAGAAGGATAATTTTTAGTGGTTTTATTTTATAAATGATTTTTAGTGGTTTGGTAATTTTTTGCGTGAGTGAAAAGCAAAAGTAAGAAGAGTAAGTACCAGGAGTAAATTACCACGAGTGGATATTGGTCATTTCCCGGCCAGACCCCCAATTGTCAGCCTCTGTGATGCCAAGGGCTAGTACCTTTTAGCTACACAAGGTGATAAGAGTGCAAATGATGGGTAGAGTGGGGTATTTTCACGTAGAAAAGTAGTAAAGAAAGAAATAAAAAGAATATAATTCTTTTTTATAGAGGGGCCTGCTGGCGCAGGGGTGTTTGTAGGTGCCCTCTAAATCAGAGATCTGCTAAGCAGTGTGGTATCTGATTAAGCAAACAATGGGTTTCTGCGTAACAGAAGGTGGTACCAAAGTGCTTTTCCAATTAAGGAACCAGGATGGGGACAGAAGGATGGAAGAAGTACTCACTATTGCTTCTTTCAAGCCAAAAAGCCACGTAGGGGGGTGAAGTAGAGCTGCTGGGTAGATTCACTAAAAACATTTGCAATTCTACCCAGAAGGAAAATGTGAACTTGGGATGGGCAAAACATAT